>CP144690.1:28991268-29591268 GCA_036885675.1 Vigna mungo | reverse complement strand
TCAAAGGACAAACTATTTCCGTGGGGTGTGGCTGTTAGATACAAAAACAGGAAATGGATTGTCAACAGGAAGCTCAAAGAGGAAGGAATGGTAGAAATTCGAAGGCCATATTCCACTGCCATTCAAAAAGTAGACAGACGAAAGCTGAGACGGTGGGATGATGAAGACTCCAATGTGAAGAAGAAGAGTTGATTGATGAGAGGAACATTTTGTATCTTAAGACAATTTTTATTTCTTTTGTTTTGTTTAGTTTTTCTTTTGAACATGTAAAATTTGAATATTTGTGAATAATTTTTGGGTAGCATCTATTGAGGGATGTTAACTTTTGGTATCCACTGAAGGATACTCAGAAGGTACACCTACTGAAGGGTGTTGGACGATTGGCATTTACTGACAAATGCTAAAGAGGTTTGGGTCAGGCTCGCGACGTTAAACAAGCGCTACTAGGAGGCAACCTAGAATTTCTTCTTTCACTTTTGCATTTTAAATTTTTAGAATAGGTTGAATTTTATTTTTCAGTGTGTATGCTTGACTTGAATACTCTTTCTGAAGATGTTTGACTAACTACTTTGCATAATGAGTCTATTTGATGATGATCTGATGTGAATGATTATTGAGTTGTGTTGCATGTTAACATCCTATGAAACAGATGTGTGATGAAGTATGATTGTGGTCATGATGCTAAGCAGGATGTATGAATGAATGTGCGTGAGAAAGCATGTTGTGTGAGGTATTGAGCCCCAGAGTTTTTATTGTTGTATGTATTGTTCACAGTGAAGCATAAATTTTATTGCCTTAATCTTGATGATTGATTGATTTTTATGTGAATGTCAAATGATCAAGGCCATGTTTGAAACCCTTTTCTAGCCAAATTTTCACCCAAAATGCTTTAAAGAGTATATCCTTTTTGAACCTTAGCCTGAAACAGGATTAAACCCTTTTATTTAATTACTTATCCTGAGTTAGGTTGAGAATAATTGTAGGGAATGAAAAGGTTCAAGTTTGGGGTTGCATGGGGAAAATGGAAAGGGAAAAGAAAAGCATTGAGCTCAAATGTTGAAAAGCAAAATACATGAGTAGAGAAAAAGAAAAGAAAAGAATAAAAGCATGAAGATGAGCTCAATGAAAAAGAAAAAGGGAAAAAGCTGGGAATAAGTGAAATTGGTGACAAAGAGAGAGTTTAAACTTGAACCTTTTCATTGATGAAATAGTTCTGTTGACTCAAGAATTTTGTGATCCAGAAAAACCAATTTTTCTTGATAGCCCACCTCATTACAAGCCTTGGAAAAGTCCTTTTGATGGCATTTGCATGGAAAGATGTTGATTGTTTAAGATATATGGCAATATTATTTCATGTGATTTGTGAGCAATAAAGAGTGGAGTGCTACCCTAAACACTTGAGTGATTGAGTGAAACACTTGCTTGGTGAGAACTTCTAAAGTTCATAATTGCAATTTTTGTTTAGTGGACTGATCATTCATATTGTGTAGCATCTGTTGAGGAAAGCATGAGCTAAATTAAGTTGAGAACAAGCATGCATCTTGATTTAAGTTCACTGATTATCTGAAATTGAGTAAGTCTTGTCATGTACTTTAGAAATGTTGAATCATTGGATGAAAGGGTTGAAAGCCAAGCTCTGTTTTGTTTTGTTTTGTTTGAGGACAAGCAAAGTTCTAAGTTTGGGGTTGTGACAACGGTTGAAAAACCGTTATTTTCATATGCTATTTTGGACTAAATTACACCCTTTACTGCTTCGAATGAGCTTAGAATCAAGTAAAACTCAATAAATGAGTCAGTCAAGAGTCAAAAGCTGTTTTTAGCGATATTATGCTTGTTTTACATTGTTTTGCAGCAAATTTGGTAGAAGTGAAGATTGGGAATGAAGATGAAGGTCATAGACTCAAGAAAAAGCAAGAAAATCGAAGAAAAGAAGAGTCTAGGGACTGCCCGGCGGTAGACCCCTGGCGTCGGGCGGTCAAACGGGTGGAGAAGACACCAGTAGTGGACGCCGGGCGGCAGACCCCTGACGCCGGGCAGTTTTGCGGCACAAGGGAAACCGCCGGGCAGTAGACCCCTACCGCCGGGCGGTGGCACGATTTAGGGCACCAAGAATTCTCCAAGTAGATGGTGGTGATCTTTCTTGAAAGAGATTCAAAGGGAGACTAACTGCGCACACATTGCTTGATCACATTCTGCACATTGAAGGTGTTTGTGGTTTGATCAAGATTCTGTTTAGCATCCATGGAGTTGTTGTATTGTACCTGTTGTGATTACAGAGGATAGACTTGTGGAGTCTGGTTCACTTTGAGGATTGTTCAAAGTGGTGTTTGGCAGATTGCAGGAGAGGGGACATTTTGCTGCAAGTCTTGTTGTGTTTACTGCCTATATTTTGGTTAGAGGGTTAGAGAGGAGATTTATATTTTTGACGTGGAGGTCTTCTATAAATTCCTTGTTGTAAAAACCGCAACCATTATAGTGCATTTGCTTCCTTCGTTGGAAGGACACTGGATGTAAGCGTTGTTGGCCGAACCAGTATAAAAATCAGTGTTTGATTTTCTCTATCCCTGCACTTTTACTTACAGTCGACTTTACTATTTGCACAGTCAACTACGTTTTTCCGCTGCACACGAATTTTCATTACTTGCATTTGAAGAAAGCTTGTAAAGTTTCAAACTTTGTTTTAAAGATTGCGAAAAGATTATGATTTTGATAAACCACCAATTCACCCTCCCTTTTGGTGTAAAAAGAAGCTACCTGTTTTCCAACAATTGGCACCAGAGCAGGTTTTCATAAAATATTTGAAAAACTAGTCGACACTGTTTTTCTTTGATTCGACTATAAACCTGGGGATGACTTCCTGTTTTCAAAATTTTGGTGAAGGTGCTTCAACAATCAGAATGCAAATCTTTCTTGAATCGCAAGATAAAGGGATTTTGGATGCAACTTTAAATGGTCCTTTTGTGCCTACTAAAACTGTTGATGAGAAAACTATTTTAAAACCTTTTAGTGAGTGGACTGCTGATGAAAATAGAAAAGCTCAGTATGATATTACAGCTAGAAATGTTATTGCTTCTACGTTAACAATTGATGAATTTTTCAGGATATCTTAGAGGTAACTCATGAAGGCACGAATGAAGTAAAGAGAGCAAGAAAGAACTCCCTGATACAAGAGTATGAAATGTTCAGAATGAAGGCTGAAGAAACCATCTATGATGTACAAAAAAGATTCACACATGTTGTAAATCATCTCATGGCTCTCGGGAAGGTGTTTGATAAAGAAGAAATCAACATCAAGATTCTAAAAAGTCTGAAGAGAAATTGGCAACCAAAAGTCACAACAATCTCTTAATCGAAAGATCTTACAACGATGATTATGGCTACCTTGTTTGGCAAGCTACGCGAACATGAATTGGAACTAGGTAGATTGATGGATGAACAGGAGATTGAAGAAAAGAAGTCAATTGCTCTGAAGGCTACAAGCAAGAACAACTCAGAAACAGACATGGACGAGAAAGAACTGATGACCTTGACGGTAAGAAAATTTAGTCGACTCATACATAATGATAGTCAACTGACTAACCATGCAGGTCAAGGCAAAAAGAAAGGCTTCAGTACAAATGTTGTCCAGTGTTACGAATGTGGAAAGGAAGGACACATCAAGCCTGAATGTCCTGAATTAAAGCCTAAGCAGAAAGGCAAGAAAAGATTTCCTCAAGGCAGAAACCTGAAAAGAAAAGGAGCATACATTGCTTGGGAGAACACAGATTCTGAAAGCTCAAGTGATGAGGATGCTGATCAAGAGGAGGAATCTAACATATGCTATATGACTGGAGTAACATGGGACGATTACGACAATGATGCAGACATCTCAAATGAACCAGTGGAAATCAAGTATGATCTGCTACGAGATGCTTTTCAAGAACTACATGCTGAAGCAATGCGAGTACAAGGTTAATCGACTAAACTCTGAAAGAAGAGATTATGAATATAGAATTAACAACCTTGTTGCTGAAAATGAAAAGTTAGAGAAAGAAATGAATGATGCCTTGTTATCTGCTAAGGAAATTAAACTTGAAACTGTTACTGTTGAAAAACCATGAGAAAATTGTCCTACTCATCTTGAAAAGATAGATTACTTGACTAGTACTCTAGCTAAGTTTACTCAAGGTAGAGACAATTTGAATGTTGTTTTAAAATCCTCTAACAGAGCTCTATATAGGCAAGGAATTGGATACAAATTCAATCTAACAGAACCAATACTAAGAGATTTATTGATTTAAGTATGTTAGGAAACAGGTAGGCTTCGTTTTATACCAAGAGGGGGGGTAAATTGGTGTTAGTTCAAAAACAAAATTTTTTCGCAATCTTTAAACAAAAGTATAAAGTTTTTTTATCTTTCTTAAAATGCAAGTAATTAAAATTTCTATGCAGCGGAAAGACATAATTGACTGCGAAACAGATGGAGTCGACTGGAAATAAAGAATGCAGAGATAGAGTGTGAGACCCTGATAAAATAAAAATATCTTTCATTTTTTTTGTAATTTATAATATTAAATGTTTATTTATGGTATTTATTGGATGATAAAAGTATCTAGGATTGTACGAAAGTTAATTAGTAATTATTTTATTTTAATTTTTGGTGTAGATTAAATAAGATTTATATTTTAATTGTTGCATTATAATTTCAGTTAGTTATCACTGTTAAGATGATTTTTGTTTCTTTTATTTTGTGAAAAGATTTAGGAGGTGGGACCAGCTTTGGTTTACCAATTACGTATTTAGGAAAGAGAAATTTTCTCTTTAGTTATTATTTGATTGGACATGCATTTAATACATGTCAGGGAATGAATTCCCTTTTAAAGTAACTTTGCATACTTGTTTTTATTTTTTTTTCTTTTTGACCTTTTGACTGGATAAATGGATAGTTTTATTCTGGTTATATTTTGAATGTTTTAAATTGTATTAGTTACTTATAAATTATTTGTTTATATATAATATATTATATTATAGTTATTTATTGGTTGTTGTTAAATATAATATATTATATTATGATTATATATAATATATTATATTCGGTTAATATAATATTTGGTTATTATATTAGTTATTTTAGGAGAGAGAAAAAAAGTTAATATTTTATTTTTATAGGTAGGTTGTTTCTTTATCTTTTGGTTATTATTATTTGATTTGTTTCATTAGATAGAAGGGAGGAGATAGAATGTTATTTCTTTCCATGAGCCGTCTTTCTCAAGGGTATGTAGTGTTTTATTTTAAAAAGCGATGGGTTTTATCCTTTAGCGCCTTTGCCTCAGAGGAAGAGGAATGGAGATGAATTTACTGTTTGCAGAGATGAAAATGAGAGATTATGTGTGTTCCGAAAATAGAGAATTTGAGAGATGACTCTCTTTTTCAATCATCGCATATATGCGATGATTTGCGATGATTTAGAGCAAATTTTCATTTTTGTCCTTATTTTATTTTATATTTTTCATATTTTTACTTTTATAATAATAATAGTAATAATAATAATAATAATTTTTATTTTACTAATTTATAATCTTTTTACATTTTTAAAATTTACTTTAATAATTAATTTTAAATTTTACTTTTTATAAATATTTCTATAATTAACTATAATTTTAATAATTATTATTTTATATTACTTTAATAACTAGGAGTATTTTGGTAATATTTAATTTTTATCAATTAAACAATTTTTTTTATCTGTCACATCAATCAAATCTTATACTAATTCTTATAAACTTTACTTCCAAATCCACTCTCAATTACCTTCAAATCTACTCAAAAAAACAACAAAAAATTTACCTTCAAATCTTCTTAAATCCTCTCAAATCCACTCTCAATTACCTTCAAATCTACTCAAAAAAACAACAAAAAATTTACCTTCAAATCTTCTTAAATCCTCTCAAATCCATCCACTCACTCTCCCACAAATCATCTCCTCCAAAAGAACACACCCTTAGGGATGCAACGCATAGGAAATATTGAGTGAAATCTTAATAGAAAAACTGGAGGATATCAGGGAGGAGATTTTCGGTTCCAAATAGATAGAGTAATTGTATTTATAAATTGTTTGGGGACCTAACCAGTGAACTTGCTACCTAGTGACCATTGTGAGAGAGATTGGAAATCAAACTCACCCTCAACTTCCTTTGCCAACCGAGAGAGAAAGAACCCTTATTTCTACATTACGGCTAGAGTGTGTTGGTGGATGAGAGAGTTAAGAACCATGAAGAGTGACAAGTGCATCGTGAACAAATCTTTGGAGTCCAGGTAAGGGAAGTAGCTAGGATTGTCTTTTATGGAATAAGTTTTGTGGTGTATGTTTTCATCAATGCATGTTATATATATATATATATATATATATATATATATATATATATATATATATTTATTGGTTGAGCATATGTGTTGGTGATTTTCGTTGTTGATATGGATGCATGGGTCTCTTAACCGTTGGGAATGAGTGTCACTGGAGTGGTCTTGTTTTACTAGATCAATTGGTGTGAAGAGTGTCGAACAAAATGTGTGTGTGAATGTTAAGGTATATAAAATGATATATGTAGCTTTGATTGTGACGGGGCTGTGAGGTGGTGTGTGAGAATTAGAAGGTGTAATGTTTGTAACGTAAGAAAGAGAGAGACCATGGGTATTGGTGAAAAATGTATTAAAAAGTGATAGACTTACGTGGTCTCACTTTGGTTAAATTGGAAAAGTTCAATTGTGAGTGAGTGGGCGTGAAGTTCTCCAGAGAGAGGAAATATTGTATTTTTTTGGGTTTTATGAATTGAATAGAAATAGTGGAGAAAAGGGTTGGTGAATCAATATGTCATTTTGAATGAGAAGTGTGTCAGTGTTACGTATGAATAAACAAGTAGATGGAGAATTGAAAAAGTGAGGGTTAAAAGTCAAGGTATATTCATGGTTTGTGACAATGTGAGGTTGCATGTGTCATTAGAAGGTTATGAGTTATAAACTTGGATGAATTTTGTCTTCACTCTTTGGAGGTAGATAATTGTTAACAAATTAATTATGGCAGTAGTTTTGATCTTGGTGTTGGATTAGTAATGCATATTATTGAAATTATGTTTGTAATGTTTCGACAATGGTGAGATAAATCATGCGATTTGTTGAAGAATGCATATAAATGAAAATGTGTATCGACCATAGATGGTTGGTAAGGAGAATTGTATTATATTCCTTGAGATTGGATTCAAACGGTGATGACTCTTTTGACCGTGTGATGCGGGAAAGAGGTTCTCTTCAGTCGTGTGATGCGGGAAGAGGATGGTTTGATAGTGTTGACTCTTTTGGCCTTGTGATGTGGGAAAGAGATTTTCTTCGGCCGTGTGATGCGGGAAGAGGATGGTTTGGTTGTGTTGACTCTTTTGGCCATGTGATGTGGGAAAGAGATTCTCTTCGGCCATGTGATGCGGGAAGATGATGGTTTGGTAGTGATGACTCTTTTGGCCATGTGATGTGGGAAAAAGATTCTCTTCGGCCATGTGATGCGGGAAGATGATGGTTTAGCAATGATGACTCTTTGACTGTGTGATGCAAAAAAAGGATGATTTAGTAGTGGTGAATCTTGGTCCGGGTGACGCGGGAAAGAGATTTTATTTGGATGTGTGATACGGTAAGAGGGTGTCATGTGAATTGAAGTGAATAGGATTTGATGGTTAGGTGATGTGGTAGTGTAGAGGAAATAAACCATTGAGTGTTGATGTTATTGTTGTGATGTTATTGTTGTGATCTTATTGTTGTGATGTTAATGTTGTGATGGTAATGTTGTGATGATATATGTTTATGATTTTGTTATTATTGTGGTTAATATAATTGTATATTGTATGATATGATATTGTGATGATCATACTTGTACGGGAGTAGATGGTTTGCAGATAAGATCGGATTTGAGTAGCTGACGAGAGTTGGGATGTTACGTTCGGGGACTTGTTATTTATATTTTTAAAATAGTTTTTCGATTTGGCATTTTTATGTAAAAGTGTTATTTGAGATTTCTAAACAATATTTTTATGTAAAAGTGTTATGAAAGATTGTTATCTTTCATAAATGTTTTATATAAAGGTTTTGAAAAATACTGCACCGTGATATCTAAAAAAAATTGGGATGTTACATAGAGAAAATCAAACACTGGTTTTTATACTAGTTCGGCCAACAATGCCTACATCCAGTGTCCTTCCAACCCAGGAAGCAAATGCACTATAATGGTTGCGGTTTTTACAACAAGGATTTTATAGAAGACCTCACGTCAAAAATATAAATCTCCTCTCTAACCCAAAACTAAAATATAACTGCAGAAACCAAAACCAGACTTGCAGCAATAATCCCCTCTTCTGCAATCTGAACCCACGTCGAACAATCCTCAACGTGTAACCAGCACTCTTCACAGGATGCCAAGCCTTCAAAGATCAATCAAGAAGCACGTTCTTCTTGCAGATAATGATCACACAGTTAGCGCATAAGATTTCTCCCTTTGAATCTCTCTCAAGATAGATCACCACCGTCTTCTTGGAGAATTCTTGGAGCTGTTAAAACATATAATTCAATCTGAAACAAGAAATGAAATGTCAGATCATCAAAAGTCTCTGAACAACTCGTGTTCAGTCAATTTATAGTTTTCTGTTAGTCAGATTATTTCTCAATCGAATAGCCTACTAATTCAATTGATTGTATTAATACAGTTATAACAGAGAGTCAACATAGAGGCTCTCAGTCAACAAAAATCAACACACATTCATTACAGTTGACCAAGTCATCAGTGCTTAACTAACTTCAAAAATATAGCCGTTGGAGCGTGTAAGCATAACATAATTCCAAAATAGATCAATAACACAGTCGAATGTGCATTGGACAATGTCGACTGACACATTTAAAAACACTTTGAAATTCTTTTCAATTCAAAACATCACAGAGCACTGATTCTCAAAATCTGTACAAAGGTTTTAGAATAGTCGAATGCATTGTAGGTGTATTCGACTGGACTAGAACTTTGTCACACAATTATAAGTTCATAAAGGTGCTTGTGATTTTTCACTTCCAAAAATGTTCCATAAAATGTTTTTGATAAACCAGTTCATATTGCACATAATCATATAAGCATGTTTCACAAATATATCACACTATTAACATAGGAACATACATTACAGTACATCCAAACATGTTCAACAGATGTGACAATCAGTTCAGAATAAGAACATGTAATACTGCATCATGTATACTGTTATTCAGCATTGTGTTGTCATAATAAAAAACTAAATTGATTTATAGTTTGTGTTGTCAACAATCTTAACAAAGTAAACTTGTTAAAAATGCTTGTTTCTATTGTAATTGTGTTGGTCACAATGTTAGAAATTGTTATTACAGAAATGTTGTTGTTCCTAAAGGATTATATGTTGAGATTGTTGACAACACAAACTCTATATCAAACTAGTTTTTGATTATGATAACACAATGCTTAATAACAGTACACATGTTGCTGCATTACATGTTCGTATTCTGAATAAACTGTCATATCTGCTGAACATGTTTTGTTGTACTACAATTTATGTTCCTATAATTGATTATGCGATATATTTGAGGAACATGCTTGTTTGAATATGTGAAATATGAACTGATTGATTGAAAACATTTTATTTCACATTTCTGGAAGTAAAAGATCACAAGCACCTTTATGAACTTATATTGTTGTGACAAAGTTCTAGTCCAGTCGAATACACCTTTATTGGATTCGATTATGCTAAAATCTTTGTACAGATTTTGTGAACCTGTGCTACGTGAGATTTTGAGTTGAAAAGAATTTCAAAGTGTTTTTACATGTGACAATTGACATTGTATATTTCATATTCGACTATGTATTGATCTATTTTGGAATTTTGTTATGCTTACACGCTCCAACAGCTATGTTTTCAAAAGTTAGTTAAGCATTGATGATTTGGTCAACTGTATTGAATGTGTTGATTTTTGTTGACTGAGGAGCCTCTATGTTAACTATCTGTTATAAATGTTTTAATACAGTCGACTGAATTAGTAGGCTATTCGATTGAGAAGCAATCTGTTTAACAGAAAACTATAAATAGACATAACACGAGTTGTTCTAAGACTTGTGATGATTTGACATTTTCATTTTCCTTTTTCAGATTGAATTCTCTGTTTTAGAAGCTCCAAGAATTCTCCAAGAACGCGGTGGTGATCTTCCTTGAGAGAGATTCAAAGGGAGGAGTCAATTGCCCTGACTACTTGATCATAATTTGCACGAAGAAGGTGCTTCTTGATTGATCTTGAAGGCTTGGCATCCTGTGAAGACTGCTGCATTTGATTAAAGGCTTGACAACCTGTGAAGTCTGATGTGATAGGCTTGGCAACCTGTGAAGTGTGCTGTGATAGGCTTGGCATCTTGTGAAGAGTGCTGCTTACATGTTGAGGATTGTTCGACTTGGGTTCAGATTGTATAAGAGGGGATTCTTGTTGCAATTCTGGTTTTTGTGTGCAGCTATATTTTGGTTTTGGGTTAGAGAAGAGATTTATATTTTTGTGTGGTGCTTCTATAAATTCCTTGTTGTAAAAACCGCAACCATTATAGTGCATTTGCTTCCTGGATTGGAAGGACACTAGATGTAGGCATTGTTGGCAAAACCAGTATAAAAACCAGTGTTTGATTTTCTCTATCCCTGCACTCTTTATTTCCAGTCGACTTTATCTGTTTAGCAGTCAACTGCGTTTTTTCGCTGCATTGAATTTTCATTACTTGCATTTCAAGAAAGATAAAAAAGCTTTATACTTTTGTGTAAAGATTGCGAAAAGATTTTGCTTTTGAACTAACACCAATTGACCCCCCTCTTGGTGTAAAAGAAAGCCTACCTGTTTCCTAACAATTGGCACCAGAGCTGGTTTTCATAAGATATTTGAAAATTTAGTCGAGTTTGTTTTTATTCTGTTCGACTGAAAAACCTGGGGATGACTTCCTGTTTTCAAACTTTTGGTGAAGGTGCTTCAAGAAATAGACCACCTCTGTTTGTTGGTGAAAATTACCCTTTTTGGAAAATTCGTATGCAAATCTTTCTTGAATCGCAAGATAAGGGAATTTTGGATGCCACTCTAAATGGTCCATATGTTCCTACAAAAGCTGTTGATAGTGAAACTGTTTTAAAACCTTCTACTGAGTGGATTGCTGATGAAAATAGAAAAGCTTAGTATGATGTTAAAGCTAGAAATATTATCTCCTCATAATTGACAATTGATGAATTTTTCAGGATATATCAATCCAAATCTGCAAAGGAAATGTGGGATGTCTTAGAGGTAACACATGAAGGCACGGATGAAGTTAAGAGAGCTAGAAAGAATTCATTGATACAAGAGTATGAATTGCTCGGAATGAAGGTTGGTGAAAACATCTATGATGTGTAGAAACGATTCACTCACATTGTAAATCATCTAATGGCTCTTGGCAAAGTCTTTGATAAGGAGGAGATCAACATAAAGATTCTGAAAAGTCTTAACAGGAATTGGAAACCAAAAGTCACTACAATCACTGAATCCAAAGATCTTACAACTATGAATATGGCTACCTCTTTTGGCAAGTTACGTGAACATGAGTTAGAACTTGGTAGACTGAAGGATGAAGAGGACATTGAAGAAAAGAAGTCCATTGCTCTAAAAGCCGCAAGCCTTGATGGTAAGAAAGTTTAGTCGACTTATACAAAATGATAGTCAAGTGTCTAACCATGCAGGTCAAAGGAAAAAGAAGAGCTTCAGCACAAATGCTGTCGAGTGTTATGAATGTGGAAAAGAAGGTCACATCAAGCCTGATTGTCCTGACTTATAGCCAAAGCAGAAAGGAAAGAAAAGATTCCCTCAAGGCAGAAATATGAGAAGAAAAGAAGCCTACATTGCTTGGGAGAACTCTGATTCTGAGAATCAAGTGATGAAGATTTTGATCAAGAGTAGAAATCAAATTTATGCTATATGACAGGTGTAACATGGGATGATTATGACAGTGATGCAGACGTATCAAATGAGCTAGTAGAAGTCAAATATGATCTGCTTCAAGATGCATTCAAAGAGTTACATGTTGAAGCCATGCGACTGCAATACAAGGTAAATCGACTGAGCTCAGAAAGAAGAGACTTTGAGAACAGAATTAATAACCTTGTTGAAGAAAATAAAAGATTGGAAAAAGAATTGAATAAAGCTTTGTTATTTGCTAAGAGTGTTGAAATTAAAACTGTTACAGTAGAAAAAGCATGTGAAAAGTCCTACTCATATTGAAAAGATAAATTACTTGACTAGCACGCTAACTAAGTTTACTCAAGGTAGAGACAACTTAGATGTTGTTTTAAACTCTTCTGGTAGAATTATAAATAGGCAAGGAATTGGATACAAAGCTCACTCTAACAGAACCAATGCTAGGAAGTTTACTGAGTTAAGAAAACCTGCTAGAAATCCTTGTTTTTACTGCAACTGTGTTGGTCATACTATTAGAAATTGTTATTATAGAAATGTTGTTGTTCCTCAAGGATTATGTGTTTGGATACCAAAGGAACATGTAACAAGAACTAATAATCAAGGACCCAAAGTTAAATGGGTACCAGCAACCAAAACTTAATTGTTTTGTAGGATATACAGTTGATGCATAAATGATCTCAAGGATGAATGAACTATGGAACATATAAAAAACCTTGAGTGTCTACAACTGGTAAATCTGTATCTATCTGCTGCATCATGCATATTTTGATTGATTGTTGTTGTATGATTGTTTATGTTGTGTGCTAAAGTGTTTGGTAGAATAAATTGTTTGAAAAATGACTTTCTTAATTCTTAGTCGACTTCAATTTTAATACATTCGACTATGTGCTGTAAAGTTCTTACTAATCTGAAATTTAAAATTCTATTTTGGTGCGAAAGTGAAAAATACGGGTTCCCTCCAAAATACTAATTCACATATCAGATTAAATTCTCAAGTATCATGGGAACTGCATCATAATCACTATCTTTAAACCGCCACCATCTTCTTCAAAGATCTCCGTCTGTTTTGCTCTCTCTCTATATCAAATGGATTCAAGCTCTGCACAGAAGAGACGTACCAAGACAATTGGGCAGAAGCGACTTCGAAGGGTTCTAGAACTTAATGGTTCGATAAGTGATGATGATATACAAGCTAAGTTTCTGGACTGTTGGAAGATGAGAAGTTTAATACCTCACAGATACTTAAAGGTGAAATTTTTCAGAGAAGAAGGTTTCGAATTTCAAAGATGGATTAAACGTCAAGGGTTGAGAAAGTTTGTGGAAATGTCTTACCCTTGGTATCCTGATCTGGTTAAAGTTTTCTACTGCAATCTAAGGGTTGAAGATGGTATACTCTGCTCCAGGGTTAAGGGAGTGAATGTAAAATTAACTGAAGACATTTGGACAAGTCTTGCAGGGCTAAAGTCTGAAGGAGCATCTTGCCACTTGGGAATTGAAGGATTTCACAAGTTTACTGAGTATCTAAACACACTGAGAAATCCTGATGAAGTCAAAGATTATTCCAGTTACAAAACAGGAGGAATGAAAGTGGATGATCGACTTGCTATACTAGTCATCTCATGGATTCTAATGCCAAGAAGAGGAAATCATGCACAGGCTACTACTGAGGATTTGCTTTTCCTGAAAGCATTGAAGGACAACATTCAAGTCAACTGGCCTGCTGCTATATCCGACAACATGATAAAGGTTACTAAACTGGAATCTGCAAAGCTGCCATATTGCGCTTTTATATCAGAGGTTCTTGTTCACTAGGCTACTACTGAGGATTTGCTTTTCCTGAAAGCATTGAAGGACAACATTCAAGTCAACTGGCCTGCTGCTATATCCGACAACATGATAAAGGTTACTAAACTGGAATCTGCAAAGCTGCCATATTGCGCTTTTATATCAGAGGTTCTTGTTCACTATGGAGTAGACTGTGTTAGTGAGTCAAGTAAACCTTGCTCCAGAACAAGCATGATTGACAAGACTACATTGCATCTTATGCAAATGACAAAAACTGATGAAGGATGGACACATAAAATTGAGACTCCAAGTGAAGAAAATGAACTGGAATCTATCCTTAACAGCAACTAGAGGGAAACACCCGAGTTTGAGAGAATCATGCTGAATGGATTGAAAATGGTGATAAACCTTTTGAAAGAGCAGAAAGCAACACAAAGTCAAAATGAACATCTAGATAATTCTAAAACTGCCGATGAAAGTAACTTTGATGAATCGAATGAAAGCTAGAAGAGTGAAGATGAACACAGTGGTTCTGATGACAGTAACATGATACTTCGGAACTTTATAATCAAAAAGAAAAAGAAAAACTAGAAATCTTAGGTTAAATGGCATATAAAGCCATCTTTTGTTGTTTCTTTTGTCTCGATTGTCTCTTTTATTTTCCTTGTTTCTATCCTGTCATTATAATATCTTTTAGTTCAAGGAAATGAAATTAGTCTTTTTGAATCAATCCAATTACTTAATCTGTTTGAACGATATTTGATATACTGATTGATTGATTCAACTATGCTCTGTTTGAAGTCAACTATGCTTAATCTGTCATGCATCTTTACATATTGACTTATGTTATAATATGATTTAATTCTTGCTTAACCATTATGCTTGATCTAGAAAAGGTTGTTGAAAGGTTTTGCAGGAAGGACATTGCTTTGGACATCCATAATTGGAATTCAACATTTGCAAAAGCAATGCATTCGATTAATGACTTAAATCATTCGATTGCGTTAAAATGAGTTAACAATTCCAATACTGGAATTTGATTCTATCCTTACTGATGATTTAAAGTAGTCGACTATTTCTAAATGGGTTAACAATTCGATTTCTTGAAATCTGGTTCTATCCTTACCAATTGCTTAAATCACGATTAATCTACTATTATCTCTGCTCTTATCTGTTTCAACAAATGTGGTTTGATATTTTGACTATGATACAAATCTGAGCTGAAACTGTTGTTTAATCTGTGATATTTTGTATTATGCACTTAAATTGATTTTGAAACTAATGCATAATAATAGGGGGAGTATCACTGTTTTACACATTGTTTCATCGTACACCTACATTTCAGGGGGAGTTAATACTACTTTTTTGTAATGAACTTGTGATTATGAGAGCATCATTGTGTTTTACAAACTACATAACTTTCTTATGCATCTCTAGGTTTTTCAAATCTTCATAAATATCTAAAGCATTCCTTTTTTGTTAATGCACAAAGGGGGAGAGATACATGTGTGAGTATCAGAACATGCATAAATGCTTTTTGAAAGGGGGAGAATTATCTGTCTCATACTTCATTTGCTTGATATTTTTGCTGTATATGCAGAGTAATTGAACTGATTGAATTTTTCTGATATATGCTATTACTCTGTCATGTGTTGAATTGTACAAACACGGTTGAGTTATTAATCATGGTTGTGCATCATCAAAAAGGGCGAGATTGTTGAGATTGTTGACAACACAAACTCTATATCAAACTAGTTTTTGATGATGACAACACAATGCTTAATAATAGTTCACAGGTTGCTGCATTACATGTTCGTATCTGAATAAACTGTCATATCTACTGAACATGTTTTGTTGTACTGCAATGTATGTTCCTATGATTGATTGTGCGACATATTTGTGGAACATGCTTGTTTGAATATGTGACATATGAATTGATTGATTGAAAACATTTTATTGCACATTTCTGGACGTAAAAGATTACAAGCACCTTTATGAACTTATAATGTTGTGACACAGTTCTAGTCCAGACGAATACACCTTTATTGGATTTGATTATGCTAAAATCTTTGTACAGATTTTGTGAACCTGTGCTATGTGAGATTTTGAGTTGAAAAGAATTTCAAAGTGTTTTAACAAGTGTCAGTTGATATTGTATATTGCATATTCGATTGTGTATTGATCTGTTTTGGAATTCCGTTATGCTTACATGCTCCAACAACTATATTTTTAATAGTTAAGCATTGATGACTTGGTCAACTCTATTGAATGTGTGTTGATTTTTGTTGACTGAGAGCCTTTGTCTTGACTGTCTGTTATAACTCTTTTAATATAGTCGACTGAATTAGTAGGCTATTCGATTGAGAAGCAATCTGTTTAACAGAAAACTATAAATAGATAGAACACGAGTTGTTTTGAGACTTTTGATAATCTAACATTTTCATTTTCCTGTTCCAAGAATTCTCCAAGAAGCCGGTGGTTATCTTTCTTGAGAGAGATTCAAAGGGAGAACTCAATTGTGCTGAGTGCTTGATCATAATCTGCACGAATCTTGATTGATCTTGAAGGCTTGACATCCTGTGAAGACTTCTGCGTTGGATTGAAGGCTTGGAAACCTGTGAAGTCTGTTGTGATAGGCTTGGCATCCTGTGAAGAGTGTTGGTTACACGTTGAAGATTGTTCGACATAGGTTCAGATTGTAGAAGAGGGGATTCTTGCTGCAATTCTGGTTTTGTTGTGCAGCTATTTTGATTTTGGGTTAGAGAGGAGATTTATATCTTTGTGTGGTGCTTCTATAAATTCCTTGTTGTAAAAATCGCAACCATTGTAGTGCATTTGCTTCCTAGGTTGGAAGGACACTGGATGTAGGCATTGTTGGCCAAACCAGTATAAAAACCAGTGTTTGATTTTCTCTATCCCTACACTCTTTATTTCTAGTCAACTTTATCTGTTTAGCAGTTAACTGCATTTTTCCGCTGAATTGAATTTTCATTACTTGCATTTCAAGAAAGATAAAAAAGCTTTATACTTTTGTATAAAGATTGTGAAAAGATTTTGTTTTTGAACTAACACCAATTCACACCTCCTCGTGAGGTAAAACGAAGCCTACCTGTTTCCTAAAAATTGGCACCAAAGTTGGTCATAACGGATTAAAATACCGTTATTTGGTATGTGATTTTAATACTAAAAGCGCCCTTTTTCACTTAGAAACTTGCTTGAACTCATGTGTTTTTAGTAAAGTGTGTGAATAAGAGAGTTGAGGTTGATTTTAACAGTTTTCTAACAAACTCACCTTGTTTTGACAGAGATTGAAGCAATACTGGAAAAAGAAGTGAAAAGCCAAGAAGATGGAGCTTAAAAAGGGTTGAAAAGGCGCCAAGGAGGGAGGAAACCCGAAGCCCAAGCGACAGGAACGAAAAATAGCGAATCCCAAATCAACGCTGTTCGCCCTGGCCGATGGACCCGATGCCAGGGCGACGGACACCCGAAGCCTAGGTGTCCAAAATTGGCGCCCAAGCCTCCCATGACCCTCAATTCACGCTTGGGCGAGCTCCCTATTGAGATTGTTGACAACACAAACTCTATATCAAACTGGTTTTTGATGATGACAACACAATGCTTAATACTAATACATATGTTCCAGTATTACATGTTCTTGTTCTGAACTGTTTCACATATCTGCTGAACATGTTTTGTTGAACTACAATGTATGTTCCTATGTTTGATTATGTGATATTTTTGTGGATCATGCTTGTTTTGAAATGTGAGATAAAATGTTTTTTGATTACTGCACATTTCTGAAAGGAAAAAATCACAAGCACCTTTATGAACTTATATGTGTTGTGACAAAGTTCTAGTCCAGTCGAATACACTCATAATGGATTCGACTATGCTAAAATCTTTGTACAGATTTTGTGAAACTGTGCTATGTGAGATTTTGAGTTGAAAAGAATTTCAAAGTGTTTTTTCATGTGGAAGTTGACAGTGTAGATCACATATTCGACTGTATTACTGATCTGTTTGGAATTCTGTTAAGCTTACACGCTCCAACGACTATATTTTTCAAAAGTTAGTTGAGCTTGTGTGACTTGGTCAACTGTAATAAATGTGTGTTGATTTTGTTGACTGAGGAGTCTTTGTGTTGACTGTCTGTTATAACTGTTTTAATACAGTCGACTGAATTACAAGGCTATTCGACTGAGATGCAAACTGATGTAACATAAAACTATAAATAGACAAAACACGAATTATTCTGTTACTTTTGATGATCTGACATTTTCATTTTCCTGTTTCAGATTGAATTCTCTCTTTTAGAAGCTTAAAGAATTCTCCAACAACACGACGATGATCTTTCTTGAGAGAGACTCAAATGGAGGAGTCAATTGTGCTCACTGCTTAATCATAATCTACACAAAGAATGTGCTTCGTGTTTGATCTTGAAGGTTTGGCATCCTGTGAAGACTGTTGTATTTGATTGAAGGCTTGGCAACCTGTGAAGTCTGTTGTGATAGGCTTGGCATCTTGTGAAGAGTGCTGGTTACACGTTGAGGATTGTTCGACGTGGGTTCAGATTGCAGAAGAGGGATTCTTGCTGTAATTCTGGTTTTTGTGTGCAGCTATATTTTGGTTTTGGGTTAGAGAGGAGATTTATATTTTTGCGTGGTGCTTCTATAAATTCCTTGTTGTAAAAACCGCAACCATTATAGTGCATTTTCTTCCTGGGTTGGAAGGACACTAGATGTAGGCATTGTTGGCCGAACCGGTATAAAAACCAGTGTTTGATTTTCTCTATCCCTACACTCTTTATTTCCAGTCGACTTTATCTGTTCTACAATCAACTGCGTTTTTCCGCTGCATTGAATTTTCATTTACTTGCATTTCAAGAAAGATAAAAAAGCTTTGCACTTTGCATAAAGATTGCGAAAATATTTTGTTTTTGTACTAACACCAATTCACCCCCCCCCTCTTGGTGTAAAACGAAGCCAACCTGTTTCCTAACAATTGGCACCAGAGCTGGTTTTCATAAGATATTTGAAAATTCAGTTGACTCTGTTTTTATTTTATTCGACTGTAAAACCTAGGGATGGCTTCTGTTTCGCATTCAAAAAGAGCTTATGATTTTAAAATTGATATTGCATCTGCTCCCTATAATTTGAAGTCAAAATCTGTTACTGATGGTTTCTTTGAAAACTTTGAAACAGGTAACTTGGAATGCAAGGCAACTCGAGACAAAGAACCATGTTCACAGATGCAGAAATCAATCTTGTTGAACAGCAAATTTACAAAGTTCTTGAAAAAGAAGGATAATCAAGATCATTTTGCTGATGCCAAGAAAGTCAAGAATAAAAAAGAACTGATCATGATGGAAATATCCATAATCATCAAACCTGATCTGGAAAAACAATTCAAAAGTCCTACATGGTACCTTGACAGCGGGTGTTCGAGACATATGATTGGAGATCCTACAAAGTTCTCAAATATTTCATATAAAGCCGCTGGTCATGTCACGTATGGTAATAACAACAAAGGAAGAATCATCGGTATAGGTAAAATAAAAACACCTTCATCTTATGAAATTAAAAATGTATTACTTGTTGAAGGGTTGAAGCACAATCTGCTCAGCATCAGTCAGCTATGCGATAAAGGATTAAAGATCACCTTCGAACCCAAATACTGTCTGATTAGCAACAGGACAACAAACGAGTTACTGCTTGTGGGAAAAAAGGTGAACAACATCTACTTAATCGATTTCACAGACAATGCATTCGAATCTGTTGTATGCCTGATGACCAAAGAAGAAGATGTGTGGCTATGGCACAAGAGATTGGCTCACATCAATATGAGTCAACTAAACAAGCTTGTTTCCAAGAAACTGGTAAATGGCCTGTCCAAGATTCGATTTAAAACTAACAGGTTATGTGACGCTTGCCAAAAAGGAAAGTTAACCAAACAACCATTCAAGAGTAAGAGTGAAATGTCAACCAAGAAGCCTCTGCAATTGCTTCCCATGGATCTATTTAGACCATCCAAAATAAGGAGTCTTAGAGGAAATTCATACGGGTTAGTTATTGTAGATGACTGATAGTCGATATTTTATTGATTTCACTTAGTTTATAGTGCTAGAATTAATCAGGGAATTGTGCTTAAATGTCCGGTATTTTCCCATTTTTCCTAATTGTGCTTACTTTGACCGGAAATTCTAATTTTAATTAATTTGAATTATCTCAGCTAATTAATTGCATTTTTAATTGCAGGGAAATTTTGGAGATACATTTTTGGACATTTGAGAGGACATAAATTCATTCAAGACTCTCCACATGGAAAATTTAGAATTAGTTGTATTTTAATTTAGTAGATTAGGCTTTTTAAACCAAGTTTTGTAATTTGGGCCAATTTTTGGTAATTTAGACTAAGCCCAATGGTAAAAAAACATGACATGGCACCTAGGTTTTTTTCAAATTGGTGGACCCCACCCTATTTTAAGGGCACACAACCCTGGAGGGAGCTACCAACCGTCATTTTGAATTTGTAGAGCATTTTATCTGGAACGTTTTTTTGGGAGGCTTGGAAACGTTTTTTCTCTTCATGGAATTCTCTGGGAGCATGGCCACAGGTTGATGGTGTCAGCCGCCACCTCTTCATTCCAGCAGAGGAGATTTAATCTTATCACTTGATTTGGTTTTATAGAAGAAATGCACACGCTGCTGATCTTATTTGAAGAGGGGACATTCGTAATCTTTTCTTTTAATTGCAGATGCATTTAATTTTATTAGATGAAGAAATGGTGATTGATTGAATTGGTGTTACGGCCACTTGTGCATTTATATATTCCAAAAGCTTTTCAATTTTAATACATTCAGCATTTTCTTTTGGAAGTGGTGAATGGAGAATGGATGGGAAGCACACATTGCTTCCTTATGATTGAAGGGACGTTTCTTTTCAATTTTTATTCAATAGAAATTGTCAGAGCTGCATGCTAATTTCAGAAGGAGGTCACGACAGCTGGAAGGAAATTATCATTTCTTTTGCTTTCATGAATGAAAAATAGATTAGGTAGATTCTAGTGATGTGACGGATGCAGAGGCTTCATGCCATTAAAGTATTTCTTTTAATTAGTTGATGAAATTAGAAGTAGATTAGGTGGACTAGGAGGTTGGGACGTGACTAGGTAATGAGTTTCTCTTTTCTTTATTTCCTTTATTTCTTTGTTAAAGAAGAAGGTGATTAGATAGTTGTAGGTGTTGACTTCAACTTCCACGCTGATTCAATGTTGATTTATCTTGAATGATTGCTGCTTCATTGTTGGAAAGGGTACGTCCACGGCCAGCAAGTAAAAAGGGTAGATTCAATTGGCTTGGAGAGAAAAGTTGCACGGTTTCCATTGATGCAGCTCACGACATTCACTTTCATTTGGAAGCACATTACCTTTAATCTTTATTGAATGAAAAAGTTGGTGCAGCACGGTCCACATGGAGAAGGTTTTGTCATTTGTTTTCTTAGGAGAAAGAATACAATGGTCACATGAATGGGTGTTAGATAAATTATTGTCTTCTTATTTTCTTTTGCTTTAAATTATTTTACATAGTATGTTGAGTTGTTTTTCATGTCTTTAATTTAGTGTTGCATTTTAATATTTTTAACTGTGCTAGATATTTGTTTGTTACAGTGTTGGGGTCTAGTATTTTATTTTGTCTTAATGTTGTTTAGTATGTTTGGTAGTGATAATTTTACTGTCATGTTAGCTTAGGTTAGTCGAGTTAGTCATTAGCGATTTTATAATGTTTCCCTGAGATTTCTGGACTGTGGACTGTATTGGTAATTGCCACTCTGACTTGGTTAATATCAAATTTGTATTTACACTTGCAATTGGGTATACACTTAGTTGCCCTGTTGGTGTTGAGTCATCTCTTAGTCGATGAAACTGCATGGTGTAAATGAGATTTAACGTTAGCATTGCGTTCACTTAGTCCGCTTTTATGAAAACATAATTAGCCTGCGCTTAGTGGATTAATTGTGTTGGATTAGAGGTTTGAGTCGGCGTCATTTTGTTGATCTGTGATAGGAAGCATTGTAATTAAGTTAATGACCAACCGTTTTCAGTTTGTCTTAGAAACCGTTTTTAGATCGGTGTTTGCATTTCTATTTGCATCTGTGTTTTAATTTAATTCATCTGCACTCAAAAACCTTTCACAAACCCCCCCACTTCGTATTTGACCTGATTCTCGAACCACATTTGGTCCTTGAGAGACGACCTAGGAGTCACTTCCTAGTCTATACTGCATTCTTTTATGCACATTAAATTTGTATGGGGAGCGACAGCCCATCAATGACTATTCAAGATACACTTGGACTTATTTCATTGCAGCTAAAAAGGATGCACTTAAAGTTTTCAAGCGATTTACTGCTGCTATTCAAAACGAAATGGGCCTCAAGATCAAGGCTATCAGAAGTGATCATGGAGGAGAATTTCAGAATAAGGAATTTGATGATTATCTAGCTGAAATGGGAATCATACATAACTTCTCTACACCCAGAACATTGATAACGGATTAAAATATCGTTATTTGCTATAAGATTTTGATACTAAAAACACCCTTTTTCACTTAGAAACTTGCTTGAACTCATATTTTCAGTAAATTGTGTGAATAAGAGAGTTGAGGTTGATTTTAACTGTTTTCTAACAAATTCCCCTTGTTTTGACAGAGATAGAAACAATACTGGAAGAAGAAGTGAAAAGCCATGAAGATGGAGCTCAAAAGAGGTCAAAAAGGTACCAAGAAGGGAGAAAACCCGAACCCCAGGCGACAGAAACGCGAAACAGCAAGCTGGAAAATGATGCTGGTTGCCCGAGCGACGAACCCGACGCTCGGGCGACAGACGCTCGAAGCTTGAGCATCCAAAAATGGCGCCCAAGCCTTACAGAACCCTTGATTCATGCTTGGGCGAGCTCCCTGCGACGCTTGAGCGAGATTTGACGTGGATCGGGCCCTATTTCTGCTTTGATTTAATTCTTTTGGACCTAGCCTTACACTCCTAGCCAATTCTTAGTCTTCTATTCTTCTTTCTTTTCTTCCATTGTTCATAGGTTCCCCCATGTCTTTGGGGAACTAATTTCTATTTGTTGTTAGGGAATGATGTAACCTTGTGAACTCTCATGTATTTGAATTGATTCTTAATTTCATATGCTTTTTCCATTAATTTTTAGTGTAATTTATCTGTTCTTATTCTTGCTTATACAATAGCATTATCTGTGATTTGCATGAGTGCCGACAGGTTCCTTTCAAATCAGGTCCTTGTTAAATTACTCCTAAGGGTTATATTGCTCAAACATGAGGATATGGGTCTTAGTCGTCTTCACCTCCTGATCTTCACATCTTTTTACCAGGAATGCTAGGAATTGTATGAACTAGTAATTAGGGACAAGCTTATTTACTGAGACATCGGGTTTAAGTGTTTTAGTGAGGGACGTTTGCATTAATGAATAAAGAAGAATTCTTATATACATGAGAGGGAACTTAGTGAAGTCTAACCCCAACAACATATCCATCTCATATAAATCAACCTCCATTCATCTCAGTGCTCTTTTGCCACTGATAAATTTTACTTTGCTTTATTTTATTTTCTTTGCAATACAAACCCATGATTTCTTTTTATTTAAGTCTTAATTAATCTTGTTCTCACACAACTATTCAGCACCGAGAGTCCTCTGGGATACAATACTTGGTCTTACCATTTTATATTACTTGTGCGACTCGGTACACTTGTTGATTTGCCCCAACAAACACCACAGCAAAATGGAGTGGTAGAAAGGAAAAACAGAGCACTTGAAGAATTGGCAAGGTCAATGTTGAATGATAGTGACATGCCAAAATATTTCTGTACAGATGTAGTAAGCACAACATGTTATGTACTGAACAGAACAATCATCAGGTCTATACTGAAACGACACCTTATGAATTGCTGAAAGGAAGGAAACCAAATATTTCACATTTGATAATCTTTGGAAGCAAATGTTTTGTATTGAATAATGGCAAAGAAAGTCTTGGAAAGTTCGACTCAAAAGTTGATGAAGCAATTTTCATAGGATATTCCTTGAACAGCAAGGCATACCGGGTATACAATAAGAGAACTATGAATGTGGAAGAATCTATTCATGTTGCATTTGATGAGACTAAATTGTACCTTAGTTTGAAAATGGAATAAAACCAAAATCACCCCAAAGTATGGGGACTAAAAACATATTTAACCCTAAAAAAAAATTATTTACGGTGCAAACTATTTTTCATTTTTTATATGAAAAAAGTTAGTTCTGATGTTAAAAGAACATTCATTTCAAATAACTTTTAATAATATATAGTATTATTTAATATGATTTTATTTATTCTGATGTATATATAAAGTATTATATAATATAAATTTACATAAATTAATAATATAAAAATATAAATAAAATGTAAATCTTATCTTAAAATATGATAACGGGAGGTTATGAGAGGTTTTATAAAGGAAAAAAGGAAGAAGAAAACGTCGATAACCGTAGAAAGCCAGGCCGAATTCGACGTTCCAACATTAATCAGGCAAAAAGTAATGATTCTCGTTTTGATTCATAAAAAAACAAATTGACTTCCCCCATCCAAAAGAAATTGTTTACTTTTCAGTCATCCGCGAAGAAGGTGAGATTAGGATGGATCAAAGTTAAAAAGTTTGATGTCCCCATCTATATACATATAATAACACTTTCAATTTTGCTTAAAATAGAAAGAATTATACAATGGCTTCTTCATCTTCACGGCGTGAAAAGAAGGTTACACAAGTTGTAAGAAAAGACAGTCCAAATGCTTGAATAAGTGATGATGAAGCACGATACAAATTTGGATGATATAGAAAGGATCCTGATATTTTGACAACTTTTTTTAACAACTTTTTGACAACAGGACACGTGTCTTCGAGGTGGTCCCTCACAAGTTCTTGGATCTAGAATTATTCTGAAGTGAAAGATTTCTTTTTCAAGATGGTTTCTTGTGCATCGTAGATCTCAATATTCGACGTCAAATGTGTAAATAGATTCAAAATTTAAATTCTCTTGAAGTTGTTTCCTAGATATAAGAAATCAGATAGCTCTTAAATCTAAGGGAAGAAAACATATCCAAGACAATTTAAAAGAAGAATCATACATTGCCAAATGATGAAATTAAACAAGTTTTTCACAAATATATTTTAGTTCTCAAAATTTTTTCAGCATTAAACATATTGTGAACCATGTTTCTTTTTCCTCACCATTTCCCTTCCAGTAAGATAACTTAACCATTTTTGTATTATAAAAAGCATTTTCTTGACTTGAATTTGAAAGGCCACCTTCATATGAACTGGGGCCTGAATGCGGCACTTTCAAATTCAAGTCAGCAAATTGTAATTTAAAGAACAGATATGATACAAAATCTAAGAGAAGGACAATGCAAGGAGAAAAAAACATGAATCCTAATATGTTCAATACCGAAACAAGACGGATGGCGTTACAAGAAAAGTACATCTATATTAATAGATGAAACGGTGTCGTCTAATTATTTTAGTTCTCAAAATTGTTTCAGCATTAAACATATTGTGAACCATATTTCTTTTTCCTCGCCATTTCCTTTCCCGTAAGATAACTTAACCATTTTTGTCCTACAAAAAGCATTCTGTTGACTTCAATTTCAAAGGTCACCTTCATATGAATTGAGGCCTGAATGCCACACTTTGAAATTCAAGTTAGCAAAATGCAATTTAAAGAACAGATATGATACAAAATCTAACAGGAAGACAATGACAAGGAGATAAAAAACATGAATCCTAATATGTTCAATACGGAAACAGGAAGCAAGGCATTTAGTGAAATGCAATCTATATTTATATATGAATTGATGACGGACATTAGATCGTGTAATTATGGTCAGTAACTTTAATGAACGTCAATTCCCATCTGATATGACGTTCAAACATCATTCAGTATTAAAGTAAAAAATGTCAAAAATCTCTTTGGATACTGATAATCATTGCATCTGACAAAAACTACGTCTCATATCTTAAGTCTACGACGTTAAAGTGAGAGTTTAAAAGAAAAAACAAAGAATAATAAAAATTGATCGACATTCAAACATCTTTCAGTGGAAAAGTTCAAAATATCTTTGGATACTGATAATAATTGTTGAAAATCTCTTTCGATACTGATAATTGACGAAAACTACGTCAAAGAACCATGGGACTAGGACGTTAAAGTGAGAGTTTAAAATAAAAAAATAATAATAAAAGATGGATCGACGTTCAAACATCATTCAGTGAAAAAGTTAAAAATCTCTTTGGATACTGATAATAATTGTAAAAACTCTCTTTGGATACTCATAATTGATGAAAACTACGTTGCAGAACCCAAGTGGACTAGGGCGTTAAAGTTAGTGTTTAAAAGAAAAAAGAAAAAATATTTGAGCGACCGAAGAAGATCAAAGTCCAGATGACTTAATGGAACAAGATTCAGACGGCTCAGACCCCAATCTCTAACACAATTAATGCTCCCAACTATTCCAATGCCCCTCACGTCGATGTCCTTAACGTCTATCCCCCACAGGCTTCGACGTTTGATTGAAAGAAAAATAAAAGAACAATAAAAAGTGCAAGACCTTTGGCTTCTAGTTAAAGAAGACATCACAAGGACTCAATATGCGACGTGAACTACATAGGAAATGAAATAGCTCTGCATCTAATGGTAGAGGACAAACCCAAGACAATTTAAAAAAGGATTCATTTAAAATGTAGAATGATGAAGTTCAAAAACTTTTTTATATAATTATTTTAGATCCTAAAATTTTTTCAGCATTAAACATACTGTGAACCATATTTCTTTTTCCTATGCATTTCCCTTTCTGTAAGATATGTTAACCATTTCTGTAATATAAATAAAAACATTTTGTAAAGTAATACATGTTGTTTGATTAATAACAAATTGGCATCCCGCCCCCAAGAAATTGTGTACTTTTCAATTACCGAGGTAAGATTTGGAGGGATCGAAGTTAAAAACTTTGATGTGCCCCTGTATATTTATATTATTCCACTTTCAATTTTGCTAAGTTAATATATCGATTCTAAATAATAAAGAATCGATTCAAAGCGTTATAAATTAAGAAATGTATTTAAATGATTATGCCCTGGTGACGTTAGTGACAACGTGGCTGGATATTGATCACACATTTTTTTAAATATTATAATACAGAGAAATAATGCACGAGAGAGTTCAAATTTGTTTTCCTAATAATGTTAATTAATCATAGTATTTTTTTAATATCATAATATATTAATAATCTTTATAAGAATCAGAGTTCTAAACCAATGACCAAGAGATTCATCTCTCAAAAATGAAAATCCATATTGACTTCCAAAGTGGCTACATATGTCAGTCTGTCTCGACCTTTAGTGTGAAACAAACATCCCAACATTCATTTTAGGGTCAACCAGTCTCGATTGTTAGTCAAACTTAACCCTCTTAATCTTTGACCCAACCCATTATGTCTTAATTTTCCCCAGATCGGTTTGTCTTGACATGTAATCCATGACGAGTTTTGGACTTCGATAGACCTCGACTATTCTTGATACACGCTGTCTCTTCTCGATCTTTGGCTTGGTTTGATGCATCTTAGTTTTTTGTCTCAATCTTATTTTCTAAACTGACATATCTTAGTTTTTGTCCACAATAATGTATCCTAACCTTCAGGTTATCACTCAACTTAATTTTTATTTAAATTTAAAGTATTATTATTTTGTAATGAATAAATTTTTTTTAGTATAATCATACTTATCTTTATCCTAAAATTAACACATATCTAGAAAGATACATTGAAGACTTGATTTATGTTTTATCATACCCATCTTAATCTTAAAACTTTTAAAAGAAGAGGAAGAAATATAAGGTGTGGGAATGTTGTTGAATCTAATAAAAAAATATATTTATTATATGAAAAAAGTTAATTAGATGTGTTCACATAACTTATAAAATACAATAATATAATAATATTTATTATTATTTTAAGTATTGTGATGTATAACTATAACTCAATTCTCGATTTTTTTTTCGGATTTTTCTCAATGTTATAAAATTCTTTTTTTTTCTAATCTTAGGTTATAATTCAATTTTTGGGAAACCAAATTCTGAGTTATATCTTTTTTATATCTTGTTTAGCTTATTTTGATGAAATTTAATAATTATTTTTATAATAATTATTAAATTAATATTTTATAATATATTAGATAACATTTTATATTATTTATTTTTTATTATTATTGTTTAATTATTACTTTTAGTTTTATTATTTTTATTATTAATTTAATAATTATTATAAAAATAATAAAATTTATTAAACTTCATCAAAATAAACTAAACAATCTAAGATATAAAAAAGATATAACTCAGAATTCCCAAAAATTGAATTGTAACCTAAGATTAGAAAAAGAAAAAGAAAATATAATTTAGAATTCAGTTTCTCGCAAACTGAATTCTCACCTTAAAAAGAAAAGAAAAGTGTGCTACCACGTAAATAAGTAAGTATAAAGCACAATATGCTATCTGCGAAATATTAAATGTTTTGATTTAATTTCTTATATAACAGTATTATTTTAAATTTACGTAGATAGCACACTGTAGTTCATATTTACATGGATAGCACGGATTTATAAAAGATTAAAATTCGGTTTCTGGGAAAACCATTTAAGACTTTAACCATTTTAAAAAATCGTTGAGAGCTTAAACGATTTTCTTTGAAAGCTTTAACAGTTTTCAAAAACCGTTTAATATATTAACTTTTAACCTATTTTTTAAATTTTTCTTTCAAACTAAAATTAACAAATACTTAATTTATTTTAAATATTATTTAATACGTTACACTATATTAAATAAAATTTTACATTATTATTATTATTATATTTATTAATATTATTATATTTATTTTTATTTTTAGTTTTATTAATTTTAATTTAAAAACAAAATTTAACAAAAATGTTAAACGATTTTTTTAATTTGAATTTTTAAAATGAGTTTTTGCTTGGTTTGTTCGTGCCCTTTAAATATGTGATGATAACTAGCAATGACTAAAAATCACACTTGCTGAAAGCAAAACCCTAGGTTGCTTATCTTTACTAAATGGCTGCATCCTCTTCTAATCTCACCAAAATCTCCACATCGGCTGAGAGAAGTACTAGTCCTATAGGATGGATCAGTGACGATGGAGTTAGAGAAAGGTTCATCCATGGAAGAATCAAAATTTTTGTCACTCCGAAGTATCTTGATGTGAGCTTATTTGAAAGAGAAGGGTTTATGTTTCCTGGTTGGTTGAAGTCTCAGGAACTATCTTCCTTGGTTCAACTGAAAGGATACTGGTATCCTGATCTTGTGAAAGTGTTCTACCATAACCTGAAACTGGTAAACGGTGATATTGACTCTAGAGTAAAGGGGGTTGACATTGTGATTGACAACGATACATGGATGCATGTTATCGGTTAAAAAGCTGAGGGTGTATCATCTCATCTACTTAACTCGACAAATTCGTTGTTGAATATGAGAGATATCTACAAAGTGTGGCTAAGATATTTTGATTACAATACAAGGTTATCGGAGTTGCTTGAAAAATACCTCGCTCATGAAGGACTAAGGATGGAAGAAAGAATAATGGCTCATATACTTGCCTTTGTGATTCTACCTGCAAGAATCCCTAAACCAAATATGACAGCTGAAGATATCTACTTGCTGTATGCTATTACGAATGATGTTCCAATGAATTGGGTGGATGTGCTAAAAGAACATATGACTGAAAGTGCTATGAAAAAGTCTCTTCATATACCCTATGCAGTATTAGTCAGTAGAATTCTTGAAAATCAAGGTGTGAACACTCATGGTGAAAGGAGTTTCCATGCAACTGCAGAAATGAGATTAACCAAAATACTCTGATCTCATTTGGATTAACAAGGACTTTAAGAGGATGGTGCTTTAAAGGAGAAGAAAATATGTTATATCTTTATGGAAGCACCTCTGTCACAAGTGAGCAAAGAAAGATCGCATATTCTAACAGTAGTTGCATAGATCTTGCCACAAATCATCTTCAGAACATTGTTGACAAGCTTAATCTGCTTGAGGTAAAAATTGACCGCATTATACATCACTCCAATGAAGAAGATAGGTCTGAAGACGACTCTGTGGATTCACATGAATAAGAATAGGGATCTAGTAGCCTCAGAAGTGTGATTGGAGTCTTGTTAGCTATTTGTCTTCTGTAGATGTTCTCATAAATTATTATTATAATTAAGTTTAATATGAAATTAAAATAATATTAAAGAAATAAAGTTTTATTCTCTTTAAATTTCACCAACAAATCTTTTTATATTTTATTTCCATGTAATTATTACAAGATAAATTTACGCACCTTGATATTATATTTTAAAATAATATTTTATTTCTCTTTAAAAATAAAACGTTGAATATCCTTAGTATTGGACGTCATACTAGAACACTAAAACATCGAATATCATACAAATTCGACATAATCTTAACTGATCACTAGTTAAAAATCCAAATTTCAGTACACTTAAAAAAATCCAAATTTCAGTACACTGCTAACTCGATGTCTATAATAAATTTCAGTACATTGCATCGAGGGTACTCAACACTAGACGTCAAACTTTCTAAATAGATTCTGATTTTAAGTGGTTGATTGCGAGACTCGTAATAGGGACCCCGTGAACTCAAGACGCTCCTAAGAAACACACCTTCGGTGAAAATGATCTTGAGAGCTTCTTCTTGAAGATTTAGGTTTTTGAATCTGTGGCATAAGTGGCTAGGGTAGAGAGAGAATCTTATGCCACATATTCAAATACCGGAAGCTTCTAGAAGAATCTCTCAAGTTCATCTTTAGCAAAGGTGTATCTTACGAGCGTCTTAAGTTCATCGGAGTCTCCATTATCAGTCTCGCAATCAACAACTACATTTTTCTCGTATACCCCAACCTCGATCCTGGTCGTCTGTCTATCCTCTGTGCCACCAACATCACTACCGAGAAGCTGGCACGCGTTGCCGTTCGGTCTCCACGTCTTCGTCTGCCACCACGTTCAGCCCCTCATGGACCAGGTCGAGCATTTTGTCGACGCAATTGCCTTGGAGAACCCTTCCATTGTGTCGCACAGTGTGGGTTGCAGGGATGGCAAGGATTTTTCTGTTGTAGGCTGATTTACAATTTTCTTTGGGTGGTGCGATTATGGGTTTTCTGTTTATAGGTTGTGCGAAGGAGCAAGCTTCCATGGTTGTGCGGGATTGATGACGGAGGTACGGCGTCCGTGGAGTTTGGATGAGAATGAAAGCAGTGGCGCTTTAGCGAAGAGGCTTACGGTGGAGGTTCAGCGACGATTTGGGATTGTTCCGTGGAAGGTGGGTGTTGGCCTGATGCGATGGTGCAGTGGCAAGGTGGTTACTGGTGGTTGCAAGGTGATTGTTGGAGAAGATGATGATGACGTGTCAAGGTGATCATGTGGCAGCATGTCATTGGCTGAAATGTTTTTTTTCCCTAAAATGTTTTTTTTTTATTTTATGTTTAAGTATGTGTTGGTGTAGCACCTGACTATTTAATTTCGCAATGTAAATGAGAACAAGGCTTTCAGCACTTAATTTTAGGTTTATTTTCCAACTTTTCCCTTACTTAAACATCGGTTTTCACCCTGTATACTTCATTTTCTTAATTGAAGAATTAAAAAATTATAATTCAGTCAAAACGTCGAATTTCCTCATATCAAAAGAAGTCATGTAACAGTTATCGTCTCAATGATCAGGTATTATTACATATTTGGTTATTACATCACCGCAAATCCCAGGTATTATTACATATTTGATTAGATTTGCAAGTTTACATTTTGCATAGTTATATATAAATATTGGTTTGGTTTGTGATGTGAGAAAAATAATGATGCATTGATCTGGAAAAGCATGAAAGAAAGGGAAAGACAAGGAAGCTTAATTTTAGCCATTGTCGTTCAATGGGTTTGGAAAACCATGGAAGGGTTCAATGGGTTTGGAAAACCATGGAAGGGTTCAATAGTTTTCAAAAAAAAATTAAAATTGTTCACCGGTTTCAAAATAAATTTACAAGATAAATTTACACACCTTGATATTATATTTTAAAATAATATTTTATTTCTCTTTAAAAATAAAACGTCGAATATCCTTAACATTTGACGTAAGATTAAAAGTCCAGTACACTTGATGTCAGTAATGCCAGTGCATCGAGGGTACTCAACATTCGACGTCAACTTGGTAAATAGATTCAGAATTTAAAGGGTTGATTGCGACACTGATAATGGGGACTCCGATGAACTCAAGACGCTCATAAGAAACACCTTCGGTGAAGATGAACGAGTTGGAGCTTCTTCTAGAGGTTTCCGGTTTTTGAATCTGTGGCATAAGTGGATGAGGTAGAGAGAAACTTATGCCACATATTCAAATACCGGAAGCTTCTAGAAGAAGCTCTCTCAAGTTCGTCTTCACCGAAGGTGTTTCTTACGAGGGTCTTAAGTTCATCGGAGTCTCCATTATCAGAAGCGTGTTGATTTCATCGGAGTCTCCATTATCTGCGAGCTGATAATGGGGACTTCAATTAACACAAGACGCTCGTAAGAATCAACTTCGGTGAAGATGAACGAGTGAGAGCTTCTTCTAGAAGATTCCGGTTTTTGAATTTGTAGCATAAGTGGTTGAGGTAGAGAGAATCTTACGCCACATATTCAAATACCGGAAGCTTCTAGAAGAAGCTTCACACATTCATCTTCATCCAAGGTGTTTCTTACGAGCGTCTTGAGTTCATCGGAGTCTCCATTATCAGTATCACAATCAGCAACTACCTCTTTCTCTTATAACCCAACCTTCATCCTGACCGTCTGTCTATCCTCCTTGCCGCCAACATCCAAGAAGCTAGCACGCGTTTCCCTTCGGTGTCCATGTCTTCGTCCGCCACCACGCTCAACCCCTCATGCACCAGGTCGAGCGTTTTGTCGAGGCAATTTCCTTGGAGAATCCTTCAGTTGTGTCGCACTGTGTGGGCTGCAGGGATGGCAACGATTTTTCTGTTGTAGCCTGATTTAGGGGTTTTTCAGGGTCGTGCGATTCTGGGTTTTCGGTTTGTAGGTTGTGCGAAGGAGCAAACTTCCATGGTTGTGCGAGATTGATGACGGAGGTGCAACGTCCATGGAGTTTGGATGACAACGAAGGCATCGGCGATTTGGGATTGTTTTGTGGAAGGTGGGTGTTGGCCTGATGTGATGGTGCAGCGGCAAGGTGCTTGTTGGTGGTGCGGCGGTTGCAGACGACGCCCTAGGGTTTGGTTTGGAATTAGGGTTTCAGATTGTTGGAGAAGATTATGATAACATGTCAAGGTGGTGATGTGGCAGCATGTCATTGGTTGAAATGTTTTTTCTCCCTAAAATGCTTTTTCTTTTTTAATTTTATGTTCAATTCAAGTATGTGTTGTTGTAGCACCTGACTATTTAATTTCACAATGTAAATGAGAATGAGGCTTTCAACACTTAATTTTAGGTTTAATTTCCAACTTTGCCCTTACTTAAACCTCTGTTTTCCCCCTGTATACTTAATCTTTTTAATTCAAGAATTAAAAAATTATAATTCAGTCAAATCGAATCTCCTAACATCAAAAGAAGTCATGTAACAGCACGTGCATGATCAACTTCAACAATCATACAGTCGATTAAAATTGATTAACATAGATTCAATCATGAAATGTAAAGCGACTGGATTTAAACCAACACTAACTGATTTCATTTATATTTCAAAACAATATTACAAACAAATAACTACTGCCAAAGACCAGACAAAATGGCAGTCTAAGCCATTATCAAAAGACAATTAAGAACAAAAACAAATAAGACACAACAAGAGACATAAAACACAAGATGAGGTGTATTTTTATTCCTATCCTTCTTCAACTGAATCCATAGAGTCATCTTCATATGTGTCTTCATCCTTCCCATGTTGCAGAATACGATCAACCTTTGTCTCGAGCTGATTGAGCTTGTTAACAATTAACTGAAGCGGATCAGTTGAGAGATCTTTGTCCACATGTAACAGAGGTGCTTCCAAAACAGTACATCAGATTCTCTTCGCCTCTAAAGCACCATCCTTTTAATGTCCTTACTAGTCCCAGTGACACAAGGGTGTTACGATTTATGACATTTGTGTAGGTACATGAATGTTTCCTTTCTCCATAGGTCCTCACTCCTTGAAGAACAAGTATATTGCATATGAGAACAACATAAGCCAGATAGTGAGCGTTGCTGCGAGCAACTTTAGTCATGTGATCTTTTAACACCTCCCCCCAGTTGGTGGGTATGTCATTCTTGATAGCATGCAGAAGAAACACATCCTTTGTGGTCATTTCATCTTGCATCAATCTTCCCGATAGAATCACCCATGCTAGTATATGTGCTAAAACCATTTCTTCAATTTTGAGGTCTTCATGCAGAAACATATTTTCTCTTGATTGACTCAACGGAAGTCTGAGCCACCCTCTGTAGAGATCCTTTTTCTTTAACCAACGATTTGCTTCAGATTTGGTAGATGAGAAGAGATTCCTTCAGCCTTTAATCTAGTGGTCTGTTGCCAGACATCATTGTTAATTAAAATGTCGGTGCCTTTAGCTCTTGAGCAGATGTCAGCATTGATAATTTTTAAGTGATGGTAGAATACTCTAACAAGATCAGGGTACCAGTCTCTGTTCATTTACACCAAAGTTGACAGGTTTTGAGTTTCAATTCATTCGGGAAATTTAAAGTTTTCCCTTCCAAATAATCTCAGGTTAAAATACTTTGGTGAGATAACAACTTTAGGACTCCCATCAGTAAATTTTCGTCGAGAATCATCATCGCTTATCCAACCATTTACGTTATCTTCTCTAACAGTAGCCATGTTATTTGCTTTCTCTATTCTTCAGAAATGAGATGAAGAAGCCATTTTCAGAGACACTATAGGATTCACAGATTTTAGTCAAGGGTCATTGGAAAACGTCGAAGCCCTTTTGAGTTCGACGTACAAACATCAATCATAGATAAAGCAATTATGTAATAACGTCGAAGACCATAAAAATTCGACGTTAAAATATTTTGGGGAATATCAAAATGAATTCCCGCAACCCAAAAATGTCTACTTTTCTATCACCCGCGAAGAAGGTGACATTTGGTGGGATCGAAGTTAAAAAGTTTGATGTGCCCTCTATATTCATATAATTCCTCTTTCAATTTTGCTACGTTAATATAATCGATTCGAAGTAATAAAAAATCGATTCCAAGCGTTATAAATTAAGAAATGCAAATGAGTTTTTATTGATTATTTATGGTGACATTAATGACAACATGGTTGGATATTGATACATGTTTGCTAAAACACTAAAAAGCAAGGAAATAATGCATGAGAGGGATGTTTTTTCTAATAATGTTAATCATGGCAATTTTTTAAAGCTTAATCATTTATACTAATTACTTATTATAACTATTAAATTTTTTAAAGTAATTTATTTGATTTTGACCAAATTAAAGGTCCAAGTTTTTTTTTTGAATTTTTATCGTCATCGACCTTTTAAAAACTGATCACTGGTTTAAAAGTGCAAATTTCGGTACACTGCTAACTTGAATCGATTAAGGAAGAAGTAAAAGAAAAGATTTCATGTATGATTTTAAAGAAACGGATGATTTCAGTTCACTGCTAACATGTATGATTTCATGTACGATTAAGCACACCATTAATGCTCCTAACCACTTCAATTCCCTTCACGTCCCAGCCACGCAGCCTTCGAATTTCTATGGGAGGGGTGAAAAGAAAAGAGGTACAAAAGTACGGTACTTTCTGATATTGGCGGCTAATTAAGAGAAAACGTCGATTTTCCTCATATTCGACGTTCTATTGGCGCTGATGTTTTAAGGGAAACCGTCAATTATTTGGGGTGTGACGTTATATTTATATATAACGTCATATTTTTAATGTATGCGACGTGGAATTTATTTATTGAATTAAAAGCATAACATGGTCTCACTGTTTGTTCGCGCTAGCATTTCTGCTTGAACTTTATTCTTCGCGGATGACTACGATAAAGAAAGAAGGTTATTTTTAAGTTGTTTCAATGTCATTTTGTTCACATTTGTATGGTTGACCGATTGTTTTTCGTTTAGCTTTAGGTTGTTTTTCGTACGTGGTCAGCGAACTTCATCATCTTCTCTAGTGACACCATTTCAAGTATTTTTTTTTTTCTTTCAATATCTCTTATCCATGATAGATATTTATTTTTGGTTCTCTACGTCTACGTAAGTTAGTTTTTATTTTTTTCCGTAGATTCTTTTCTTTTAGAGTCCTAGAGTATGGATCGAAGCTGGATTCGTGAGCGTCATATTAGTGAAGAGTATGACCGAGGGGTTTCTGAGTTCATACAATATGTTAAGGAACACGTAAAACCAGTGAACAGGGCATATTTTTGCCCTTGTGTTCGTTGTCTCAATCAAATACGTGAAGACTTGGACAACAACCGTGATTATTTGTTCATCTATGGAATAATGAGAAGTTATACAGTTTGAACTTGGCATGGGGAAGTATTATATAAGCCAACAACTTTAAGAGGTTTAGATTATGTCGAAGAATCGATGAGTGATCATTTAGAGGAAATGGTACGTGACGTTGGAGAAGAAAATTTTGGAAGAGCTCATTTATACGATAGTCTTAAGAACGATTCAGAGCAAGAGTTGTATCCAGGATGCATCAATTTTACAAGGTTATCGACTACTTTGAAAATGTTTTGTTTGCAAGTAAGAAACAAATGGACTGATAAAAGTTTCACGGAATTGTTTGAGTTATTGAAGGACATGCTTCCAGAAAATAACACATTACCTATACGTAATTACGACATGAAAAAATTCTATGTCTAATGGGTTTGGAATACCAAAAGATACATGCATGTCTCAATGACTGTGTATAGTATAGAGATCAGTATGCTTCAATGAAGTTGTGTCGGACGTGTGGTTCGTCACGATTTAAGAAGAAACTTGACGGAAATAACGATGAACAGAATGAAGGTCCACCGGCTAAGGTCGTACGGTATTTACCTATAGTACCGAGGTTGAAACGATTGTTTTCTGTTAAAGAAGATGCGAAGAATCTTATGTGGCACGTTGATGGAAGAAAATGTGATAATCTTCTTCGACACCCAGCTGATTCCCCATAATAGAAGAACATTGATGCCACATTTCCCGAATTTAGTGCAGAGCCAAGAAACTTAAGACTTGCACTTGCTACCGATGGTATGAATCCTTATGGCAACTTAAGTAGCAAACATAGTTCATGGCCAATTATTTTGATGATATACAATCTATCTCCTATGTTGTGCATGAAGAGAAAATACATGATGTTGTTGATGATGATATCGGGTCCTAGACAACCTGGAAATGACATTGATGTTTATCTAAAACCCTTAATTGACGATTTAAAAATGTTGTGGGAAGAGGGCGTCGAGGTCTTCGATTCATATTAAGAAGAAAACTTTCGTTTGCGTGCAATGTTGTTTTGCACCATAAGTGATTTCCCAGCCTATGGGAACTTGAGCGGTTACAGTGTTAAAGACTATTTTGCATGTCCGATTTGTGAATAAAATACTAGTTATCATCAACTGAAGCATGGGCAGAAAACTGTGTACACAAGACACCGAAGATTCTTTCCTCGAAGTCACCCTTACCGTAGATTGAAGAAAGCGTTTAATGGAAGTCCTGAAGATGATGTAGTGAGCAGACCACGTAATGGGGAAGAAGTATACAACCAGGTGAGGAACATTAACGTTGTCTTCGGAAAACAAAAAAAAAATGACTCTTGAGAAAAACATTTGGACAAAGCGATCAATATTCTTTAATCTTCCACATTGGTGTAAACTTGATGTGCGACAGTGCATAGACGTGATGCATGTTGAAAAAAATGTATGTGATAATGTTGTTGGGACTTTACTAAACGTTAAAGGAAAAACAAAAGATGGAGTGAAAACACGACAAGACTTGGTTGACATGGTAATCCGTTCTGAGTTACATCCGTAGTCCATAGGAAGACGCATCTATCTTCCTCCAGCTTTTCATACTCTTTCAAAAAAAGAAAAACAAATTTTTTGTCAATGTTTACATGGTTTGAAGGTTCCACAAGGTTATTCGTCGAATATTAATAGCCTTGTTTCTATGAAAGATTTAAAGTTAGTTGGTTTAAAGTCCCATGATTGTCATGTCTTAATGCAACAACTTTTACCAATAGCTATTCAAGCCATATTACCTGTCTCTGTGAGAGCTATTCTCACACGTTTGAGTTTGTTTTTCAATGCCACTGTGCCAATTGGAAATGTATTTCCCACCATCATTTTTTGATATCATGGTTCATTTGATTGTCCATCTAGTGAGAGAAATTCGAATATGAAGGCCAGTTTTCTTGAGGTGGATGTACTCGGTTTAAAGATACATAAAGATCTTAAAGGGATATGTTAAGAATCAATTGAGACCGGAGGCTTTGATTATAGAGCGCTACATTGTAGAGGAAGCCATTGAATTCTGCTCAAGTTATATGCCAAGTTGTGAACCAATAGGACTTCCAAAAAAATAGTACATGAACACAGACGTGAAGGAAAGGGAGTTCGAGGAGTAAGGATCGAAAGTGTTGGTGGAAAAGAAGTTAATCAAGCTCATTTGTACATTTTAAACAACACAGAGGATGTTATTCCTTACATTTCACAGCACATTGATGAAATTAAGTTAGCACATCCATGTATGAGTGAAAAGTGGACACTTAATGAACATAAAAAATCCTTTTTAGCTTGGTTTAAGAAACAGATTTATGCCACTCCGAATGTTTTTGAAAATCTATTAAGACTAGCTCGTGGACCTAACACTAATGGGATCACTTTCGGTGGCTATTACATAAACAATTACTTATTCTATTCAAAGGAGGAAGACAATAAAAGTAGAGTTCAAAATAGTGGAGTTACCCTACAAGCTGAGGCTGTACACTTTTCCAGTTCCAAGGATAAGAATCCAATTACAGCATCAATCAGTTATTTTGGAATAATACAAGAAATTTGGGAAATTGATTATGTCACTTTTAGAGTTCCAGTTTTCAAATGTAAATGGGTTGATAGTAAATATGGTGTCGTGACAGAAGACCTCGGATTCACTTTAGTGGATCTTAACAAAATGAGTTACACGGATGAACCATTTATTATGGCTACTCAAGCAAGACAAATATTCTACGTCACTGACCCAGTGAATCATAAATGGTCAGTGGTATTGGAAGGCATAGCCATGCACACATCTGATGATGAAGACTCTCTAGATATACTTGAGACAAGCTCCTTCTCATCGAGAACCATTGAAAATAAGGTTGATGATGTAACTGATGAAATACATGCAACTGGATGTGATCACAATGAAGGCATGTGGGAGAAATAGGTAAGTATTACATTCATTCTTATCAATTCATTTATATTAACTTATGTTTCTAATGTTTCAAATTTTTCATATGTGTTTAGAGTTCTTACAATGACCAGAGGACAACAAATTAAGATTATATATCCTAAGGTTGGAATTCGTTGATCTTTAACCATTAATTTTCGTAGTCAATTTTAAACCATTACATTTGACTAGGTTCTTTCACATGTTTAGTGTAATAAGCAGAATGATTCCTGGGCATGTGGCTACTACATCATGTCATGGATAAAGACAATCATCCGAGCAGGAATCAAAGGAGATTAGACTGAGGTAGAAATTTACATTTGAAAATCTTTAAAATATCAATAAACTTTTGACATTAAAATGAATATAATTGCAAAGTTTCCTTCCTTGATTTTGCAGCAATTCAACACTACTTCTGCATTGCCCAATGCACTAATAAAGTCGATAAGAGAGGCATGGGCAGGATATTTGAATAAACATTTTAAATACCTATAGTTTTAGGTTTTTCCTTTCATGATAGTATCATTTGCTTACTTGTGCAGCTTTTCAACTGTGAATACATGTATACTGTGAATAGATTAATACTGAGAATAGATTAATACTGTTAATAGATGAATGGAAAAATGGGTTCTTTTAAGTTTTGATGATAGCATTAACGTCTTTTACTTTTACTATTTAATTGGAATTGATGATAGCATGGTTTAGATTAATTAATTCTGAGCATTTAGGAATTGGAAAACTGGTTTCTGTATTTCAGGTTTGGTTAAATGAGCTAAAACGAACGAAATTTAATAAAAAAACATTGAAGGTAACGTCAATTTATAAACTGTATGACGTTAATATATATATCTTAACGTCCATCACGACGATGAGTGATGTTGATGTAATGCAGTGGATAACGATAACAATAAAATGCTGGGCGAGGATCTCTATGCACTAGTGCAAAAACACTGTTTAACGTCGGTTAATTTGGGCTTTTAACGTCACTTTCAAAACCGACGTCTAAACGGGTGACGTCCATGGGACGTTGGAAATCCTCTCAACCGACGTACATATAGACGTCGGTTCACGATACCCACCAACGTCCATATAGATGTCTACTTATACCCACACCGACGTCTAATTTCTCTATATAGACGTCCACCTATGCACAAAACCGACGTCAAGATGAATATATAAAGAGGTTTAAAGTGACATTAATCGACGTCTTTGTTTTTATAGACGTCGGACATGGCATTAACCGACGTCTAACAACGACTTTGTGTTTTAGTGCAGTTTTGATCTAGGCTTTCGGTAGCATTGTGTAACACTCTCCTCTCGCTAGTTTCCTCACAAAAAAAGCTTGCGTCTTTTGAATCTTCTAGTCCTTTCAACCCAAAACCGAACCCGGGTCCATGGCTACTTCTAATTATTCAACCGCAACAGAAAAAAATTACGGTGTCGAGAAGTAGACAAGGACCCAAGTTCCATTTTGGGTCGGAAGAACTAGAAAACTCAAAAGATCGCCACTCTTTTAGTGAGGAAACTAGCAAAGGGAGAATGTTGCACTATGTTACCCAAAGAGTGGATCAAAACTGCACTAAAACACAACACAAAAAAAGCCAATTTATATCAGTTGAATGACAAGATAATCGATAAAAAACTAAAGAAAATTTAAACGGTAAAGCATAAGAAAAACCATGCACCTGGGATGAAGAGAGAAAAAGGAGAGGACGAAGACAATGACGTTATGAGAAAATACAATGCAATGCCAGAAGAGATAAAAAGAAGAGGTGCGCAAGGGAGTAAAAGAAGAGGAGAAGCAGAGAAAAAGGAGAAGAGATGAAGACGCGATCAGAAACTTAATGGTTAGTAGGGTCTGCGGAGTATTTAAAATGAAATTAGGCATCAGTTGCTCCCGAAACCGACGTCTATAGACGTCAGTGTTTCAGGGGTTCCAACGTCTAGGAAGCTGAAAAGATTGACGTTTTGGTTTCCTGTCAGAGTACTTCACGTCGGTGCCCCTCACATCCGACGTCTATAACCCTCAAATTTGGTGAAAACACAGGAACCTTGACGTCGGTGCTCCTCAGGACCGACGTCTACATTGAAGAATTTGTCTTCCCGCCTTCCAGCCAGGCCTTAGACGTCGGCCTTTGGCTACCTGACGTCTAATTGCCTGGGGAATTAGGTGAACAACATTAATTGTAGCCTAGTCGACGTCGCTTTTTCACGGGATTCAACGTTTATCCGACGTCTAGTCGACGTCTCGGTTGACGTTTGATTTCCTGTCAGTGACTTAGACGTCTGGGCCCTTTCTATCTGACGTCTAAGCTCTTGGGAAATTGATGGGGAGCATTAATTGCAGTCTCACAGACGTCAGTACCCTGAAAACCCGACGTGAGTGGACTAGCTTTTCACATACCTTAGGCAATTGGACGTCAGGTTCCGGCAGGGTCAGCGTCTATGATGTCATAGACGTCGCCTGACATCGAAACAGACGTCTAGTTTTCCAATTTATTTACGATAATGCCACCGTGCAGCAGTAGACGTTGGATTTTCGCGGAACGGACGTCTAAGGGGTGACGTTAAACAGCGTTTTTGCACTAGTGGTGGCTTAGTGATATTAACGTTGACTGTAAACATGTTCGACGTCGACCTTACATCAATAACCTTAAAACAGATGTGAAATAGTGCTTTAAATATAAATATTTATTAAAAAATTAATGTCAAATTTTCTCTTCGACGTGAATATTACATCATCATTCTTCAAAGTTGATGTCAATGTTACGTTAGTTTCCCAGACGATATGACAAAAAATCTTTCTTTAAAAATAAATATTTATTCAAATATTTGGACGTCAAGTTCTATTCTACAGGACGTACTTTAACGTCGATGAGCAAAAAAGACATTAACTTTACATCATTTACCTTTGTGTGCGACGTAAACCAGTTCGATTAACGTCACCCGATAATATTCGACGTTAATTTACGTCACCAGTTATAACGTTGGTAATAGTTGTGTCGTTAAAGTCCAAAAAGAGACGACGTAATAGCCCATTTTTGCACCAGTGCCCAATGTTTTCTGCCTCTAATCTTGTTCTGTGCATTCAACAATCAATCAACATAGTTGGTGTCATTAAGCCATTCAGGGGTGAACTATTCGTGCATATGGGTAGCAGCAGAAGTGATGAGTCGATATTTTATTAATTTCACTTAGTTTATTGTGCTAGAATTAATCAGGGAATTGTGCTTAATTGTCTGGTATTTTCCCGTTTTTCCTAATTATGCTTAATTTGACTGAAAATTCTAATTTTAATTAATTTGAATTTTCTGAGCTAATTATTTGCATTATTATTTTCAGGAAAAATTTTGGAAACACAATTTGGAACATTTGGAGGACACTAAATAAATTCAAGACTCTCAAATTTAGACATTTTAAATTTTAGTTGTATTGTAATTTAATTGTTAAAACTTTTTAGACAAACTCTTTGCATCTTGAGCCAATTTTGGAAAAATGTTGTTGGGCCCAATTTTACTAGACACTTGACACTTGGCAACCCTAGGGTTGGGTGACCCCACCCTAAATTTTGAGGGACACTTGGTCCTAGAAAAGGAGGCAGTCGTCATTTTTTATGGAGGAGCTGGCTGCAACGTTTTGATTCATATACTCTCGGCAGATTGAATTTTGGAAGGAGGCTAGTGGCTGCAACGTTTTTTTTTTGGGCACCATGTTGATGCAATGGGATGTTGGGTGATTTTGGTTGATTGAAGGAGAAACAGCTGCCACACTTACTTTAGCTTTTACTGTTGAACGTTGTTGATAGCTTGCTGTTGTTACGTCTAGGAAGAAGAGAAATCAACACTAGTGCTGTCAGGGGAAACGACAGCGGTTGTTTTGGCCCTTTGGCCGTGGTTCCCGAACCGCGGCATATTCAGCCGCGGTAGAAAGTCTGGGATTTTATGCCGCGGTTGTAACCACGGTAGAATATCTGGCTAATAGACTGCGGTTCCAAACACACCCGTGGCCTAAACCTGTGTTTTTTTTAAAAAAAAATCCAAAATCCTAGCATTATATGTTGCGGTTGGAACCGCGGTAAAAAGGCAGGAATATGCCGCGGTTCGTACCACAACCGCGGCCTAAAGGCTAATTTAAAAAAAAAAAATTTGAAACGGGGAACTTTCTACCGCGGTTGTGGTCACAACCGCAGCATATTCCCTACTTTATACCGCGTTTGTGGTAACAACCGCAGCATATTCCCCTGCTTTTTTTTAAAATAGTAGGTCTATTTTTGTGATATCCAATACCACAAAAACAGACCTTCATATGAAAACATGTATACAGATTTCATTTGAACAGATCAAACATCTTCAAATGTATTTCAACATCACATAAGTACAAAGTCTAATAAAATACAATCTAATCAAATGCAATGTTTAAATCTAGTAACTAAGAACTATTATATAATCTAACTAGATACTTTGCAGCAGCTTTCCTGATGAATGATAATGGCTTCTCAGGAACTGGTGTAGTAGTCTTGAACCTCTGCACAAGACAATTGATATTAATTAGTGTATATGAATTCTAACTTTTGGAAAAAATCAAAATTTGTTAAAGTTAAATGTTACCGTTTCCCAGCCTCTTGTGATATGGGAACGAACAATGTGGGCCATCCAATACATTACATAATAACCGCACTCATATGACCCAGTCTGTTTGTTACACTACAATATATGATCACATTTGTAAATAGTTAGTGAATAACATTAAAATAAAACAACTATAAGAAAGTATGACTTTAGCATATGTTAAACCTTGAGAGAAATCCAAGCAATCTTTCTACTGTTAGTAATTGATTTCCCAACAATCATCATACTTGCTGGTATAGAACTATATATAACAAGTTGTTTTAGCATTCATTTATATAACAAAGAAAGTCCAAACATTGAGGTTCTTACCAATCAATTGTTTGTCTGAGTTGTGCGGGAGGAGGCCTGTGGAATGAGCAGAACCACAAAGCATAGTTCTCTTGCATAGACATAACAAGAAGCTGCCAATGGCGCCTGAAATTCATAATAACTTAACTATTATATATTAAAATCACATATGGAACTTTATTATGTTAACAAAGTTCACTTACCCGGATATATAAGGCAAAAAGTATATTTTCTTGCCACTTGCAAAACTTCTAATCAGATTTGTGTTAATCATATCAAAATCATTTGATTCATGAATGAATTGGGGATCAATGAATCCATAATCATCAGAACGCCCGAACTTGTTACTGACCCCAAACATATACCTGAAATCAAAAATTAACTTTGATATAAGGATACTTGATATATAAATCAATTTTATATATAAGTTATTGCTCATAGACTTACATCATCCATAGCTGAATAATTGAAATATTCAACTTTTGTGTTCCCGCGGCAAGCTCTCTGACATCTTGGCTATGAAGGTATATTGGGACCTCAGAGCCTATCCCAAATACATTAAAATCATACTCAACCTCCAAAGGCTTATCTTCAAGGATGTCAGCTAGTAGATGCAATGAAGCAAGAGGATCATCCTCAGATAGAGGAATCTTCTCCTGTGCTTGCGTCTGTTGTTACATGAAAAAATAGTATAAGTTTTGACATTAATAACCTTTAAAATTGAGAAGTGTAAAGAAGAATTTCATACCTGGGGGTGAGAAACTGAACCAACCAAATGTTTAGGCCAAGCGATAAATGACTTGAATGCTTGTTCCATAGTGAAAATCTCATCTATGGCCAGAGGAACTGAGGCATCTGGTATGATCATTTCATCCACTGAGACCTTCACATCATCCTCTGATAGCTGCTCACCATGAACAACAGTCGCTGACCTAAACTATGTTCCACGAGCTACCAAGATCGTCTGAGTATCCTCTAAAATGTATAGCAGACATGGACTAGCATCGTCCATGTCATCCCCTGGGACGGCTGGTGTGGAACAACTTCCTTTCCCGCTTCTCCCTGTCAGAATAAATGTTAGATTATAAAAAAGATAGAAATAGTTACACATAAATGTTTATTAAGTTTACCTGTGGGAGACACAACATGTTCCTGTTCCTGTACAGGAGATGGCACCGGGCGCATGCCATAGCTCTCAAATTGCTGCTGGAACATGACGCTGAATTCAGCCCTGAGCTCTAATCTAAGCTCGGCCCTGATCTCCACTCTAAGGTCTGCTCGGACCTTTTTTGTGATCTCTTGTGTCATCCTTTCTCTTTGTTCTTCGCTGTATGCATATGAAGGCTGACGAGAAGAGCTCCCAAAATAATCTTTAATTCCTACTCCAGGACCTGCACCACGTACACGTCCAGGGTGCTTAGGTCGTCCAATCGCAGCAGCAAGAATATCCTGGCGACCCTCTGGAGTGAATTGACCTTGGGAGCTCTGCTCAACCAAGGAGTCCTGTAACATTACAAAACATCATTATTCTTTAAAAAGTTAAATGTAGTATGAATAATTACAATTATTATTATTTTAGGAACAATGATAACTTACAATTCTTTCGGAAATTTCTCGTGCAGTGTCGGAAGAGTAGGCGCCCGATGGTCTCATACGAGCCAACTTCCATTTTTCATGTCTAGAAGGTGGAGAAGGAGGCTGAGGGGGGCTACCACCCTGAGATGGTGGTTTAGCATCTACCTTTTGCTTGAGGATTTTCTCCTCAAGCTTCCTATACCCACCATGAGATAATAGGTGGGGGTTTTTGTTATGAGCACTTGTTCCTTGTGCTTCGCTTCTAATTGCCTGTCACATACACATGAATTAATTAGTTCATATGATATATATTTTTTAATGAGGAATTGAATAATATCAACTATATTAACCTGCCATTCCTCTGTCATCCGACTCTCTTTAAAAAGCCGCCAAGTCTCCTCATCAATGGACTTATATGTACTACATGGAGACTTATGTTTAAGTTGTCCAAAGATGTATCTTGATGTCAACTTACTTTTAAAGTTTCTGAAGTTTTCAACAACAGTTGACAAACACTTATTTCTAAGTGTTGCGACATTTGGAATGTCAAATGTCAGCTAAAATAAACATAATAAAGTTGTATCAGTACAAAATTATCAACATAAACAAATTTTAATTCAAATGATATTAACTAACTTACCAATATATCGTTCCATATAATGTTCCGATCAACCTCGGACACATGATCAAAAGATGGAGTGAGAATACTAATCCTATCACGTGCCACTACTCTAAGGTATGATCGGAAATCATCTGCATAGGGGCCAACTGCCACACCCGTGATCACGTTCACATTCACTGGAGTTCTTTCACCACTATTCTTTCTCATCAATAGTTGTTTCATCATGGTGGGTCCTCTAGTGGATCTGGTAAGGGGAGCCTCATCCCGTGAAGAATGTGGATGATCAGCCATATATCTGTCAAAATAAATAGCAACATGAAATATTAATAAAAGACTTATGTAATATCATATAATTTAACAAAACATGTAATAGTAATCATATGAAATATATAAAAGGAAAACTTATGTGATATTAATAAAATACTTATACAGAAATTGAAAATTCATACATAAAGAGTTCCATTGTCATCATATGTATATTCCCTCATCATGATCTGACCGAATTGCATGTACATCGTCGTCAACTAGAGATTGGTCATCCAAATTTGTTGTAGTTTGCAATGAATGGTTGTCAGCAATATGAATATTAATCAGATTCTCTTCGTTAACTTCAATTTGTTTTATGCCTTGAAGAGCGACGTACCAATGGTCAGACGCAGGATCTTTGACATAAAACACCTGAGATGCTTGATGAACCATGATAAACGGTTCGTCTCGGTAACCCACCTTTCGAAAATCAACCAGTGTCATACCCGATTCATCTATTTTGACACCACTGTTATCGTCAAACCACTTACATTTGAACAATGGAACAAAAAACTTGGTGTAATCAACCTCCCATATCTCTTCTATTATACCATAATATCTCATTGATCCAAGTACAGGAGATTGATCTTTTGATGTGGAAAATTGAAGCGACTCAGCTTCTAAACTAACTCTACTATTTTGTACTGTGCTTTTATCATCCAAAGTCTTCGTATAGAATGTGCAATTATTGACTTCATAACCTGTACAACACACGACATCAAACTTCAAACCATTTGCAAGCCACAATAAAGTTTGAGAAGAATGTGGCTCTTTGTCAATTTCAGATTTGAACCAAGACATAAATGTTTTGTTATGCTCCATCAACTGCCATTTCTCTGATTGTCTTGGATTTTTATTCTTAACAATGGCTTTGTGTGTTTCCAAAAAAGGGATCACCTCATCTGTGTTGTTCAATATATAAAGATGCTCTTGCAACAATTCATCACGATCTTTTGTCACCACATTCACACCTTGGATGCTTTTACTTGTAGAAAATTTATTCAACCATGATGTGCGAGGGACTCCTATTGGATTCGTTGATGTCATGTAATCTGAACAAAACTTGATACTTTCTTCAGCAGTATACCTTTCAATCATCGAACCTTCAGGACGATATGGATTTTTAACGTACCCTTTCAAAATCTTCATATAACGCTCAATAGGATACATCCATCTTAAGTATACCAGTCCGCACAACTTGATTTCTCTAACCAAATGAACAAGTAAATGTACCATGATGTCAAAAAAAGATGGAGGGAAAAACATCTCTAGTTGACACAATATGATAACAATCTCGCATTGAAGTTCATCTAACTTTGTAGGATCGATGACTTTACTACATATTGACGAGAAAAATGAACACAACCTGTTTATGGTTTGCCTAACATTTTTGGGCAAAATTCCACAAATAGCCACCGGTAACAACTATTGCATTAAGACGTGGCAATCGTGAGACTTCATGCCAACAAGCTTTAAGTCTTGCAGTGACACTAAACTCTTCATATTTGAAGAGTATCCTTGTGGTACTTTGATACTCTTTAAACAAAGACAAAAACTTATCTTCTCTTGTCTAGACATTGTGTAACATGCAGGGGGCAAATAAGTACGTTTACCAATCTCCTTGGGTGCCAACTCTTCTCGGATATTCATGTCAACCAAATCCAAACGAGCATTCACTCCATCTTTTGTCTTTCCCTGAATGTTGAGTAGTGTACCAATCAAGCTATCACACACATTCTTTTCTACATGCATCACATCTATGCAATGTCGAACATCTAACTTTGACCAAATGGAAGATCAAAGAATATTGATTTCTTCTTCCAAGGGGTCGTTACAGATGACTTCTTGGATGTTTTCCCAAATACATGATGTATTTTATTAACTTTTTCAAGAACTTGAAGGCCAGTAAGTGGATTTGGTGCTTCGTCCCTCTCTTGATCTCCATTGAATGCTTTTTTTAACCTTCGATATGGATGATTACGGTTTAGAAATCTCCGATGACGCAGATACACCGTCTTTCTTCCATGTTTCAGTTGATGAGTTGCAGTGTTTTCTTCACATATAGGACATGCTTTATGACCCTTGACACTGTATCCTGACAAATTACCATAAGCTGGAAAGTCATTAATGGTGCAAAATAACATTGCACGCATCAGAAAAGTCTCAGAAGCGAATGCATCAACACTTTCAACCCTATCAACCCACAACAACTTCAAGTCTTCAACTAGTGGGCTTAGATAAACATCTATGTCATTTCCAGGCTGCTTTGGACCAAATATCATCATAGACAACATCATGTACTTCCTCTTCATGCACAATGCAGGAGATAAGTTGTAAATTATCAATATAACTGGCCAACAACTGTGATTGGTACTCATATTACCAAATGGGTTCATTCCATCAGTGGCTAAACCAAGCCTAAGATTTCTACACTCTTTACCAAATTCGGAGAATTGTTGATCAATATTTTTCCATTGCTTTGAATCAGCTGGATGACGAAGTAGCCCGTCAATTTTTCTCTCATCTGCATGTCATCTAAGGTTTTTAGCATCTTTGGGATTCGCAAACAAACACTTAAGTCTGGGCACTATTGGAAGGTACCAAACTACCTTCAAAGCAGATCCATTTTTTTCTATCTGACCATTATCTTCACTATTTGACTTGTATCGTGATAACCCACATTTTGGACACTTTGTCAAAAATTCAAACTTTTTCCTATATAAAATGCAGTCATTCGGGCAAGCATGTATCCTTTTATACTCCATACCCATTGGACAAAGAATTTTCTTCGCATCATAATTACGAGTAGGTAGTGTATTTCCATCTGGCACCATTTCATTCAACAACGTCAACAATTCTATAAAACTCTTATCAGTCCATCCATTGCTCGCCTTCAAATTCATGAGCCTTAACACAGCTGACAAACGTGTGAACTTAGTTGAACCGACATACAAAGGTGTTTCCGCATCAGTCGACATCGTCTCATACACATGAGCTTTAGCAAAATTTTCTGCGCCAACATCGCGGATCATGTCCTCTAATCTGTCTTCATCTGGTCGATCTTCTTCCATGGTGGAATCAGTAACATTTTCAGTTTACGAGTCAGTCGAAAAGTGCATTTCTTCGCCGTGCCATATCATGTTGTATAGCATCTTAGGAAACCATCATATATAAGATGTTCTCTAATTTGAGTTGCGTTCAACTTTCTCCCATTCAAACAGTTCACACAAGGACATCTAAACTTCACTTCATCGTCACTTCTCCCCTCATTACGTTGCGCAAATTGTATAAATTCCTCTTCACCTCTCTCATACTCAGCACTAATACGTGGTAAATTAATCCAATTTCGATCCATTCCTAAATTTTACATAAAAAGATAAGCTACTGAAAATCAAACTTGCAATTTCATACATATCATTGAAACTTAGTGATTAATATTATAAGGTTTACAAATTCTATTAAAGATTAATTTCTAATAATTCTAATACTAATTGTTATTATGCAAATACTAATGATTCTAAATTTTTTGTCTAAATTTTCTATGTCTACATTATCAAAACTATAGCAATTGTTAGTATGCAAAAACTATTAAGAAATCATGTTAAGAATGTAAACGAGCATTAATACCTGGAATAGGACGGCGAAAAAGCTTGGTGCGGCAAAGAGGAATGGCAGCGGAGAGGAATGACAAAGGCGTTTTAAACGATTTTGATCGGCTAAAATTGTTCCTTAACGTCAAAAATGGCAAATGCACCGAACAATTTTGAGTTTAAACGGCTCAAAAATGAGGAAAATGAGGTGGGTGATCGGCGAGAAGAAGAACTTCTCTGAAACAGCGTCTGCGAAGTGAAGAAGACGATACTGTTCAACTGTTTTGTTTTTTAAACCTGATAGGGGAATCTACCGCGGTTAAAAAATAAACTGCTGTATATAAGCCGTATATGTCGCGGTTCTACACTTAACCGCGGCCTATTCATTTTAAAAAAATAATCCATAATGGCATTTTTGAAATTTTTTTACACTATATGCCGCGGTTAAGCGCCCAACCGCGGCATATTCTCTAACTTTTTTAAAATTTACTCAGATGAAGGAATAGGTCGCGGTTGACCAGAGAACCGCGACCTATTCCCTAACATTCTCCATTCTCCAACTGCCTTTTGGGGAACTGCCTTTTTGGGAATTTCAGAAACTGCAAGGGGTATATGCCTCGGTTCTGAACGTAACTGCGACATATACCCCCTGCAGGTTCTGAAATTCCCATCAGTTCAGACCCTGCATTAAAACTGCATGGGAATAGGTCACGGTTACCTACAGAACCGCGACATATACCCCAACTGCCTTTTGGGGAATTTCAGAAGTTTTGTAGGTAACCGCGACATATACCCCCTGTAACTTCTGAAATTCCCCATCAGTCAGCATCAGTCAGCACCTGCAGTAAATTGGCAGGGGAATAGGCCGCGGTTGATCAGAGAACCGCGGCATATTCCCCTGTTATTTAATTTTTTTGCATATGTGGCGTCAAACAAAATGGTTGACTTGGTATATGCCGCGGTTAAGTGGGGAACCGCGGCATATAAGTTAGATTTATTTACAAAACTGCCACCGCGCACCATTATGTTGCGGTTACTGGTGAACCGTAACATAATGTGTGCTGTGTAAACCCAATTTTTTACTAGTGGAATTTGAAATCAATTTGCTTGTTTTTAGAATAGAGAAAGTACTGAATTTATTTACACATGCCGTGATTTAAGTTAAGACGCTGATTGGGCACGGGTTGCGTCTTGCTGCACGCTGCCTCCAAGAATGCAATCATTAAGCTGCACGTTTTTAATCTTACTTTGTTGGAACGAGAGAATGCATACAGTAGGTGAACTCCAAACTTTTCCTTTTTTTATTTTTTTTGTTAACGCTTGATCCGAGAGCTACACATTGACTTTTATTTGTGTTAGACATTTCATTTTTCTTTAGAAGTGTGCATTCGGTGATTTGCTGGAAGCTGAACACAAGGAGGGGCATTTATTGTTCTCTAAATTAGAAAGCTTGCGGTGGGTGCTGCAATGTAATCCACACTTCGTTTTTTTTTTTTTTTTTTTTAAGCTTAAACAGAGTAGTGGAGTCATAGCCTGGATGGAGCACATCTAATTTTGTTGGGTTTAGAAATAATGAAAAGGTGATGGAAGCTTTTAGAATTGAAAGAAGTGGTCACGGCTCATGAGGTGTCATCGCTGCGATGCAATTCATTTAGTTAGAGGAAGAGTTGATTCATCTTGGCTGGAAGCATCACATGAAGGGATCCCAAGGTTTATTTATTTAATTATTTATCTTCAAGTCTGCAAGAAAGGAATTGGATATTATTAATATAGGATATACATTCAACATTCACGGCCCTTTAATGTTTTAAATTGCTTTTTTGTTAATTCACCAGCTGCATCATGCATTTACGCGTTGCCTTTTTAATTTATGAGATAAATTTTAGATTTCTTATTGCATTTTAATTAGTTCGCACATTTCGTTTTTGGATTGTTCAATTTACTTTTTCCGTTCACCATGTTGTCTGTTATGTTCAGTTTAATGTTTTCATTCACTTTAATGCTTTCAATTATGTTCGGTTATGTTTAATTTCCATTTTAATTCAGTTTGCATTCATAAAACCTTTCATCAAACCCCCCCACTTCGTGTCTGACCTAATTCTCGAACCACATTTGGTCCTTGAGAGACGACCTCAGAGTCACTTCCTAGCACTATACTGCATTTCTTATATGCAATCAAATTTGTGTGGGTTGCGATACCCATCAAGAAGTCCCAAAATCATGTTTCTTAGATTGATTTTTATAAGAAGAAGTCATCAGAAATATTCAAAAAAAGTACTGATTCCTATATTGTAGAGGATATCAGTGTTTGACACTTGATACCATATAAAATATTTAAAGAATAATTTTGATGTGTTATTTCAAAGAGCAGTGTACCATATATATGCATATAAGAATTCTATAATTCCTCACCTGTTAAAGGAATAACATCTGTACAAATTTACACAAAATATTTAAATTATAACTAATACAATATTTGATTGTCCAATATTAAGTAATAGAATATTTGAAATCTCTTAACGTTAATAATGTATGATTCATAAACATATCTTTTATCCTTCTATGACTTATATATATATATATATATATATATATATTCAAATTAAACAAAATTAAAATTACAATAATTAATATTTCATTGCATGATAATATTTGGAATTTACACTAGGTAAATAAAAAAAATTAATTCATAAAAATAAATAAAAAATTATATTTGATTAATACGCCATAGATAAAGTTATTTAGATACGATATTTTATTGAAAAGAAAAAAGTATACACAAGTCATAGCAAATAAATATAAATATTAAAATTTTGAATAAAAAGTTAAATATTCTAAAAAAGTACAAAATTATAATTATATATATATATATATAACAAAACATGTGTAATTATATTTTTTTCTCATTTTATATTTATAACTATTTTATTGTTATTTTTAACTTTATTTTTAAGGTATAATACCCCTTATAAGTTTAATTTTGTTGCAGCTCTTACTTCAAAATATTCAAACTATATTTATACAATTAAAAAATTATTTTTAACATGTTTTTTAATCAATATTCAATAAACCTAATTATAACAAATTTTCATTAATTTTTTTTAAACATTAACATTAATTAAGAAATCAATGTTAATAATTAAATGAAAACATAAAAATACACTCATTAGTAAAACATCTATAAATTAATTTTACCAACAAAAATAAATTTGTTCATTAAATCTGTCAAAAAGATAAATTTTAATTACCACCGAGAAATACTTGTTGATAAAAAGATTAACCAGTTAGAATATTTATCAATAAATTTTTATGGACTATACGTAATATTTAAAAATTCAGTATTTTAATATATTATATTATATTATATTATATATATATATATATATATATATATATATATATATATATATATTACCAACAAAAATAAATTTGTTCATAAAATTTTCAAAAAATAAATTTTAATTACCACCGAGAAATACTTGTTGATAAAAAGATTAATCAGTTATAATATTTATCAATGAATTTTTATGGACAATAGTTTTACGTAATAATTAACAATTCAGTATTTTTAATATATATATATATATATATATATATATATATATATATATATATATATATATATATATATATATACATGTACATATATATGTATGTATATATATATATACATATATATGTACATATATATGTATGTATATATATATGTATGTACATATATATGTATATATATATGTATGTACATATATATGTATGTATATATATATATATACATACATATATATATACATATATATATATGTATATATATATACATACATATATATGTACATATATATGTATATATATATATATATATATATATATATATATATATATATATATATATATATATATATATATATATTACCAACAAAAATAAATTTGTTCATAAAATCTGTCAAAAAAATAAATTTTAATTACTACCGAGAAATACTTGTTGATAAAAAGATTAACCAGTTACAATATTTATCAATAAATTTTTATGGACAATATTTTTACGTAATATTTAACAATTCAGTATTTTTAATATTTTATATTATATATATATATATATATATATAGATAATCATAAAATTTTAATTTTCCATTTTTAATAAATTTTCAATTCTACTGTTGAAAATAGTTTTTAAAGTTTTTTTAATTTGTTTTAGTTTCGTCATCAAACACCTCGGTTTATTTTAGAAGATTTCAAAATCACAAAATAAATTTATTAATTTCGTATACCTCATCCAAAAATATCACGCCTTGTGGCGTAGAAAAGGTCAAATTTCCCTATGCCGAGAAGCTTAATGAAAGTTTTAATTGCGAAGAATTTTGACAATGTTGTCTTTGTTGTCTTTTGTGTATCTTAGAGTGACTGACAGTGACTTTATTGTTTAGGGAGACAATGATCTGTGACTTTGACTCAGGTAGACTTAAATGCGATTTTGAACAAATCATATTCCAAATTCTTGTTATTTTATAAAACAGAACTCGATATATACTAAAAACACATATATTCCAAAAAAACATCTCTGAAAATATATTCCAAAAGAACTATTGAACTGCGATTTGAACTTGATATATACTCCAAAAAATACATCTCTGAATAAGTTTTCAGAAATTTAATCAAGCTTTTTCTACTATTATAATCCAGCAATTTCTTCCTATAAAAGATAAAATTAAAATTTTATAATTTACTTTCTTTATATATATATATATATATATATATATATATATATATTGAAATATATTACAGTTCATCTTCTTACTGCGGAGTATTTTTGGATAGTAATTAAAATTTTAATTTTTTGACAATTTTATTGAAAATTTTATTTTTATGAGTAAAATCGGTTTGAAAATGTTGTTTTACTCATGAGTATATTTTTATGCTTTTATTCAATTATTAATCTTGGTCTCTTAATTAGTTTTTATGCTTAAAATGATGGTTTGAACGAGAACTTGTTATAATTTGGTTTATTGAATATAAGTTAAAAAAAAATGTTAAAAATAGTTTTTTATTTGGATAAATATAGTTTGGATATTTTATGTGTGTTAATATACTTTCATCTAAGTTAAGTTCATTAAATATGAAAATAAATTTATTAAAGTTTCATTACATTTTAAAGATAAAACCAAAAATAGTGAATACATTATAAAAAAATACTTGAATAATGATCAATTTTAGTGAAAAAATAATAGTTAGTCACTCTAGTAACCAATTTAGATATCAATTTATATAAATTAAAAATTATTGGTAATTAAATTAGTTTCAAAAAATTATAATTGATCTATAAATCGACAATTAAAATAGCTTTTATTATGAAATGGTCTTTAAATTGGTCACTAACATTAGTTACCAAAGTTTTAGCTACCAAAAGAATTGGTTTATAATTACGATATTGGTTTCTAATCATATTTTTTATCACTAAAATTAGTTATTATTTAAGAGTTTTCTAGTAGAGATAATCAAAACTATATAAATGTCAAGAGAAACATTGCATGTAGAAGTTTGTCTTAGCCAAGTTGAATTCGACTAAGCCAGGAAGAGAGGACATGTAACAAAAATTGAACCTTGCAGTTTTATCTATCTTTTTCCTAAAACAAAACTTTGATAACTGATAAATCTTTATGATAATTTATAATTTGGGATAAATATTTATTTAGATATTTTATTTGATATTTTAAATAATTATCATATTTAACTATATTAATAAATATCAAAAGATAATATTTGTCAAATCTTTAATAATCTAGTAAGATCTTCTTAAATCTCTTTAGATCTCCACGAATCAAATATATCTTAAAGATATTAAATTATTTAGAAGATAATTGTATGAGATTATATTATAAAAAAAAATTACAATAACAGAAAAAGTCTAACCTAATTTCTATAGAAAGAGAATTACAAAAACACAATAACGGGGCTTACGAACCCTTTAGGGGACTTTATTTCATCATCTCCATCATCTTTCACGTCTCTGCCCCTATTTTCTTCTATTTTTATGTTCCATGGATATTTAAGCCTTTGTGGGTAGATTCTGTTGTAATTCAATAACAAGATTCTTTGGTTAGATGAATAAATTTGTTTATTCTTTTAATTTTTGTTGTGATTTATTTTTATCTGTCTTTTATCTCATAATCCAGTAAAAATAATCATTTTTACATTGTAACAAGTTAACATGATGTTTAATCTAAATAACATAACAATCATATGAGTTTAAGAGTTTCTAATTTTAATTGAGAAATTATTCTTATTAAAGTTAGAAACTTTCATATGATTGAATGAGTTTTTCCAATAATTGAGAAGTTACTCTGATTAGAGGTTAAAACATTATTTAAAATCAAGAAGTTACTTTGGTTAAACAAATACTTCATCCACATTCTTTGTCTCATGTTCAACTCCTTTTGGTCAAAAAATACTTCAGGCTTTTATGATCACTAAAGACTTGAAATTGAGACCCATACAAATAATGTCTTCAAGTCTTTAATTTGAACACCACTGTCGTCAACTCTAAGTCATGTGTGAGATAATTCCTCTCATTCACCTTCAATTGTCTCAATGCATAAGCTACAAGTCACTTCTTTTGCATTAGCACACAACCAAACCTTGATAAAAAGGCATCATAAAACACTTCAAAATATTTGCTTGTGTCTAGAATGGTCAATATTGGTGCACTAGTCAACCTCTTCTTCATTTCCTCGAAACTTGCTTCGCATCTCTCTGTCCAAATGAAAGGTTGATCTTTCCGAGTCAATTGTGTTAAAGGGCCCACAATCTTGTATAACTCCTTTACAAATCTTTTGCAATAACTTGCTAGTCTCACGAAACTTTGCACCTCAATTACTACCTTAGGTTCAACATGACATATTGTAATCTAGTAAGGAATATTGTTCCAGGAACCCATTTGTCAAAGGATAAGAATGGTTTTAGAGTAGAAGCCACGAACTTCAAATAAGCAATGGGCAATCTCATGTATCTAACCATAACTCACCTTGACTTAATGTTTGGGGTTAGTCTGATCTGTAGGTTCATGACCAATCCAAAAGAATCACACTGGACAGAAACAAAAAGGCTTTTACAATATGTGAAAGGAACCATATATCACAAAATTTTCTACAAAACTGAAGGAATTGCATGCCTTATAGCTTATACAAAAATTGTTTACTTTCTAAGTCTTAAAAAAATTAGAAGAAAGTTCAAAAAGGAGGAGGATAGCAAACTTCTTGAGTTCTCCTCCAAGAAAGAGAGATGAATCACTTAGAATGAATCACTTAGAAATTAATACTACTAAACTATAACAACTTCAATATTGCTAAGATAGTAGAAAAAAAAGGTAAATTCAACCCTAAGTCGTCAGTCAATCAACACAAAATTGTTTCTTAACAAATTAGTTCTTATAAAAACTATACAAAATGATTAGTAAAACAAAAATAATAAAGAAGATAAATATCAATAAAAGATTTAAGAAAAAAATAACAGAACATAGAAAGAAATAAATTTATAAAAAATATTTAAAAAGATAAAAACAATGATAAAGAAAATAAGTTGATTTCACGGGTTTTTTTTAAGATAAGATTCATCATTAGTTATCTAAATATTATTGTTTAATTAATTATTGTCTTAGATTTTCAAATTAATAAATGCAAATTCCCAATTAATTTATTGGTGTTCTAACTATTAACCAAAGTACATTCTCAATTAAATATTATTATACCTAATTATGTTTATTCTTTTACCTCTAATATCAAGTTAAAAGCTAATTAGCCAAAGTACATTCTTGATTAATTCATGTTAAAGTTTTCACTTTAATCAAAGTAAAATCTCAATTATTGGCAAAATCTCATTCAAGCACATGAAAGTTTCTAATTTTAATCAAAGTAAATTCTCAATTAAAATTTAAAACCCTTGGATTCTTGTGATTGATGTGTTACGTAATTTTAGCAACATGCTAACTTGTTATAATTTAAAAATCATTACTTTTACTTGATTAAGAGGTAAAAGGCATGGATAAAATAAATCACAACAATAATCAAAAGGACAAATAAATTTATTTATCTAACCTCAGAACCCAATTAAGAAATTGCAGCAGAATCAACCCCCAAGGTTTAGCACTCCATGGAATGTGAAAAAAACATAAAAATAGGAGAAGAGAGGGAGGGTAACATGAGAGAAGAGAGAGGATGAAATTAGAATCTCAAAGGGTTCCTCAACTCCCCTAATGTGTTTCCCTGAGTCTTTTTATATAAAAATTTGATTGGGCTTTGTTTTAGACTTTTCTGTTGTTCTAATCTTCTTTATGATAATTTAATCTCTTCCAATTATCTTCTATATAATGCAATATCTTCAAGATATATTTGATTATTGGTGAGATCAAAAAATATTTAGGAAGATATTGCTAGATTGAAAAGATTTGGCAAATATTATCTTTCAATACTTACATGTATAGTTAAATAAGTTAATTATTTAACAATATCAAATAAAATATATTAAGATATATTTGTCCCAAATTATATTTTATCATAAAAAAATATCAATTATCAAAACCCTATAAGATCCAATTTTTGTTACTCGTTCCCTCTTTCTGGTTTAACCAAATATCTTCACTGTTTTGAAAGTGCGGGGAAACACTAGAAGGGGGGAGGGGGTTGAATAGTTTTTCCAAACTTTTTCATAACATACGATCTGATCATGATGTACATAATACTTGTATGATACTTTCATTCGATTGGTAAACGTTATCCTAGTGAGATCGTTTACTTAACCAACTTTAGCATCCAAGTTAGAGTGTAGACAACAATCTTGTGCAAAGCACGTTATTCAAGAGTGAGCTTGGGAAAGTTTAACAAACTATATCGTCTATCAATAGATAAAAACACACAAGATGTTTTATATTAGTTCACTTGTTAGGGCTACGTCCAGTTCTCCTCTAAATTAACTTGGAGGGTTCCATTAGATATTCAACGAAGTACAATTGACTTTAACTCACTCCTGGTTGCGTAGTATTATTCACCACTCTTGGTATCCCTGATTAGCAAATAACCTCCAGTTACTCTATATCAGTTCAGTATTAGCACCACTCCTGGTACTAGACGATCTCGCCTAGATTTCCTTAACTTGTAAAAGTTAAGTTGTAAGTGCTTTTATTCTCTTCAGAATTGCAATCATAGATTGCTTACAAGTTGTTCAAACTATATCTCTCTACAAAAGGATTTGAATAAAATACAAAGTAGTATAAGTACTCGTAAGTGTTTCTCTCATCTCTCTTTTTCTCTCCTTACAAAAGTAAGCATACAATACAATGAGGTGCAAGGGAGATGCTTTACTTTGCTCTTTCTCTTTTTCTCTTTTTTCTCTTCTGTCAGGCACAAGCAGATGTTACAATGAAGCTTGAGAGAATCTCCTATTTTTTTACTCATTCACTCTTTCTTTAAGTGGATATTCTTATGAAGCTTGAGAGTGTTCTTCTTTTCTTGAGTTCTTCTCTTTCTCCTTTTCTTGAGCTCTTTTCTTTCTCTCTTTTTTTATAGGAGTGTTTTAGCATTGATAGCTTAAAGAGATTTCCTCGCTCAATGGATGATGAGATATCTTCACATTTCATATTTTCTTTGATGTTCATCATCATCTTCTTCTTCCTCCTAGTCTTCTATTTGTACACCTTGTGAATATAGTTGTTGTGACGATGTTTGTCTTTTGGACTAGGCAATGTGACCGTTTGACGAAGCTTGTCTTGAGATTTGTTCCTTTCTGGCTATTTGTCTAGGTGTTAGTCATAGAATGTTGACTTTTGTTAGAGCATACTTGTTTTTCAAAGCTTTTATCAAAAGCGATGTTGTCTTGACTTTTGGCACAATTTTTTATAGTCTGATCAGCGCTCCTTTTATTCTTTTTCTGCAACATTCATTTTGATATCTATAAAATGAGCGTTCTTAGTGATTTTCCTGCATAAGGTAAAAACATGTATGGTAGTTCTATTTATCTTTTAATGTTTTTATCTTCTATTTAGGATTTTTTGTTTTCTTGTGTCTTGTTATTGTTTGAGAGTATTTTAATGTTTTACTTCTTTAGTGTTTCGCTTAGACGTGGTTTTATATTTTTGTTTCCCAAGAGAAAACATTATGTGAATATCTTTCCTATTGCATGCTTCTGATTGGACTTGACATACAATCAGTTTATCAGATATTATTTTTGTTATTTTTGAACGTTGAGTATTTAATGTCATTTAATGTTTGCTCAGAAGCAAAGTTCTTTTTATTTCCTAATGTTAGGTAGAATTTTACAATTAAGTTCTTAAATCTAAAAATACCAAGCATATATAGATACTTCATCAAAAGATGAGATGCTTGTTTAGCTCATGGTATCATTTTGATCAATTAAACGCTTCTTTGGCTTTACTCTCTTTTTAGACAGATAGTGTTTAGCTTGCTTAGGCTTTCTTACCTGTTTTATTTATTAAGTCTTTTAAATGGGTTTGTCAAAGACATTGTCTCGACCTATATTTGTTTTCGAGAGAAGCCAATACCTAATTGAGGTATTATAAGCATTAAGTGTTTAACTCAATTCTCTCTTGGATGCTTTTAGACAAGACATCGTCTAGTCATGCTTCTGGTTGTTTTAGCCTAAATGTTTTTTTCTATATCCTAGGACTTAAGTGTTTTTCTATGTTTTTCTATGTTTGGGGTTCAAGTTCTAGTTTTTGTGTTTAGCATTTAAGTTTTCTTCTTGTGTTTTGTCCTAAGTTTATTAACCTAATTTCTTTACTGTTTTAGTCTTTTTCTCTATAGCTTTTAGCCATGTTTGTTTTCTATTCTACCTTTGCGAGGTTGTGATTTCATTGGCTTTTGGCTTTATGTTCTTCTTTGCTTAATCTAGGATCTCGAATTTCTTAAGAATTTTTTTCTTCTATTTTAGGGTTTTTCTGTCTTAGTGTTAAACTGAGGGTTAGTTTTCTAACTCAGATTGATGTTTACTTTATTGTTTTCTAAAGGTTGGGTTCCTAGCTCAGGTTGAGGTGTTTCTAGCTTTTCTATCCTAATGTTGAACTAAGGTTGGTTTCCTATCTTAATTTGGGGTTTTTCTAGCCTAGTATTTTCTATCCTAAGGTTGGTTTTCTAGTTTATGGTTTCCTATTAAAGTGTACTAACGATTGGTTTCCTTTCCAAAGGTTAGTTTAAGTGTTTTTGTAGTTGGAGTTAGTTTACCATATAGAGACTTCTTCGTTTTATGTTATTTAGTTAAACTTCAAAAACAAGACCAAGGTTTCTACTAAACGCGCTTGTCTTGTAATGCCTTGACAGTTCTCCCTGGTTTTCTACTGGATGAGCTTATCTTGTAACGAACTTGTCGTACTTTGACATTTTTTTCATACTTTTCTTGCCTTATCCATGCAATGCTTAACTTGACATCTTGTGGTTTTGATTATTTTATATTTTTGGATTTATCTTTAAGGTATCATGATACTTTAACCAATTTATTTCCACACCTCAATAAGCTCAACTTAACTGTAGTTGCATTAATACATCTCAAAATATCTAAATAATATTTATGCAACTAAAAAGTTATTTTTATCATGTTTTTGTATCTCATGCTCAAGAAACCCAATTATAACAAATCCTAATTAAAATATTCTTTTAAAGTACAAAAATCAATTAAGAATCCAATATTAAAGGCTAAATGAGAGTATAAATATGCATTCATCAGAAGAAGATAGCAAGCTTCTTGAGTTCTACAGGAAAGAGAGGTGAACCACTTAGGTTGCTTAAGTACCAAGTCTTTCTTAAGCAAGAGAACTCAATGTTCTTACACAATACATCTTAAATAAAATTATGTCAAAGACTAAGATGACACACATTAACCTAAAAAGTTAAAATAAATCAAGTAAAGCAAGAATTTAAACTTCTATACTAAATGACCCTAAGGTGAAACTTATTGGTACAAGACATTCATCGTCTAAAGCGCTTTATTATTTGATTAAGGTTCTAATTAAGAGATGAGAGAACACCTAACCCTCCTTTAAGATTGTGTTGAGATTGTTGATAAGGGAAGCACTGGTTTAGCTAAACCTTAATCTCACATGCTCTGGTTTTTGATGATGAAAACACATTATTAATAACACATGTATTGTTATGTGTTACATGTTCTATTCTTTATTGTGGATGATATCTAAATGAACATGTTTGCGTTGATACTGATATATGTATGCATATTCACTGATCTTATGGATGATACATCACTTATGATTGCATTACATATGTTTGTGAAAAGAAAACCACATGCACTTTGATCAACTTATATTGTGTGGCATAACTGCAAGTTTTAAGTCGACTTCATTATGAAGTAAGTCAATTAAAACTCGTGACTATACATAGATTTTCAAAAGCAGTGTTGTGTGTGATTTTGCATTGAAAAGTTTTTCAAACTGAGCTGAAGTGTCTAAGTCGACTACATGCGCAGTGGATTCGACTTAGTTAGTTATTTTGTTTGAAATTCTGTTAATGCTTGTTTACAATAATGACTAAATTTCAAATGTCTGTTAAAAAACATTAAATGATAGGAAACTATATTAAATGCAAAATCAATTTGGTTGTTATGACTGCTGCTAATTTGCTTAACTGTTATAACTGTCTGATGACAGTCGACTTCATTAGTAGCACAGTCGACTACAGGAGTGTCTGGTTTATAGAAAACTATAAATAGACATGACTTTACTGATTACAACAAGGAAGAAAGACTTTGGTTGAACTGACATTTTCATTTGCTGTTTCAGATTGAGATTCTGTGATAAGTTGCTCCAAGAACTCATCAAGAAGACCGTGGTGATCTATCTTTGAGGAGGTTCTGAAGGAGAAGATTTGTGTGCTTACTGGTTGATCATACTCTGCATAATGTGGTGTTCATCTGTTGATCAAGATTTCTATCAATCTTTGGAAAGATTGTTGTTATCCTGTTGGGATTACAGGAGGTGGACTCGTGGAGTTCTTACACTTTGAGGATTGTTCAAAGTAGGTTGAAGATTGCAGAAGAGGGGATATCTTGCTGCAGATCTTTGTGTTACTGCCTATATTTTGGTTAGAGGGTTAGAGAGGTGTTTTATATTTTTGACGTGGAGGTCTTTGTAAAAGCCTTGTTGTAAAAACATTGACCATTATAGTGCATTTGCTTCCTGGTTGTGGAAGGACACTGGATGTAGGCATTGAGGCCAAACTAGTATAAAAACTCGGCGTTTGATTATACTCATCATATCAAAATACTTGAATCAAAGTAGGGAAAACAAAAGCTACACAAGGAATGAAATCTAATGGAAGCAAATAATTGAACAAGAAACTCAATCAAACATCATGGAATCCTAACTCTAAGAACATACTAAGAACTAATTAACAAGTAAGAACTCAAATTCGCAAATGAAAAAGCACTAAAAAAGGATAATAGTAAATGATAAGGTGATTAAGTGATTAAGCAAGCTTAATAAAGATTTCTACTAGACATTAAGATAACCAAGGTTATCTAGATGTGAAGGTGAAATTTCAAGGCTCAATAGGAAAATATAATTTCAATTAAAAGAACAATAATATAGAACAACACAAACCATATAATTGTTAAAAATACGTAGCGGAATGTTTAAATGTAAGAACAAAACCAAGAGGGGTGAATTGGTATACTTAAAAAAACTGAGCCTTTTTAAAAAATATTTCCTTTTTAAAGTTTGATTTCAAAATAAAAATGATTCCTTTAAATATTAACAGTAAATAAAGAGTAGAGGGGAAAAAAAGTTGGCACAAGGAATTTTATACTAGTTCGGATTAAAAGACCCTATGTCCAGTTGTTAATCTCTCTTAAAGAGGGATTAACCAATAACTAAAGCTAACAAAGAACTTTCAATCATAGAGAATATGGTTAAGGATAGAAAACATCTCCTTCAACACACAAATGGTGAACAACACCTTCTTTGACACACAAAGGATGAACAACTTTCCTAGCAATAACAACAACACTCAATCACAAGACACATGTAATGAAAGTTCTCGCTTTACCCACACTAGGTTTTTCAATGTCTCCTTTACACAAACACAGAGAGTTTCCCTTAGGCACACAACTCTAATACTCTTAGTGAAAAGTTATTTTAAGTTAAGTATTTATACACTCTTATTTTTGGAAAATTATGTCAGAAAACTAAGGGTGGATTCAAAACTGCCACTAAAAATTGATTATCACATAAGTGATAATCAATTATTCCAGAAACGTTTTCAAATAACAATTTCTTATTGTGATAATCGGTGATCCTTAGTGATAATCGGTGATCCTTAGTGATAATCGATTATCACATAGGCATTTCTGAAATTTTTTATTTTAATTGGATAGTCGATTATCATAAAGGCTTTTATGAAAAATAAAACTTTTCTTGAGAGCTTTGTTACTTGAGTTCTACCTATTGACTCTTGAACTACTAAATTAAATACATTACATATATTACAAGACTTTAATAACTAAATTCTTAAGACTTTAATGTATCTTTTGAATCCAAACATCCTTTAAATCTTCAACACCTCTCCATGAAACATCATCATCAAAATCCTTTATTAAAGCAATATATGTCAATCTTCTTTTTGCTAACAATCTCTCCATTTTTTATAATGATCAAAAAATTGTTGAAGGCTTGTGATATGTCATGTTCTAAAGGGAAAAAAAGAATTAATGCATAATAGAAATAAATAACAAGATATCAACATAATCATATATCTCACCCTCAAATAGGTATTAGTTATCACAAGATGTCTATCAAAATATTTCTCCTCTTTTTTTATTATAATTAAAAAGATTATCTAATTTTAATACTCCCCCTAAATGTGTTAATTCAATTAGAATTTAGCTTTTTCTCAATTAGTGCAAGAAAAACAGGTATTACCAATGGCCAAAATTCATTGAAAACGTTAAAAATATGTCAGAAATGACTTTTTTTCAATGGATTATCGACGAACCCCAATATGTCAGTAATAATGATAACGGTTTAAAACACCATTATTTGTGATGTTATTTTGATACTAAAAGCACCATTTTTCACTTAGAAACTTGCTTGGATTCATCCTTTTTCAATAAATTGTGTGAATAAGAGAGTTGAGGTTGATTTCAATGATTTTATGACTAATTCCCTTGTTTTGACAGAGATGAAGAGCCAATAAGATGGAGCTCAAAAGGGCCTAAACAAGCACCAGAAGAAGGGACAACACGAAGCATGGGCGCCCAAAACCAAAGCTTAAGCCAGTAGAATTGACGTCCGCCGCCAGGGCACCCTCCCTGGCCACCTGGGCGGCGGGCCCTGAAGCATGGGCGGCCAAACTGAAGGCTCGGGCCTTACATGAAGTGCTTTCACCGCCCGGACGGTCTCCCTGGACGCCCAAGCGTCGACTTTCATGGATCAGGTGTTGTTTCTACTCTGTTTCGACTCTATTGGACCGGACCCTGTTTTTGCACGTTTCTGACCTTATTTAAAGGACCCTAGGGCTCTAGGTTTTGTATCTCTGGCAGAGAAGAGCATAACAACACACTCTTTTCCCAATTCTTAGGCTTTCATTCTCATTCTTTCTTCCATTGTTCATAGAGTTCCCTCATGTCTATGGGGAACTAATTTCTATTTGTTTTTGGCGGATGATGTAACCTTGTAAACTCTCATGTATTTGAATTGATTCTTAATTCCATATGTTTTTCCATTAATTGTTAGAGTAATTCATCTATTTCAATGCTTGTTGTGTTTATCTCATTCATTAGCATTATTTATGAATTGCATGAGTGCCGAGAGGTTCCTTACAATTCAGGTTCTTGTTGAATTACTCCTAAGGGTTATATTGCTCAGGGATGAGGGTATGAGTCTTGGTCGTCTTAATCTCTTGTTCTTCACATCTTATTACCAGGAATGCTAGGAATTGTATGAACTGGTAATTTGGGACAGGCTTATTCACCGAGGAATTCTTATATACATGAGAGGGAACTTGGTGAAATCTAACCCCGACAACATACCCACCTCATATAAATCAACATCCTTTCATCTTTGTGCTCCTTTGCTATTGATCAATTGCATTCATATTTTAGTTTATGTTTTTGCATACAAACCCAATTATCTCTTTTTATTTTATTTAAGTCTTAATTAATCTTGTTGTCACACAACTGTTCAGCGTCGAGAGTCCTCTGGAATACGATACTTGGTCTTACCATTATAGTTGTGCGACTCGGTACACTTGCCGATTTGCCCCAACAAGTTTTTGGCGTCGTTGTCAGGGACTCACGATTTAAACTACTCTATTTTTGTGATTCTTGATTAACTTTGACTTTATTTTTATTTTTAATTTTTAATTTTTTTTAATTTGTGTTTTATTCTTTGTATTTTTGTTTCTTTTTTGCTAACTTTGTTTTCTAGGAGTTTTGTGTAGTTTGTGTAGGATGTAATTCTGCCAAGGTAATCTCAACCATTGGTGGGATCCTCACTCAAGCATGAATCAAGGACAATTTTGGCAAGCTGGTGGATTATTCAATAGACCATCGCAAGCCCACAATACTATAAAGCTTGAGGAGGCTCTAAAGCAGTTCAAGCAGGAATCTCTCTCAACCCGGGAAAGCATTAAAGCAGCCTCTAAAAGGATGGAGGCACATTGTAGGTTCATAATTCAGAAGTTGGAGGACCTTGGAAATTTTATAAAAGCCCATCCTAGAGAGGAATTCAGAACTATGGTCACTGAAAGTGGCAAGGTTTTAGATAAAAAAAATAGAGAGAGAAGAAAAGGAAAGTCTGAGCGAAAAAGAAAAAGAAGAAAAGAGAGAGGATGAGAGAAAAAAAAAGAAGAAAATTTGAGTCAGAGAGGGGAAGAGATAAAAAGGGAAGATGAGAGAAAAGGGAAAGAAGGGTTGCGTGAAAAAGAAAAAGATGAAGTAGAAGGAGAAATTGAGCGAAAAGAAGAGGAAAAAGATAAGGAAGAGAAGAAAAAGGGAGAGAAGGAGGATGAAAGAGAAAAAGAAGAAACATGTGAAAAACCTCTACCTTATAGTAAGAAAGATCACAAGAAGAAGAAGGAGAAACAATTCAAACGTTTCATGAAAGTCTTCAAGAAATTGGGGATTAAAATTCCTATTATTGGAACACTATAGCAAGTTCCTGGTTATATTAAATTCCTGAAAAAATTCAACAAAAAGAAAAAAATACCTAGGAAAAGGAAGTAATTGAGGCACCTGACAGCTGCATGTGATCAAGCGTCTACTAAAGGACGCTACTGACTAAGCTTATTGGGTCAAGCTAGTGACGTTAAAGAAGCACTTGTTGGGAGGCAACTGAGTGTTTTGATTTGTTGATTTTCTTTATTTTGACTTGTGTTATTTAAATTCTTTTTCTGTGTGATTGTTTGACTGAATACCTAAGGGGTGGGAAGAGATTAATTGTTTGATTTAAGTGTTTTGAGAGCTAGGGATAGGAAGTATGAAAGTCTTAAGCTGAATCTGAAAACCCCTAGACAGGAAAACACAAAACAGAGCAAAAATCATAGGGGGAAAAGTACCATCCACTGCCAGGGCGGCTGATAACGGTTTAAAAACCATTATTTTCATATGGTATTTTAGACTAAATTACTCCCTTTACTGCTTAGAATGAGCTTAGAATCAAGTAAAACTCAATAAATGAGACAGTTGAGAGTCAAAAGCTGTTTTTAGAGATATTATGCTTGTTTTGCATTGTTTTGGAGCAAATATGATGAAAGTGAAGATTGGAGTTGAAAATGAAGGTCTTAGACTGAAGGAAAAGGAAGAAAACTGAAGAAAAGAAGAGTCTACGAACCGCCCGGCGGCAAGGATTCACCGCCGGGCGGTCAGATGCGAGGAGGAAACACCCAGCGGTGGACGCCGGGCGGTAGACCCCTGCCGCCGGGCGGTGACGCGATTTAGGGTAAACCGTCGGGCGACTGATAACGGTTGAAAAACCGTTATTTTCATATGCTAATTTGGACTAAATTACGCCCTTTATTTCTTAGAATGAGCTCGAAATCAAACAAAACTCAATAAATGAGTCAGTTGAGGGTCAAAAACTGTTTTTAGCGATTTTATGCTTCTTTTGCATTGTTTTGCAGCAAAATTGACAGAAGTGAAGATTGAGAATAAAGATGAAGGTCATAGACTCAAGAAAAGCAAGAAAATCAAAGAAAAGAAGAGTCTAGGTACCGCCCAGCGGTAGACCCTTGGCGACGGGTGGTCAAACGGGAGGAGAAGACACCAGTATTGGGCGCCGGGCGGCAGGCCCCTGCTGCTGGGCGGTTTTGCGGCACGAGGTAAACCGCCGGGCGGTGGTGCGATTCAAGGTCCACCGCCAGGCGGCAAAGTGTGACGCCGAGCGGTGGTCAGCTGGGCTTGGGCCTATTTTTCTGCTGCGCTTCTCACCTATAAATAGCCCTGTTACGAATTCCAATTCATTCTTTTGACAGAGGAGGGTGCCCAGACCTACTTTGCACTCTTTGGAGAGGATCTCTTGGATGCTTAGGTTCCTTTTCGTCTTTTCTAGGGTTTGCTTCCCATATCTTCCATTATTTTCATCTTGGTTCACCATGACTATGGTGAACTAAACCCATTTTGTTGTTGGGGGAACAATGTAATCTTTTGATACTCTCGTTTATTGAAACTCTTCTTTGAATTATATGTTTTTCATATGCATTTATTATCAATTGTTGGATTCTCATACTGTGCTTAATGCCTTTATCGTTTAACTCATTCGGTAATTGATCTTTGACTTTATTGATACGGGGACGTACAGTAATGGCACGAACTGGTGAGATTTTCCTTGGTTAAGCAATACCACCTAGGGATAGGGGAGTAGGACGACCAATTGTATTTGCTTCTGTTTGTAATGCGTTGCTAGTTGCTAGGGGAGGCTAGGGATAGCAAGCCGGTAATTAGTAATAGGCCCTTTTCACCGAGGGATCAGGTTAAGGGGAGACCGAGAAAGTTTGCATGCAATTAGATAATAACGCCATTTAAACAAGAGGAGTAAATAAAAGAGAGAGGATTAGATGAAATTGTAAACCCCCAACAACTTCATTCATCCATTGCCTAAATCTCGTCAATTGAATCACAATTGCATATTTATTTTCTGTCATTGCATCCACTACAATTATTAAATTTTTCTCCGCAAGTCTTACGATTTTGATTCACGCTAACGATAAGGCCTTTTGAGTCTCATGGGAAGAACGATAATGGGTTTTACCATTTTTATTACTTGATACGATTTGGTACACTTGCCAATCCGCTAACAGCGACATAACTGCGACGTCGGGCGATTGTCAGATGGGCTTGGGCCTATTTTCTGTGGCGCTCCTCAGCTATAAATAGCCCTGTTCCAATTTCATTCTCATTCTTTTGACAGAAGAGGGTGGCCAGACCTACTTTTCACTGTTTAGAGAGGATCTCTTGGATGCTTAGGCTCCTTTTCATCTTTTCTAGGGTTTGTTTTCCATTTCTTCCATTATTTTCATCTTGGTTAACCATGACAATGGTGAACTAAACCTTTTTGTTGTTGGGGGAAACAATGTAATCTTTTGAAACTCTCTTTTATTGAAACTCTTGTTTATTTATATGATTGTCATATGCTTTGATTATCAATTGTTGGGTTCTCATATGCGCTTAAGGCTTTTATCGTTTAACTCATTCGATAATTGTTGTTTGTCTTTATTGATACGGGGACGTAAAGTAATGTCATAAACTGGTGAGAAATTCCTTGATCAATAAAAGAGAGTATCAAAAGATTACATTGTTCCCTCAACAACAAAAGGGTTTAGTTCACCATTGTCATGGTGAACAAAGATGAAAATAATGGAAGATATGGAAAACAAACCCTAGAAAAGATGAAAAGGAGCCTAAGCATCCAAGAGATCCTCTCTAGACAGTGAAAATTAGGTCTGGCCGCCCTTCTGTCAAAAGAATGAATTGGAAATTGTAACAGGGCTATTTATAACAGAGGAGTGCAACAGAAAACAGGCCCAAGCCCATTTGACAACCGCCCGACGTCACACTTTGCCGTCCGGCGGTTTCTCTTGTGCCGCAAAACCGCTCGGCGTCCTCTGCTCTCCCGTGTGACCGCCCGGCGTCAGGGGTCTACCGCCGGGCGGTCCCTAGACTCTTCTTTTCTTCCATTTTCTTCCTTTTTCTTAAGTCTATGACCTTCGTTTTCATCCCCAATCTTCACTTCTATCAAATTTGCTGCAAAACAATGCAAAACAAGCATAATATTGCTAAAAACAACTTTTGACTTTCGATTGACTCATTTATTGAGTTTTACTTGATTCTAAGCTCATTGTAAGCAATAAAAGGTGTAATTTGGTCCAAAATAGCATATGAAAATAACGGTTTTTCAACCGTTATCAATAGATAATTTGAAATTTTTTTCACACCTAAAATAAGAAGAAAGAATAAAAATGCTAAAAGAAAAATTCAAGCAAATCGACACACCACACCACACCTAAAAGTCCAGAATACCTTTTCCAAGTGTTTAAATAATGGATTTCAACAATTTCAATAAATTTAAATATATGAAATATTATTTATAATTTTTTTTGACTTTCTAAATTATTTTTTAATTTAAGAATTGAATCATGTTCCAATTTTTTTATTAAAGTAATTAAACTTTTTAAAATAAAATTTTATTTAAATTTTTTTATTTAATATATATAATACATGATATTCAATATATTTTAATATATATATATATATATATATATATATATATATATAAATAAATAAAGAAAGTTCATTATAAAATTTTAATTTTCTAATTTTCTCTTAATAAATTTTAGATTCTATTATTTTAATTATTTAAAATATTCTTTTAAATTTCTTTGTTTAGTTTCCTTATCAAACACCTCTTTTTATTTTAAAAGATTACAAACTCAAAAAATAAATTAATTAATTTCCTATATTATTTCATCCAAACATATTAGGCTTGTGGTGTAGAAAAGGTCAAATATCCCTTTGCCGTGAAGTTTAATAAAAGTTTTAATTGCGAAGAACATTGACAATGTTGTCTTTATATATCTCTTAATGTGACACAATGACTTTATTGTCCAGGGAGACAATGCTTAGGGCTTCTCGTGCGAGGACCTTAGACTTGTGCACTTCGAATTGGTAGAGTTAAATGCGATTTGAAACACATTTATGATCACATAGTCCAAAATATATTATTGAATCAGGTAATTTAGAAATATATTTTAAATTATAAAATCAGTAACATATTTTCAAATTACATAGTTTGTGACGGTGTAATCTAAAATGCAACATATTTCTCTTTTTAGTAGTGAAAATTACTTCTAGCTATAATAATGATTTTGTTGATTTGCAAAAAGTTTTGTTTAGAATTATTTGTTCAGTCTGAAAAATTAGATATTGTTCAAGAAAAATCAAAACAAAATTTTAAAGAACTGCAACTTAAATATGAAAAAACCTTAGACGAAGAAGTCAATTTAAAAAATAAAATTTCTAATTTAGAAATGAAAGAAGTTTTAACTCTTGAATCTTCCATTGAATGTAAATCTGGTAAGAATCACATGTTTGATGTTGATATGTTTGAGAATTTGCTTTAAGTGAAAACCAAAAATAAAAATGTTAAAAAGCCAAATTTTAAGAAAAATGATTTTCATAATAAGAAACAAGATCTTAAGAATAAGAATAAATGATTTCATAACATATGGGTAGAAAAAGATAAACCTTACTTTAGAAATTTAAATTGTGTAACATGTTTCTATTGTATGTAAAAGGGATATATTTCTAAAAATTGTAGAATAAAAAATGTAGAATAAAACATTTGGAGACCAAAATTCTTTTATTTTTTTTTCACATTAAAATTCAGAAATTAAGAAATGCTCCATAAAATCCTAGTAAATGTTATGAGCTTAGAAGATATTTACGAATATTGAATATGTATTAAAAGCTTAAGAATAGTTAAAATTTGATCTTTTTAAAAACTTACATAAATAATCGATTATCAAGGATAATAATTGATTCTTAAGGTCTTAAAATATTCATTTTGGCACAAAAGTACAAATTTAACTTTTGAATAATCGATTATTTTAAGTAAGAGTAAAATAAAAAGAAAAAAGAAGAAAATTTTCTTTTAAATCTTAAGAATCTGTTTTAGATTTTAAGGACAATATTACATTAAGGGAGAGTAAAATTTTAATGATTAATTTGTCGTAATTATCAATGGAATTTTACCAAGAGAAATAAATCTGTCGGTAAATTAAATTTCTAACAAATTTTATCGATGAATTTTGAAATTTTAATTATTGACAAATATATTACCGATGAAAACTTTTGTCAATAATCTACATTTCACTTACCGATAAAAATCCGTCGGCTTAGTCTTTGATTTTTATTTTAGAATGAATTGGGTTTTTGTTTTAGTTTAGGAAGAAGGAAGATTGATAAAAAATGGAAAACTAATAAAACAGAAGAAGGGGAAAAAGGAAGAAGATGAACTAGAGTGAGATATTTACTGATGGGTTTACCGGCAGATTTATCCGTCAGTAATTACTGGTGGATTTTTCCTCTATTTACCAATGAATTTTTCCGTCGATAATTACTGACAAATATAAGATTCCCCACAGACATAGGGGACTTTGTGAACAATGGAAGAAAGAATGAGAATGAAAGCCTAATAATTGGGAAAAGAGTGTATTGTTATGCTCTTCTTTGCCAGAGATACAAAACCTAGAGCCCTAGGGTCCTTTAAATAAGGTCAGAAACGTGAAAAAACAAGGCTTGGTCCAATAGAGTCGAAACAGAGCAGAAACAGGGCTTGATTCACAAAAGTCGACGCTCGGGCATCCAGGAAGATGCCCGGGCGGTTAGAGCACTTCATGTAAGGCCCGGGCCTTCAGTTTGGCCGCCTAAGCTTTGGGGCCCCGCTGCCCAGGTGGCCAGGGAAGGCGCCCGGGCGGCGGACGTCGATTCTGCTCGCTCAAGCTTCGGTTTTGGGCGCCCAGGCTTCGTGCTGTCTCTCCTTCTGGTGCTTTTTTAGGCCCTTTTGAGCTTCATCTTCTCGGCTCTTCATCTCTACTTCAAGTATTACTTCAATCTTTGTCAAAACAAGGGGAATTAGTCATAAAATCATTGAAATCAACCTCAACTCTCTTATTCACACAGTATATTGAAAAAGTATGAGTCCAAGCAAGTTTCTAAGTGAAAAAGAGTGTTTTTAGTATCAAAATCACATCACAAATAACAATGTTTTAAACTGTTATCACAATCCCAAACTTAGAACTTTGCTTGTCCTCAAGCAAAATAGAATGTAACTCAACTTTTCAAAACAATCACTACAATGACTCAACATTTTTCAAACACTTTTCTTTCCAAGACAAGAAATCACTTTTATCAATTCAGCATAAAGATCTCAATCAAGATGTGCAGATGTCTTAATTCAATCAAAATCCATGTGATGCTCATACACTTTCAATAAATGTTATCCTTAAGAATGATAAATCAACCAAGCAAAGATGTAATCAGAAATTCAAAGAACTACTGCTTACCAAGGAAAGTATTTCACTCAAGCACTCAAAAGTGCATCACTCGAGTACTCAAAAGTGTATCACTCAGCTTAAAGGTGTATATTGAGGTGTTTCACTCTGCTTATCACAATGTCACACAAATTATTTTTTCCTTTCATTTAACCATAATCAAACATACTCACAAACAAATTATCATCACAAGGGCTTTTCAAGGCTTGTAACTTGGCTGGGCTAATAAGGAAATTGGCTTTTCTGGTCAGCAAAATTCCTTGAGTTAAGAGAGACATTTATGAATTTACCATTTGAGCACAAACTCTTCTTTTCCCAGCTTTCCCTTGCAGTGAGCGTTTTCTTTTCTTTTCATTTTTCTTTTCTTTTCTTTTCTTTTGCCTTTGCTTTTCACTTGGTTTTGCTTTTTTATTGCTCACTGCCTAGAGAAGTGGGTTACTACCTAGCAACCACAAGCTTGAACCTTTATCAGTACCTCATTGTTAACGGAATGACAAGTGTACCATATCGTATCAAGTAATAAAAATGGTAAAACTCATTATCGTTCTTCCCATGAGACTCGAAAGGCCTTATCGTTCGTGTGAACCAAAATCGTAAGACTTGCGGAGAAAAATTCAATAATTGTGGTGGATGCAAAGACAGAAAATAAAGATGCAATGTGTTGATTCAATTAACATGAAAAAAGTATGAATGAATGGAGTTGTTGGGGGTTTACAATTTCATATAATCCTCTCTCTCTTATTTACTCCTCTTGTTTAAATTTCTTTATTATCTAATTGCATGCAAACTTTCTTGGTCTCCCCTTAACCCGATCCGTCGGCGAAAAGGGCCTATTACTAATTATCGGCTTGCTATCCCTAGCCTCCCTTAGTAACTAGCAACGCATTACAAACAAAAGCAGAAACAATTGGTCGTCCTACCCCCCTATCCCTAGGTGGTATTGCTTAACCAAGGAAATTCTCACCAGTTCATGTCATTATTGTATGTCCCCATATCAATAAAGGCAAATATCAGTTACCGAATGAGTTAAACGATAAAAGCTTTAAGCACAGTATGAGAATCCAACAATTGATAATAAACACATATGAAAATCATATAATTAAACAAGAGTTTCAATAAAAGAGAGTTTCAAAAGATTACATTGTTCCCCCAACAACAATGGGGTTTAGTTCACCATAGTCATGGTGAACCAAGATGAAAATAATGGAAGATATGGAGAACAAACCCTAGATAAGATGAAAAGGAGCCTAAGCATCTAAGAGATCCTCTCCAGAGAGTGAAAAGTAGGTCTGGTCGCCCTCTTCTGTCAAAAGAATGAATTGGAATTCGTAACAGGGCTATTTATAACTGAGGAACGCAACAGAAAAATAGGCCCAAGCCCATCTGACCACCGCTCGGCGTCGCACTTTGCTGCCCGGCGGTGTACCCTAAATCGTTCCACCGCCCGGCGGTTTCCCTGGTGCCGCAAAACCGCCCGGCGTCAGGGGTCTGCCGCCCGGCGTCCTCTACTCTCCCGTCTGACCGCCCGGTGTCAGGGGTCTACCGCCAAGCGGTCCCTAGACTCTTCTTTTCTTCAATTTTGTTCTTTTGTCTTGAGTCTACGATCTTCATTTTCATCCCCAATCTTCACTTCTATTAAATTTGCTGCAAAACAAGCATAATATCGCTAAAAACAGCTTTTGACTCTCGATTGACTCATTTATTGAGTTTTACTTGATTCTAAGCTCATTCTAAGCAATAAAGGGTGTAATTTGGTCCAAAGTAACATATGAAAATAACGGTTTTTCAACCGTTATCACAACCCCAAACTTAGAACTTTGGTTGTTCTCAAGCAAAACAAAACAAAACAAAACAACAACCAGAGCTTGGCTTTCTACCATTTCATCCAATGATTCAACACTACTAAAGTACATGACAAGACTTACTCAATTTCAGATAATCAGTGAACTCAAATCAAGATGCATGCATGTTCTCAACATAATTTAGCTCATGCTTTCCTCAACAGATGTCACACATTATGAATGATCAATCCACTAAACAAAAAATGTAATCATGAACTTTAGAAGTTCTCACCAAACAAGTGTTTCACTCAATCACTCAAGTGTTTAGGGTAGCACTCCACTCTTTATTGTTCACAAGTCACATAAAATAACATTGCAATTCATCTTAAACAATCAACATCATCACATGCAAATGTCATCAAAAGGACTTTTCCAAGGCTTGTAATGAGGTTGGGCTATCAAGAAAAATTGGTTTTTCTAGATCACAAAATTCTCGAGTTAAAAGAACTATTTCATCATTGAAAAGGTTCGAGTTTAAACTCTCTCTTTGTCACCAAATTTACTCATTCCCAACTTCTTCCCTTTTTGCATTGAGCTCATCTTCATGCTTTTATTCTTTTATTTTCTTTTCTTCACTCATGTATTTTTTCTTTTCAACACTTGAGCTCAATGTTTTTCTTTTGCCTTTCCATCTTCCCCATACAACCCCAAACTTGAACCTTTTCATGCAATACAATTATTCTCAACCCAACTCAGGATAAGTAATTTCAAATCAAGGGTTTTCATCCTGTTTAAGGCTAAGGTTCAAAAAGGGTATAATCTTTAAAGCATTTTTGGGTGAAAATTTGGGTAGAGAAGGGTTTTCAAACATGACCTTGATCATATGACATTCACATAAAAATCAATCAATCATTAAGATTAAGGCAATAATATTCATGCTTCACGGTGAACAATACATACAACAATAAAAACTCTGGGGCTCAATACCTCACACAACATGTTTACTCACGCACAGTCATTCATACACCCTGCTTAGCATCATGACCACAATCATAATTCATCACACATCTGTTTCACAGGATATCAACATGCAACACAACTCAATAATCATTCACATCAGATCATCATCAAACAGTTCATCATGCACATTATTCAGTCAAACATCTTCAGAAAGAGTATTCAAGCCAAGCAAACACACTGAAAATAAAATTCAACCTATTCTAAGAATTTAAAATGCAAAAGTGAAGGCATGAAAAATAAAATCCTGTCTACAGTATGGGCATCCATCAGTAGGTGCCCCCAATCATCCTATGTTGTTGTCTGAGTCCTCCTGACTCTCATCATCAGCGTCCTCAAAGTCTTTGTCATCTATGTTTGGTGCTCTAGCTGCACCAAAACCAGTGCTCTGTCCCTGCTCCTGAGGTCAAGCCATTGCTGTATGAAACTCATCCATGGTCCACCTATGTACTGGTGGCTGATCATACATCCCGATTATCATTTCAACAGTTGCTAGTTGCCCCCTATGAAGAGCCTCCATCCTAGCCTCCATCATTGACATGTACATGTCCCTCATCTGAAATGGCTCTGCATGCTGTGCTGGTGCATCAGGAACCTGCTCCTGCTATGTTGCAGCTCTCCTACGACATCCCCTGGGTGCTGCTCCTGCCTCTCCTTCCTCAGCGTAGTACAGCTGAAAGTAAGAAGCATCAATAACACTCCTGGGTCTCTCATACGGGGGAACTGTAGTATCCACCCCACCTAGTTGGCAGAGAAAAGTAATAAGAGATGGATGTCCCAATGGTGTCCTACTACTCATAGTGGTGGCGTAGCTTCGTATTTCATCAACATTAATCTGCCCAACATTCACATCTATCTGTCTCAACATACAGTAGATAAGCCAACTCTGGCTTATCGTGATGTCAGAGATATGGGAGCACGGTTGGATGTTGGCATGAGTGAAGGCCACCCAGTATCTTGCCAAAGGTGACAAGTCTAACCTCCTAATATTAACCCATGCTCCACTAGCATTTGTCTGAAAATGCCTTCCAGGGAGGCACAAAACCCTTTCAATCTCAGCAAAATCATCAAGCAAGCTAGCTCGAGCTGCAAAATGGCACTGCTCCCCTGGCCACTCCGTGCCCAAAAAGCTGTTTATGGTGTCAGGGTCATACTTAATAACATGCCCCCTTACAAAGCTTCTATACCTTCCAGCTGCAACTCCACCTCTGGATATAACATTGGTGTAAAATTCCTTCACCAATTCCACACTGGCTGGTGCAGGGTAAGTTGTCAGCCTCATCTAGTCTCTTCTTAAAATTTCCTCCCCAGATTCAGGAGCTGAATCAGTGACAAAGGCAACCTTCCTCTCCATCAGCAATCTCCTTTCCTGCACAGTTGCAAAGTGCTCCTCATGGTGCCTAGAAAGGAACCTCTGAGAATCAAAACCTCTTGGCCTTTCAGGCTCCTTCCTCTTGTTACCAGTATTTCTCCCCCTTCGTGCTGCTGATGCCATTCCTGCATAAATTATAATGCACAACATACCATAGGAATTCATCATTAGTGGTTAATACATCATTAAACACTTATAGACCAACATAGTTCAACACTGGGAGTGAAACAGGTTTCCCTCCATGTCCAGCATAAAAAACAAGCATTTCTCAAAAATTTACAGCAAACTGCCTGGTGGCAGGGGTCTACCGCCTGGCGGTATTCATCATCATCAATTCCGCCCGGCGGTGCGACATGAAATTTTTCAAAAATTTTTTCTAATGACCTTAATCTCCACTCAAACACTAAATTCATTCATGCAGACAAGATTCAAGCATCTTAATGGGCCAAAAACAGTTCCTAATTAAACAATTCATGCAAAGAAATTGAAAACCCTAATTTATCATGTTCCTAAGCATGTTTTTCATGAAATCCCAAAATAAGAAACACGAATTGAAATTGCACAACTTACTTGAGTGGATATATGAGATGCTTGCAAGAATTCTTTCAATTGATGATGTAAAACCTCCTAATGCACAACTCTCACTAAAAACCCCCAAATTTTAAACAAGAAAATAGGTTTTTGTGAGTGGGTGGTAAGAAATTGAGGGAAAACTCTTTGGGAAACTTTGTGAAGGTGTCAATTGGGTGCTACAGTCCAAGAATACTGTTGGGCGAAATGCAAAGGAGAAGAACGAAGTGCATAACACCCAAAATCGCCCAGCTTTAAAGGGCTCGGTTTGGGTGTCTCGCCGCCACCGCCCGGCGGTGAGCAGTACCTCCCCTCCCCAAAAAAAAAAAATTCTTTTTAAATTTTCATCCTGTGTGATTCTTCTCTGTAGCACCTGATTTTTTCTTCAATTTTATTTTTCAAGACTTCCCCCACTCAGATGTTTATGCAACCTATAATGTACTACAGACAGGGTTTAAAAACAAACAAACAAATAAATAGCTGGGTTGCCTCCCAGGTAGCGCTTGTTTAACGTCACGAGCCTGACCCAAACCTTTCTAGCACCCAATAGTAGGTGCAAACCTTACCATCACCCATCAGTAGGTGTACCTTCCTGTATCCTTCAGTAGATACTTTAACTTTCTAGCATCCCTCAGTAGATGCTATCCCAGTGGCATTCATCAGTAAATGCTGAGTTTCTTCTCACTTGATATTCTTTTCTTCTTCTTTCTGCTGAATTTCTTCAGAAAATTGAGAACACCAAGCACATGTTTCCATGTATCAATCATAGGAACTTTGATCTCTAATTTCTTGAAAATCTCCATGGAGCTCATAAATTTCTTTCCTTTCCTATGATATTTCTTTTGAGGAAGAAAGAGTTTTGTATGTGATCATTTCTTCTTTTCACTCTTCCTCTTTTTTTCAATCTTCTCTTGGAACTTTCTCTTTTTATTTTTCCATGCTTTCCTTTTTCTTTTCTTTTTTTCTATTTTCTATTTTTTTCTTTTCTTTCAACTACTTCTTCCTCTTTCTCCTCATTTTTGTCTTCCTCACTCAACTTATCATTTTCAAAGATAGTTTACTTGATATTCCCCTTTAGAGTCAACTTCAGTGTTACTCCTAATAATACCCAGAGATATCAATGCTTTTGTTATCTCATCTTCATCTATCTTCTCTTCATCAATATCCTTCTCTTTAGGACTATCCTCTTCTTTAGGGTCAACTTCAGTGTTACCCCTAATAATACCCAGAGATATCAATGCCTTTGTTATCTCATCCTCTTCTATCTTCTCTTCATCAATATCCTTGTCATCCTCAAAGATAATGGTTTTACATTCTTCTCTAGGATTAACGGCAGCATTATTCTCAATAATGCCCAGAGAAATCAATGCATTTGTTATCTCATCTTCATCTATCTTTTCTTCATAAATAACCTTATCATCCTCAAAGATAGTAGATTGACATTCTTCTCTGGGGTCTACTTCAGTATTAACCCCAATAATGCCCAGAGACCTTAATGCACAAGAGATTTGTTCTTCCTGTAAACGTTGTTCAGCTTCCCCCAACGTTTCTTTTCTTAAAGAGGATCGTTTCTCTTTTTCATTTTGATCCAGGTATGAGTGAGGTTCCCACCAGTAATCACAATTATTTTGGTAGGATTGAGTGCCCAGATAATAAACTTTTTGTCCAAACTGCATTCTGCAAACGTTAGGCACAAAACCCTAGAGAACATTTATTAAAATAAAAACAAACATGAAAAATAAAATAATTACAAATAAGTCAAATTCAGTCAATTCACACTACTTGCAAAAGTTAAACCTCGAGTCCCTAGCAACGGCGCCAAAAACTTGTTAACGGAATGGCAAGTGTACCATATCGTATCAAGAAATAAAAATGGTAAAACCCATTATCGTTCTTCCCATGAGACTCGAAAGGCCTTATCGTTCGTGTGAACCAAAATTGTAAGACTTGCAGAGAAAAATTCAATAATTGTGGTTGATGCAAAGACAGAAAATAAACATGCAATGTGTTGATTCAATTGACGCGAAAAGGGTATGAATGAATGCAGTTGTTAGGGGTTTACAATTTCATCTAATCCTTTCTCTCTTATTTACTCCTCTTGTTTAAATTGCTTTATTATCTAATTGCATGCAAACTTTCTTGGCCTCCCCTTAACCCGATCCCTCGGTGAAAAGGGCCTATTACTAATTACCGGCTTGTTATCCCTAGCCTACCCTAGTAACTAGCAACGCATTACAAATAGAAGCATAAACAATTGGTCGTCCTACCCCTCTATCCCTAGGTAGTATTGCTTAACCAAGGAAATTCTCACCAGTTCATGTCATTACTGTATGTCCCCATATCAATAAAGGCAAATACCAGTTACCGAATGAGTTAAACGATAAAAGCTTTAAGCACAGTATGAGAATCCAACAATTGATAATAAACACATATGAAAATAATGGAAGATATGGTGTTTCAATAAAAGAGAGTCTCAAAAGATTACATTGTTCCCCCAACAACAATAGTGTTTAGTTCTCCATAGTCATGGTGAACCAAGATGAAAATAATGGAAGATATGGAGAACAAACCCTAGATAAGATGAAAAGGAGCCAAAGCATCTAAGAGATCCTCTCCAGAGAGTGAAAAGTAGGTTTGGCCGCTCTCTTCTGTCAAAAGAATGAATTGGAATTCGTAACAGGGCTATTTATAACTGAGGAGCGCAACAGAAAAATAGGCCCAAGCCCATCTGACCACCGCCCGACTTCGCACTTTGCCGCCCGGTGATGTACCCTAAATCGCGCCACCGCCAGACGGTAGGGGTCTACTGCCCGGCGGTTTCCCTTGTGCCGCAAAACCGCCCGATGTCAGGGGTCTGCCGCCCGGCGTCCTCTGCTCTCCCATCTGACCGCCCGGCGTCAGGGGTCTACCATTGGGCAGTCCCTAGACTCTTCTTTTCTTCAATTTTCTTCCTTTTCCTTGAGTCTATGACCTTCATTTTCATCCCCAGTCTTCAATTCTATCAAATTTGCTACAAAACAATGTAAAACAAGCATAATATCGCTAAAAACAGCTTTTGACTCTCAATTGACTCATTTATTGAGTTTTACTTGATTCTAAGCTCATTCTAAGCAATAAAGGGTGTAATTTGGTCCAAAATAACATATGAAAATAACGGTTTTTCAACCGTTATCACTCATCAAATGTTCTCAACTTAACTCAAGGTAAATAGTTTCAAAAAGGTTTTTCAAAACATGCATAAGGCTCACGGTTCAAAGGTTAGAATAAATTGTTCTCTTTTTAGTAGGCAAAAATTTTGTGAAGGCTAAAAGAATAAGGGATAACAAAAGATTACCTTGATCATATTAAACTTACAAGCAAGTGTTTCAATTACAGAAAATTTAGGCAAAATCATTCATGCTTCCAAAGTAATAGCAATTATTTACAAACAAGTCTGAAGCCCAAAACTCACACAGGTAAACTCACAAGTCACAGAATTCAGAAAAACACCCTACTCAGTATCTCAATCAAATTTTTTCTCAAGCACCTGTTTCACACATTATGAGTCATCACCTTTATCACATCATGCATCATCTCAACATCAATCAGTACCCCAGAATCTCACAAAGCAATACTCATCACAAAACAGGCATAGTTGAATCAAAGCAGTTCAATTCATTTAAGCAGAATACAATAACAGAAAATTCAAAACAAGATAAAGTTTACAATTAAAGCAAAAGAACAAAAAGAAAAGAAATCTTGTTCTAAAAAAAGGTGGCATCCATCAGTAGATGTCAAGTACATCTCATCACTCATCATCCTTTGAGTTGTAGTCCATGGTTGAAGCTTCAGTTGCCCAAGCTTCACTATCCCCCTGTGCTGGGTTAGCGGGCCATGCTACTCTAGCAGCAAAGTCCTACTGAGAGATAAAGTGCCTCTCAGGGAAGGTGGACGTCAGTGTCCCTAGTAGCTCCTGCTACCCTCTGTAGATAGCTTCCATCCGGGCCTCCATAAGGGACATATACATGTCCCGCATCTGAAACGGGGCGGCTTCCTAAGAAGGCTCCTATACTGGTAGTGGTGCTCCTTTGTGCCCCTTAGGAGCTTGCAGTGGTGGCATGGCTGGGTCCTGCTCTCCCTTCGTAGAGTAGAAGGTGAAATAAGCATCATCCAACTCCTTCCTTGGGTGCTTGAGAGGTGGTGCCGGTACATCAACACCCATAATCTCACACAGATGGGTGATCATAGATGGGTGTCCTAAGGGGGTCCTACTCTGCATCGCACGTGCACAACTCCTGATCTCATTAGCAATGACTGACCCGATGTTAATGCTCCGACCACTCAGGATACAGTACAAGAGTACGGCCCTTGGGGTAGTAATGTCAGACATATGGGAGCATGGATGGATGTTGGCCTGGGAGATGGTCATCCAATACTTTGCAAGTAGTATCAAGAATGTCCTCTTGATGTGGATGGGTGCATATGCTCTGCTCCACTCAAAGTGCCCTCTAGACACATATAGGGTCCTCTCTACATCTCATAGTCGACTCCCTCAGTCATAGACTACTCATACTGGCACTGTCCTCCTTCCCAATCGGTGCCCAAAAAGGTGTTGATGGTTTCTTCATCAAAGGGGATTTTCCTGCCTCTCACATAGCTACAGTATGTCTCCTGCTCACCTCCTAACGCTTTAGCGTTAGCATAGAATTCCTTCACAATAGCAACATTGGCTGGAGCAGGGTAAGTGGTCAGGTTTTCCCAACCTCTAATGGTGATCTCCCTTCCAAACTGAGGCGCTGAGGTAGATATCGGACCCACCCTACGCTCCATGAGCAGTTTCTTGGCCTCAATTGTTGGGAAGAATCTTTTGTGGGCCGCTGTCCTGAACCTGTGAGAGTAGAACTGCTCTTTTTTCCTTCCTTTTATTACCTGCAGTCTTCACTCTCCTACTTAATGATGATGTAATTCCTGCACATAAAGAATTATAAACAAAGCCAGAAAACATCAAGCATTAATCAAAATATCAAGTGACCAAGTGCCACTCATCCCAAGACAGAGTAGGGAACCATCAGTGCCAACTGCATAGGGTCAGATAGCCAGAAGACAGAAAAATAGGGGTGTGCCCAGGCGGTGGACGGTGCTGCCAAGCGAGGGTTTGCTCAAAATTTCCCTTTCCAAAATGGTTTCAACTCAATCCCAGCATTAAATCAACACACTTTAATCGGTGAAAACAGTGGCGAAACAAGTTTGAGCAGTACCCAACATCAAAAATCAATTAATTTCATCATTAAACATCAAACCCCTTTCAAGAACATGCATCTTCATCAAAATTTCATCAATGGAAAGATTAGAACATGAATTTGCATGACTTACTCGGATGAAAGAAGGGAATCAACAATCAATTGGAGGGAAAGCAAGATCCTAGCTGCCACCCTTTCAAAAATCCCAAACTTCGCTTCTTGGATGATGCGAAGTGGTGGAAACTTAGGGTTTTGGTGAAATAGGAGAGGGGAAGAGTGAACTGGGCACTTGGGAGAAGTGTTTAGGGAGGCTAGGTTGAGGGGAATCTGAAAGTGGAGGCTTGGGCGAGACCCTTGGGGTTAAAAAGAGTGAGAATGGTGATAACGGTTGAAAAACTGTTATTTTCATACTTAATTTTGATATTAAATCACACCCTTTATGACTTAGAATTAGCTTGAAATCATGCATTTTTATTAAGTTAGAGAATAAGAAAGTCAAAGTTGGTTTTCTTGGTTTTATGCTTGGTTTCCCTTAATTTTGTAGGTTTTTGGAAAGAATTGAAAGAAAGGTTGAAGATCAAATGGTTGCAGTGCAGAAAAGTCAAATAGAGTGTAGAAAAGTCAACTAGTCAACCAGTTGACCAGATTTTTGACCAGAGCGCTGAGCGGTCAAATGGGCCGCTGAGCGGTTTTGCGATTAGAGGCAAACCACTGAGCGGCCAAATTAGAGGTTGAGCGGTTGTCAGTTTTTATTTGGCTTAGATTCTGATAGATTCTGTTATCTTTGTGGCCTATATATAGCCCCAGTGGGAATCAAAACTCATTTTTTTGGCAGAGAGAAACGTCCACAACAGCTCTACACACATTGGAGGAGGTTCCTTGGATTCTTAGGCTCCAATCTACCAAGTTTAGGGTTATTTCTTCCATTCTTTCATTACTTTTCATCTAGATTCACCATGATTATGGTGAACTAAACCCTAAGTTATTGGGGAACAATGTAATCTTTTGAAACTCTCTTATATTGAAATTCTTATCTTCTTTATATGCTTGCATATGCTTATCTTTATCAATTTTTGGGTTCCTTACCTTTGCTTAATGCTTTTATCGTTTAACTCATTCGGTAAATGTTGTTTGTCTTTATTGATACGGGAACGTACAATAATGTTATGAACTGGGGGAATTCCTTGATTAAGCAATACCGCCTAGAGATAGGGGTAGGACGATCAATTGTATTTTGCTTTTGTTTATCATGCATTATTAGTTATTAGGGGAGGTTAGAGATAGTAAGCCGGAAATTAGTAATAGGCTCTTTTCGCCAAGGAATTGGGTTAAGGGTAGACTAAGAAAGTTTGCATGACAATATGATAAATAAGCAAATTAGATAAGAAGAGTACATATAAAAGGGTGGATAAGATGAAATTGTAAACCCCAACAACTCCATTCATCCATAGTTTTTTTAGCCAATTGAATCACTACATTTGCATGTTTACTTTTGTTATTTGCATACAAAACCCTAAAATTAATTTCTTCTCAAGTCTTATGCGATTGGTTTACACGAAAGTTAAGGCCTAAGAGTCCTTTGGGAAATGATACTTAGAGTTACCCATTTTATATTACTTGATAACGATCTGGTACACTTGCGAGAGACTTAAAAAGTTTTTGGCATCGTTGCCGGGGACTCGTGGTTTAACTTATCTAATAGTGTAAACTGATTAAATTTGACTTGTTTTTATGTTTATTTTATTTTTGTTCTAATAAATGTTTTCTAGGGTTTTGTGCCTAATGTTTGCAGAATGCAGTTTGGACAAGAATTTGACTATATGGGCACTCAATTCTATCAAAATGATTTCAACTACTTGTGGGAACCTAACTCAAGCATGGATCAAGGTTGGAATGGACAAGTAGGAGAACCACATCAACAATTATTATTAGGGCGACATGTATCTGTTTTAAATGAGCAAATCAACAGATTGGATGAGACATTGGAACGACTTATCCAAATTACTCTCTCCTCTATAGAAGAGAGTGAAGCAAGAAATAAAAGGTTGGAGATACAGATTCGTCATTCTAATGAGATATTGAATTCTAGGGTTAATACTAAGGTTAACTCTAGGGAGGAATGTCAAGCCACTAGTTTTGAAAGTGATAATGTTGTTGATGAGGAAAAGATAGAAAGAGATGATGACAAGATAGAGGAAAATATAGAGATAAAAAAGGAAAAGATAGAGGAGAAAAGGTTGAGTGAGGAAGAGAAGGAAGTAGTTAAGAAAAAGAAAAGAAAGAGAAAAAGTGCGAAAATAAAAAAGAAGAAATCAAGGAAAAATAAAAAGAGAAAGTTGAGGGAGGAAAAGATTGATAAAAAGAGGAAGAGAGGAAAGAAGAAAAGATCATATGCAAAACTCCTTCCTCATCAAAAGAAATATCATAGGAAAGAAAAGAAATTTATGTGCTCCATGGAGATCTTCAAGAAATTGGAGATCAAAGTTCCAATGATTGAAACATGGAAACAAGTGTTTGGTGTTCTTAATTTTCTGAAGATATTCAGCAGAAAGAAGAAAAATAAAAGAATATCAAGCAAAGAGGATTAACACCTACTGAGGGGTGTTTTTATTTTTCTATTTTTTATTTTTTTGTTTTTCTGTTTTTATTTAACAAAAAACGAAAATTAAAATATAATAATATCTTTTACTGTTTTTTGGGCTAAGTTTGTTCTCTAGTGCAGTGTTCTTTAGTGTGTGAAGGATAAAAATTTGTATTAGGAGCACAAGATCATCAGGAGGCAGTAAGAAAGGAGAATTGGTTCACCAACACCCTGATGTGAAAAGTGACAAACCCAAACCTGGCACACCCAGTGAAATTCAAGAATAGGTTATGGGTTGTCAAGAATATTAAAGCAAACAGAGCTCTTAAGGTTGGTGACATGGAAATTTCTGAGATGTTGTTGGTGTCATGAAGGAAGGAAGAACACCAACAATAAAAAAATTTCAACATCTACTGATGGGTGTTTGGGCTTTTCCGGGTCAAGCTAATGACGTTAAAAGAGCGTTTGCTGGGAGGCAACCTAGTTTCTAACTTTTTCTTTTTAATTGAATTATTTGTGTGGTGTGGATTTGATTTTTTTTCTTGTTTGAGTTTTTTATTAGGTTAAATATTGCTTCTGATGGCAATGATGATAACACCTACTGATGGATGTTGTTATGAAAGATGACGGTAAATAGACATATACTGATGGATGTCACTGACAACATTTACTGATGAATGCTACTGGGATAGCATCTACTGAGGGATGCTAGAAAAGTTTAAGTATCTACTAAAGGATACCAGGAAAGTACACCTACTGATAGGTGTTGGTAAGGATGCACTTACTGACAAGTGCTAGAAAGGTTTGGGTCAGGCTCGTGACGTTAAAGAAGCGCTACCTGGGAGGCAACCCAATTTTCTAAACTCATCTTTTTAAATTATGTTATATTTGCTTCTATTTTTAGAATAGGTGTTGATGTACTTGGTTTAAAACTTATATCTGATGCAATGGGTTGATGATGATTTGTGATTTGCATGCTTGATGAGGCTTTTATGTTAATTGATGTCGAGATGATATATGAGATGCTTTATACAGTTGGTGGTTCACAATATGTGTGAACAGATGCATGATAACATGATTGTGATTGTAATATTGAGTAGGATGTGTATCTATGTATTGCAAGTTGAAATTAGCATATGTGAGGTTTTGAACTCCAGAGTTTTTGATTGAATAATTGCTATTACTTTGAAAGCATGAATGACTTTGCCCAGGTTTCTATGATTAAATCACTTGCTTGCATGTGTCATATGATCAAGGCCATTTTGATTTAGCTTTTTCTTAGCCAATGCAAAAAGTTTCATCCCAATTAAGAAGAACACAATGTGTTCTACCCTTTTTGAACCTAAGCCTTAAACAGTAAGAGAAAACCCTTTGGCAAAGTTAATTTGTGTGACATTGTGATAGAAGAGAGAATGAGCCACCTCAATATACACCTGTGTGTTTGAGTGAAACACTTTCCCTGGTGAGGAGTAGTTCCAGACATACATGATTGCATCTATGCTTGGTTAATTGGTCATTCATGATAATAGCATCTGTTGGAAAGACTGTGATTATGTGAATACCATATTAAGTTTAATGGAAATAATGCATCTATACATCTTGACTGATACTTTTATGATAAGTTGAGAGTGATTACTTGTCTTGGACGAGAGAGTTTTGGAAAGTATTAATCCATTGTATTGATTGTTTGAAAACTGAGTTATATCTTGTTTTGCTTGAGGACAAGAAAAATTCTAAGTTTGGGGCTGTGATAACGGTTGAAAATTTGTTATTTTCATACTTAATTTTGATATTAAATCACACCCTTTATGGCTTAGAATTAGCTTGAAATCATGCATTTTTATTAAGTTAGAGAATAAGAGAGTCAAAGTTGGTTTTCTTGGTTTTATGATTGGTTTCCCTTAATTTTGTTGGTTTTTGGAATGAATTGAAAGAAAGGTTGAAGATCAAATGGTTGCAGTGCAGAAAAGTCAAATAGAATGCACAAAAGTCAACCAGTCAACCAGAAAAGTCAACCAATTGACCAGAATGTTGACCAGAGTGCTGAGCGGTCAAATGGGCCGCTGAGCGGTTTTGCGATTAGAGGCAAACCGCTGAGCGACCAAATTAGGGGCTGAGCGGTAGTCACTTTTTATTTGGCTTAGATTCTGATAGATTCTGTTATCTTTGTGGCTTATATATAGCCCCAGTGCGAATCAAAACTCCTTTTTTTGGCAAAGAGAAACGTCCACAGCAGCTCTACACACCTTGGAGGACGTTCCTTGGTTGCTTAGGCTCCAATCTACGAAGTTTAGGGTTATTTCTTAAATTCTTTCATTACTTTTCATCTAGATTCACCATGATTGTGGTGAACTAAACCCTAGGTTGTTGGGGAACAATGTAATCTTTTGAAACTCTCTTATATTGAAATTCTTATCTTCTTTATATCCTTGCATATGCTTATCTTTATCAATTTTTGGGTTCCTTACCTTTGCTTAATGCTTTTATCGTTTAACTCATTCGGTAAATGTTGTTTGTCTTTATTGATACGGGAACGTACAGTAATGCCATCAACTGGGGGGAATTCCTTGATTAAGCAATACCGCCTAGAGATAGGGGTAGAACGATCAATTGTATTTTGCTTCCATTTATCATGCATTATTAGTTATTAGGGGAGGCTAGAGATAGCAAGCCGGTAATTAGTAATAGGCTCTTTTCGCCAAAGAATTGGGTTAAGGGTAGACTAAGAAAGTTTGCATGACAATATGATAAATAAGAAAATTAGATAAGAAAAGTAGATATAAGAGGGTGGATAAGATGAAATTGTAAACCCAACAACTCCATTCATCCATAGTTTCTTTTAGCCAATTGAATCACTACATTTGCATGTTTACTTTTGTTATTTGCATACAAAACCCTAAAATTAATTTCTTTTCAAGTCTTATGCAATTGGTTTACAAGAAAGTTAAGGCCTAAGAGTCCTTTGGGAAACGATACTTGGACTTACCCATTTTATATTACTTGATAACAATCTAGTACACTTGCCTAGGACTTAACAAATGGGCCAAGCCCGCCTGGGCCTCGAGTTAAAAAGGCGAACTCGCAATATCGCCGCTGTTAACGAAATGACAAGCGTACCATATCGTTTCAAGTAATATAAATGGTATAACCCATTATCGTTCTTCCCATGAGACTTGAAAGGCCTTATCGTTCGTGTGAATTAAAATCGTAAGACTTGCGAAGAAAAATTAATTAGTGGGAATGCAAAAACACAAAATAAACATGCAATGCGTTGATTCAGTTGACGAGAAAAGAGTATGAATGAATGGAGTTGTTGGGGGTCTACAATTTCATCTAATCCACTCTCTCTTATTTATTCCTCTTGTTAAAGTTTCTTTATTATCATATTGTTATGCAAACTTTCTTGGCCTACCCTTAGCCTGATCCCTAGCCTCCCCTAGCAACTAGCAATGCATTACTTAACAGAAGCAAAAACAATTGATCGTCCTACCTCCCTATCCCTAGGTGGTTGATAACTGTTGAAAAACCGTTATTTTCATATGTTATTTTGGACTAAATTACACCCTTTACTGCTTAGAATGAGCTTAGAATCAAGTAAAACTCAATAAATGAGTCAGTCGAGAGTTAAAAGCTGTTTTTATCGATATTATGCTTGTTTTGCAGCAAATTTGATAGAAGTGAAGATTGGGGATGAAAATGAAGGTCCTAGACTCAAGGAAAAGGAAGAAAATTGAAGAAAAGAAGAGTCTAGGGACCGTCCGTCGGCAGACCCCTAACGTCGGGCGGTCCGACGGGAGGAGAAGACACCAGCAGAGGACGCCGGGCGGCAGACCCCTGATGCTGGGCGGTTTTGCGACACAAGGGAAACCGCCGGGCGGTAGACCCCTACCGCCGGACGGTGGCGCGATTTAGTGTACACCGCCGGGCGGCAAAGTGTGACGCCGGGCGGTTGTCAGATGGGCTTGGGCCTGTTTTCTGTTGCGCTCCTCAGTTATAAATAGCCCTGTTACAATTTCCAATTCATTCTTTTGACAGAAGAGGGCGGCCAAACCTAATTTTCACTCTCTGGAGAGGATCTCTTGGATGCTTAGGTGTTACTAATAACGAGTATTGGTAAAACCTGAAGATGTGTTTTGATGATGCTGCAACTTGTAGATTTTAGATGTAGTAGGAAAATATTTAAAAAGCAACTTGTAGATTTTGAATGTAGTAGGAAAATATTGAAATATTGTAATTCTTACTGGTATAATCGATTATGGTGAAGCTATAATCGATTATCACATGTTTTTGTACTAGAATAATCGATTATCATGAAGTAATAATCGATTATCACAAGTCATACTTGAATAATCGATTATCACTTCATATAATCGATTACCATTTTTTGAAAACTCTGTAACTGACTTGAATAATCGATTATCACTTACAATAATCGATTATTCATGGCAGTTGGGAGCTGACCTTTGGCATTCAGTGTACTTGGCTATATATTTGGATTTTGAGAATTCAGAAAAGAACGTTTTTTGAACTGAGAAAGGAAAGTAGAACACTGTGTGTCAGAGGAACATTCTCAGAAGCTTTTGTTCATTGTTCCCTTGCTTGGTCTTGTGAAAGGAGTGGCTCGTGTATCGTGTGTCGATAGTCGGAGCAGACACTCTTCAAGTTAGCAAGGTGCTCTGCCTGGTCTTGTGAAAGGAGAAGCTCGCGAATCGTTGGTCGATTGCCGGAGCGGTTCTCTTCAAGTTGGTAGAGTGGTTTCTTCCCATTTTATATTTTATTCACTTAATTGTAATCTGTGAGATTGATTTATAGTGGAACTGTTAATCACTGTTTATAGTGATTAACGACTGGACGTAGATTCTGTTGAATCGAACCAGTATAAAAATACTCGTGTGAATTTTCTATTCCTTATACTCATTTTACATTACGCATATCAACTGTTTGTTTAATTTTCTGAAAGAAAATTATCTTTGCTAAAAAGGACCAATTTCGTTTTAACGTGACCGAACATGCTTTCCGCTTACTCTAAGTTTTTAATTCCGTTGCGCTATACTCTTCGAAAATTACCCCCTTCGATACCAACATTAGGCTCCTTTTCATCTTTTCTAGGGTTTGTTTTCCATATCTTCCATTATTTTCATCTTGGTTCACCATGACAATGGTGAACTAAACCCTTTTGTTCTTGGGGGAACAATGTAATTTTTTGATACTTTCTTTTATTGAAACTCTTGTTTAATTATATGATTTTCATATGCGTTTATTATCAATTGTTGGGTTCTCATCTGTGCTTAAAGCTTTTATCGTTTAACTCATTCGATAACTGTTCTTTGTCTTTATTGATACGGGGACGTACAGTAATGTCATGAACTGGTGAGTAATTCCTTGGTTAAGCAATACCACCTAGGGATAGGGGAGTAGGACGACCAATTTTTTTTGCTTCTGTTTGTAATGCGTTGCTAGTTACTAGGGGAGGCTAGGGATAACAAGTCGGTAATTAGTAATAGGCCCTTTTCACCAAGGGATCGAGTTAAGGGGAGGCCAAGAAAGTTTGCATAACAATTAGATAATAAAGCAATTTAAACAAGAGGAGTAAATAAGAGAGAGAGGATTAAATGAAATTGTAAACCCCCAACAACTCCATTCATTCATACTCTTTTCGCGTCAATTGAATCACACATTGCATGTTTATTTTCTGTCTTTGCATTCACCACAATTATTGAATTTTTCTTTCACAAGTCTTACGATTTTGATTCACACGAACGATAAGGCCTTTCAAGTCTCATGGGAAGAACGATAATGGGTTATACCATTTATATTACTTGATACGATATGGTACACTCGCCATTCTGTTAACAAGTTTTTGGTGCCGTTGTCAGGGACTCGAGGTTTAACTTGTTCAAGTAGTGTGAATTGTCTGAATTTGACTTGTTTGTAATTATTTGTTTATATTTTTATTTTGTTTTGTTTTATTTTATTTTTCTGTAAAAGTGCTTTTAGGGGTATTTTTTTTTTTTTTGTAAAAGTGCATTTTTTTCTGTAAAAATGCAGGAAGGGATACACACCAGGAGTAGAACAGATCAGCAACCTCTTCTCGAGGGGTTACCAGACAGGAGAAGGAGGAGAGTTAGTCAGTCTGCACGTGAGAACTTTCCTTCTCCTGAACCACTTTTGTAATCTTCTGCACAGGATATAGAGGAGATGACAGATCAAGCTCCTCCAAGACGCACAATGGGGGACTCAACAAACACTGTGGGTCCCTTGAATTTCAACAACATAGTCATTCCTGCGGACAATGCAACAAATTTGGTGATGAGTCCTGCACTCATCCAGTTGGTCCAGAGCAACCAGTTTCATGGGTTGTCGAGTGAGAATCCCTACAAACATTTGACTATCTTTGGTGAAATCTGCAATACTGTTAAGATGGCCGGAGTCTCAGATGAAAGGGTCAGACTTAGCCTATTCCCATTTTCTTTGGGAGGTAACACCAAAGATTTTGGTTGCACTCATTTGCCGAAGGGACGTTCAGAAACTGGGATGCGTTGGCAAGACAGTGTCACCAGATTCTTTCCGCAAACCAAGATTCATCAAGGGAAGCTTGAAATCTCTTCGTTCAAGCAAGGAATGGAAGAAACTCTCAGACAGGCTTAGGACAAATTTAAAGGCCTGTTAAGGAAGACCCCCGTTCATGGGTTTGATAAAACTTCTTACTTGCTAGCTTTCCTTGGAGGGCTAAATACTCAGTCTAAGATGATGTTGGATGCCTCAGCTGGAGGCAGTATAAACAGGAAGACTGAAGACGAAGCCTATGATTTGATCGAGGAGATGGCCCTGAATGAAGTTTCTCAAAGTGAGAGGGGTGCACAGAAAGGAGGACTCTTGCATCTTCCTGCTAATGATGCAATGGCTGCGCAAAATCATCTTCTTAACCAAAAATTGGACAAGCTAACAAAGGTCCTTTCTGAACTTCCAATAGGGTTAAGAAATATTTCTCAGACTCAACAACTTTGCGACTTATGCGGTGGTGACCACATCAATGGTCAATGTGCTTTCACTGAGGAAATGCAGCAGGATGTCAACTACATGGGAGCCCAGTTCCAGTACAAACAAGGTAATTTCAACCAAGGCAATTCTAGCCAAGGTTGGAAGAACCACCCTAGTATTGGACAAAATCAGAATACTTCTTCTGGGCAAGTAGGAAGCTTCCGGCAGCAACAACCTTCACCTTTATGGCAACAGGTGAGCAGCTTGACAGAGACTATCAGAGAATTAAATGATCGATTTGATAAATTTCTGAAAGTCTATGAGTCTCAAAAAGCGAGTGACCAAGCTAGTTTTAGAGCACTAGAGACACAAATTACGCAGCTTTCAAAAAGAGTTGACACCGCAGAAAAGAACCAGTTTTGGGCTAACACCGAGGTTAACCCCAAGGATGAGTGCAAAGTTGTGATGACAAGGAGTAAAAGAAGGTCAATAGAAGAAATAATTGAAATTGGGAGCAGTGAAGATGAAGATGAGGAGATGATTTGTAATAATAAATGTAATGAGCAGAGGAATTGTGAAGGAAAAAAAGAGAAAAAGGAAAGGAAACAGAAGAGTCACCATGAGTTATTCCGAGAAATTTTTAATCAGGTGACTATTATTCCTGGAGCGTTTCCACAAATGTCTGAAGATGATAAAACGGTCGAATACCGTCTTCGTGAGATAGTTGATCTTGATGAGGAGGAAGAAGATCAGGCACAATTTGTTAAACCAAAGAAGAAAGACCATCCACAAAATTTGAAGGATCTAGGGAATTTGAATCTTCCTTGTGTGATCAATAATGTGGATATAGCGAGAGCCATGATTGATTCAGGATCAAGTATTAATCTGATGCCCTTCAGTGATTTCAAGAAGATTAGAGGGTTAAAATTATAACTAGCGTACACTACCCTGACAGTTGCAGATGGATCCATAAAAAAACTTTTGGGTATGGTGGAAGACACAATTTTTCGAATTGAAGAGTTGGAATTCTTGGTTGATTTCATAGTAGTGGATATGGTAAATTATGGAAGAATTCCATTAATTTTGGGAAGACCGTTTATGAGGACTTCTCAGATGATGATACGTGTCTATGACGGGAGAATAGTGTTAAGAGATCAAGACCAAGTGTTAGCCTATAGGGGATCTGAAGGAGAAAAGAAGAGAATAATAAAACGATCCAGATATAAAAGGGTTAGTAGAGAAGAAAGAAAAGAAGAAACTACCACAGGTAATGATCATCTTAATACTTGTACTATTTTGCAGGCACGTGAGGAGGAAAAGATAGATAAAGGAGAGTCACCTCACTCAAAGGACAAACTATTTCTGTGGGGTGTGGCTGTTAGATACAAAAACAGGAAATGGATTGTCAGCAGAAAGCTCAAAGAGGAAGGAATGGTAGAAATTGGAAGGCCATATTCCACTGCCATTCGAAAGGTAGACAGACGAAAGGAAGACTCCTATGTGAAGAAGAAGAGTTGATTGCTGAAAAGCAAATTTTGTATTATAAGACAATTTTTATTTTTTTTTTATTTTTTTATTTTTTTGTTGAACATGTAATTTTTAAATTTTTGAACAATTTTTGGGTAGCATCTACTGAGGGATGCTAATTTTTGGTATCCACTGAAGGATACCTGGAAGGCACACCTACTGAAGGGTGTTGGAAGAATTGCACTTACTGACAAGTGCTAAACAGGTTTGGGTTAGGCTCGTGACGTTAAACAAGCGCTACTAGGAGGCAACCTAGATTCTCTCTTCTACTTTTGCATTTTTAAATTTTTAGAATAGGTTGAATTTTATTTTCATTGTGTATGCTTGGCTTGAATACTCTTTCTGAAGTTGTTTGACTGAATAATTTGCATGATGGACTTATTTGATGATGATTTGATGTGAATGATTATTGAGTTATGTTGCATGTTGATATCTTGTGAAGCAGATGTGTGATGAATTATGATTGTGGTCATGATGCTAAGCATGGTGTATGAATTGTTAGAGCGGTGCAGCGGGATGGTTAACACGTTGATCAAACCAAAAGGGGGTGAATTGGTTTCTTATCGCAAACTGTTCTTTTAATAATTTTCTCAATAAAAATAATTTCCTTAAAACAATTTAAATAAATTAAAAGAGTAAGGAAGAGAGAAAATTGCACAGGTAATTTTTATACTTCATGGAGATCCTACACCCAGTTGTTAATATCAACCGAGAATTAACGCTTCACTAGCACAAACCAACAAACTGTTACAATCACAAAGAAAATAAAACAGTTTAAGGTTAGAACACCTCTCTTATTACCACAAGAGATGAAACTCACTTGCCCTGTAACCCAGAGAGTGAAAAGTAGGTCTGGCCGCCTTCCTCTGTCAAAATATTGAATTGGAATTCGTAACAGGGCTATTTATAAGTGAGGAGCGCATTAGAAAAATAGGCCCAAGCCTAGCTGACCATCGCCCGACGTCATACTTTGCCGCCCGGCGGTGTACCCTAAATCGCGCCACCGCCCGGCGGTTGTCCTTGCCGCAAAACCGCCTGGCGTCAGGGGTCTGCCGCCCGGCGTCCTCTGCTCTCCAGTCGGACCGCCCGGCGCCAGGGGTCTACCGTCGGGTGGTCCCAAGACTCTTCTTTTATTCGATTTTCTTCCTTTTTCTTGAGTCTAAGACCTTCATCTTCATCCCCAATCTTCACTTCTATCAATTTTGCTGCAAAACAAGCATAATATCACTAAAAACAGCTTTTGACTCTCGTCTCACTCATTTATTGAGTTTTACTTGATTCTAAGCTCATTCTACGCAGTAAAGGGCGTAATTTAGTCCAAAATAGCATATGAAAATAACGGTTTTTCAACCGTTATCAGGAACCGAGTTCTAAATGTCTGCATTAAAGCACTACGAACGCGAGGCAGAAGTTACGCGCACTCATTGTTCATCATCGTCCTCGCATTTTCTCTCCACGGGCTACGTTTTTCAGGTTCCTTTTCTCACTTTTGCATCGTTTAAAATTAATTTTACTGCGATTACATTACTCTTTGATAAATTTTCTTTCATTTCAACCGATTAAAATGCATTTTCGTTGACTTTTGTCCAGTTTTGCTCGTGTCCTTCGGCAGCGTTCTTGGACGACGATTTCTTATGTTTTGCACTCCTCTAATTCCCTCCACTACATTATTAAAACCATCCAATACAAAAAAAAAAACGTACAAACCATTCTCTTCAACTAAAATATAAAGTTGTAAACTCGAATCACCATAAGCCAAGAGCAACTCGAGAGGCCTCAAGCGGAGAAAGATCCTATCAAATACAGCGACATTTTAGACGTCTAACCTATATAGTCTGACGTCTACATAGACATCAGTCATATCCTGACCGATGTGTAATTAATGTCACCCGAATAGATGTCGGTTCCATATGTGACGTTAAAAGCCCAAAATAACCGATGTTAAACAGCGTTTTTCCACTAGTGATAATAAAAAATATATATTAATCTTTCTTATGTTGAATATACACATAGGATATTGTATTTATAACAGGATAAATATGGTCTAAACCTGAAATACAAATAAGCAATAATAACAAACTAACTAAAAATAAAAGATAAAATAAAATATATATCTAAGATATTTAATAATCTAATATATCTAATATTCTCCCTCAAGCTTATCGCAAAATCGGCCAGCGGCACCACTAGGTGTCTCCTCCTCGCATCTGACCGCCCGGCGGTGCATCCTTGCCGCCGGGCGGTTCCTAGACTCTTCTTTTCTTCAATTTTCTTCCTCTGTCTTGAGTCTAAGACCTTCATCTTCAACTCCAATCTTCACTTTCACCAGGATTGCTGCAAAACAATGCAAAACAAGCATAATATCGCTAAAAACAACTTTTGACTCTCACCTAACTCATTTATTGAGTTTTACTTGATTCTAAGCTCATTCTAAGCAGTAAAGGGAGTAATTTATTCTAAAATAGCATATTAAAATAACGTTTTTTCAACCGTTATCAAAGACCACTGAGCGTCCTGCGATACTGTTGCCTACGGCTGAGCGGTGAAACCAGCGCTGAGCGCTGAACTTATGGGCCAGGGCCAAAATTATGTTATTTTTCTGTATTATAAATAGAGACATATCTTTTGGCAGATAGAGACGTCAGAGCAACTTCTACACTCCTTGGAGGCGGCTTTTGGATGCTAAGGCTCCAATTTACCAATTCTAGGGTTTATTCTTTCATTCTTTCCATTAAATTCATATAGTTTCACCATGTCAATGGTGAACTAAACCCTTTGTTGTTGGGGAACAATGTAATCCTTTTGAAACTCTCTTATATTGAAATTCTTATCTAATTCATATGCTTTTATTATCAATAGTTTGGGTTTTCTTTTCTGTGCTATAAAGCTTGCATCGTTTAACTCATTCGGTGTCATGATCTTTGATTTTGTCGATACGGAGACGTACGGGGAAATCTAGAACTGAAAAGAATTCTCTTGATTATGAAATCTTGCCTAGGGATAGGAATAAGACGGTTAATTACTTTAATCTTCTATGGTTAATGCATTAGTAATTACTAGGGAGACTAGGGATAGTAAACTAGTAATTATGGTAATAGGCTCTTCTCACCGAGGGATCGAGTTTAGAGTAATTTAGAAAGTTGCATGAACATTGATAATAATGCGGAATTTAATAAGAAAAGTAGATATAAGAGAGTGGATTAGGATGAAATTGTAAACCCCAACAACTCCATTCATTCATATCTTTATTTGCCAATTGATCACGTTTTCATTACAACTACAAATTATTCTTTTTTCAAGTCTTATGCAATCAATTCACACGAACGTCTAGGCCACTGAGTCTCTTGGGAAACTATATCTGGACTTACTGTCTATTATTACTTGATACGATCTGGTACACTTGTCAGGGTCTTAACACTCACAAGCAAAGCCTATCGGGTATACAACAAGAGAGCAATGTGTATTGAAGAATCAGTTCAATGTGTGGGAACTGGTTCCAAGAAATGAAATCTTAAAGGTTATAGGTACAAAATGGGTTTTCAGAAACAAGATGGATGATACAGGAGAAATCATAAAGGCTCTATATGGATTGAAGCAAGCTCCAAGGTCATGGTGTGAGCGCTTAAGTGAATTCCTGGAAAAGAAGGGATTCTCTAGGGGTAAAGTTGATTATACTCTTTTCATTAAAAGCTCAAATAAAGATAAATTGTATGTTCAAATTTATGTGGATGACATTATTTTTGACTCAACTAATCCTGCTTTGTGCAAAGAATTTTCTAAAACTATGCAAGATGAGTTTGAGATGTCCATGATGGGAGTGCTTGATTACTTTCTTGGTCTTCAAGTAAAGCAAGCTAAGATTGGCATTTTCATTCACCAGTCCAAGTACTCTACTGATTTATTGAAGAAATTCAAAATGCTGGACTACAAAGAGGCTACATCTCCTATGGCAACAAATTGTTATCTAGATCTTGATGAAGGAGGTAAAGTTATTGACCAAAAGATGTAAAGAGGTTTGATTGGATCCTTATTATACTTAACTGCCAGTAGGCTACTATTGGATCCTTATTATGCATAGTGTATGTCTATACGCTAGGTTTCAGTCTTCACCAAAAGAATCACACCTAACTGTTGTAAAAAGGATTTTGAAATATCTTAAGGGAACCAAAAATCTTGGATTATGGTATCCTAGTGGTTCAAATGTTTTTTTAGAAGGTTACAATAATTTAGATTTTGGTGGTTGTAAGCTAGACAGAAAGAGCACTAGTGGCACATGTCATCTACTTGGATGTTCTCTAGTTTCTTAGCATTCAAAGAAACAAGCTTCTGCGGCTTTATCCACCACAGAAGTTGAATACATAGCAGCGAGAAGCTGTTGTGCTCAGTCTCTTTGGATCAAGGGTCAACTAGAAGATTATGACATATCCTTAAATCATATACATTTAAAATGGGATAACACAAGTGTGATAAATCTGATTAAAAATCCTGTTCTTCATTCAAAAACTAAGCATATTTAAATTAAGACATCATTTCATACGAGACCACATCCTCAAGGGTGAAATTAAGGTCGAATATGTAGATACCTTAAATCAATGGGCTGATATTATTACAAAATCGTTGAACAAGGAAAGATTTTATACTATACGAAATGAACTAGGGATCTTAGATGACAGTAGTATAAAATAGTAAAGTAGATTGTGTTATATATGAAGTTGAATGCTTTACTGGTTAATATTGCATTCATACATTTGCACTTACATATTACACCTATAACAATTCCTGTACTTAAAATGATTCTAAAATGCTTGATCTGGAAAGATCTGGAAAGGTTTTTTGCAGGATCATTGCTTTGAGGATGAATATAACTGGAGATTCAACTCAAAGGAAAGGCAGTAAAGTCGATTGCGATTTTGGGAAAATCGAATGTGTTTAACAGGGGTTAAAAATTCCAGATTTGGAATTCTGTTATCTTTTAGATATGCTGTTAACTGTTTACTTATCAATATATCTCTGTGCTATGATAAATTGTAATGATTAGGAGATGATATTGAGTTTGTTGATTGATATTGTATCATTGTTGCATTAATGTGTTTGCATCATTTATGAACTGATACAATATTGTTATATACTCATATATGCTTTGATTTAATTTGTGCATACTGCATTGTGCATCTGGGTTTTGAATATAAAACATGCATAATGTCAGGGGGAGCATTGCATATTTTTGATGCTGCTCCCAAGTGGGTGTTGGGGGCCAAGATGGATGCGATTACAGGGTCCCTTAGTACAAGTGTTGATTCATTTCAAGTGCTGTGTAATTTCCACATGCAATTAGGTTTTGTAATCGCTTACTGAGAGGATGTAAGCGATTACCAGGTCAGTACATGGATTCTGTACTGAATCTTGGTGGGTGCTCAGTGCTTTTGTAGACGCTGCTCCCAAGTGGGTGTTGGGGGCCAAGATGGATGCAATTACAGGGTCCCTGAGTACAAGTGTTGATTCATTTCAAGTGCTGTGTAATTGCCACATGCAATTAGGTTTTGTAATCGCTTACTAATTAAATGTAAGCGATTACCAGGTCAGTACATGTATTCTGTACTGAATCTTGGTGGGTGCTCACTGCTTTTGTAGACGCTGCTCCCAAGTGGGTGTTGGGGGACCAAGATGGATGCAATTACAGGGTCCCTGAGTACAAGTGTTGATTCATTTCAAGTGCTGTGTAATTTCCACATGCAATTAGGTTTTGTAATCGCTTACTGATTAGATGTAAGCGATTACCAGGTCAGTACATGTATTCTGTACTTAATCTTGGTGGGTGCTCACTGCTTTTGTAGACGCTGCTCCTAAGTGGGTGTTGGGGGCCAAGATGGATGCAATTACAGGGTCCCTGAGTACAAGTGTTGATTCATTTGAAGTGCTGTGTAATTTCCACAAACCACACAGGAAATCCCTACGAAAGAGAACGAAATCCCTAAAGATGGAAATTGGAGAAGAGAGTGCGCGTTGGAGAGAGAACGAAATCTTCAAAATGAAATCCCTACGACAGAGAACCAACTCTTCTGGACAGTGCATTCAAAAATAACTAGGGGCACTTTCAGAAAACCACTCCAATTCAATTTTTCATATTAAAAAATTAATTTCAAAACCAACCAATAACAACGCGACACGTGGCGTTGTCAAAGACGTTGTCAAGCGTTAGAATATGGGGATCCTAAAACTATATATGTATTTACTCTTTCCCATACCATATTATTCCAAATTAATTTCCAAATTACTATTTGAAAGTGTGTTGGAAATGCTCGCAACACCCGTGGGGCCTGGGAAAAAGGATTTTTTTTTCTCTCGAATTTTATATTGTTACCAATTATTCTAACTTTTACAATTTTAATTCACATGTACGTTTTAATTGCTTACTTTTTAATTTGTTTTTGTAGTTCAAATTAAATAAAATTAAAATTACAAATTGAAGTAGTTAATGTTTCATTACATGATAATAGTTGGAAATTACACACAAATAAAAATTGTATAAAAAGAACTTACTGTTGTAATAATTTAAATTGATAAATAAAAAATTATATATGATTAATACTAAATAGATAAAGTTGTTTTATTCAAAAGAAAAAAGTATACACAGGTCTTAGAAAATAGATATAAATATTAGAATTTTGAATAAAAAGTTAATTATTCTAAACAAGTATAAAATTATAATTACAATAATAAGGTACTTATCAACTAAAAACTTATAAATTATTAACTTTATCAACCAATAATTAGTTTGCCACTTAGAAGTAATCTTATGAATTACAACTTGTTACCTTATGAAATAAGTGTCATAGTTTTAAATAAGCTTTTACTCTGATGGAAATGGAAATGAAAAAAGAAAGAACTCAAATAGATAATAATAAAAAAAACATCTCTGAATAAGTTTTCAGAAATTTAATCAAGCTTTTTCTACGTTTATAATATAACTATTTCATCCTATAAAGTTCGGAGTATATATCAAGTTCTGTTTCATAAAATAACCAGAATTTGGAATATGAAATCGCATTTAGCTCTACCCCAGTCAAAGTCACAAATCAAAGTCCTCGCAGGAGAAGCCTTAACATTGTCTCCCTGAACAATAAAGTCACTGTTAGTCAGACTAAGATACATACACAAAAGACAACGAAGACAACATTGTCAAAGTTCTTCGCAATTAAAACTTTTATTAAGCTTCACGGCATAGGGCTATTTGACCTTTTCTACACCACAAAGCATGAAATAATATAGGAAATTAATTTCTTTATTTTATGAATTTCTAATTTTTTTAAATAAAAAGGTATTAATCCTTGACAAGTGTACCAAATCGTATCAAGTAATAATGATTGTAAGACCAGTATCGTTTTCCAAGGGACTCACGACCTAAATAGTCATGTGATTACTAAACTAAACAAGATGTTGATGAACAATTTTTGGGTTGTTTATGCAAATATAGAAAAAGTAAATATGCATGTAATTTGATTAATTCACCGGAAACACAAAGGTGAGTGAATGATAGTGATGGAAAAAGGTTGGATTCGTTTCAACACTAAGAGGGTGATGAATTGGTGAGGTTTAAAAATCAAAGTCTTTTCAAAATCTTTTTCGCAAAGTATAAACCTTTACAAAATTTCTTGAATCGCAAGGAATGAAAAGTTTAAGTGCAGCGAAAATGTAAAATTGACTACGTAAATAGTAAAGTCGACTTAATGTAAAAGTGCATGGATAGAGAAAGCAAACACAGAGTTTTTATACTGGTTCGGCCTCAATGCCTACATCCAGTGTCCTTCCATAACCAGGAAGCAAATGCACTATAATGATCAAGGTTTTTACAACAAGGCTTTTATAAAGACCTCCACATCAAAAATATAAAACACCTCTCTAACCCTCTAACCAAAATATAGGCAACAATACAAAGATCTGCTGCAAGATATCCCCTCTTCTGCAATCTTCAACCCACTTTGAACAATCCTCAAAGTGTTAGAACTCCAAGAGTCCACCTCCTGTAATCCCAACAGGACAACAACAATCTTTCCAAAGATTGATAAAATTCTTGATCAACAGATGAACACCAGATGTGCAGAGTATGATAAACCAGTAAGCACCGAACACATCATCCTTTAGAATCTCCTCAAAGAAAGATCACCACGATCTTCTTGATGAGTTCTTGGAGCAAACAATAACAGGATCTTAATCTGAAACAACAAACGAAAATGTCAGTTTTTCCAAAGTCCTTATGATCAATAGAATCATGTCTATTTATAGTTTTCTATAAATCAGACTCTCCTGCAGTCGACTGTGCTACTAATTAGGGGCAAAAGGGTCTTTTACTTTTATTTAACTGGTCTAGAAATTAATTAAGAGAGGGTGTAGAAAGGAAAAGTATGCAAATTAAATAATTTGGATATTTAATAAAATAATATTATGTAAATCTTTTAGAAGATTTAATTGTTATTTTAAAAATTAGTTGAAAGAGAATAAGAGATATAATCTTGGTGGGTTTAAGATTAAAAGAAATATTATATTTAGAGAAAATCATTATTAGATATTGTATATTTTAAAAAGATTTGGTGGTTGATGATATTTTAAAAAGTAATTAAGATAGAATAAGACAGGAAATTTTAGTGGTTTTAGATATAAATTGAGAGATTTTATTAAAACGAAAAAGATAGAGATAAAATAGATGAGGATAAAAAGGATAAGAGTAAAAAGGGGTTGCATTTCGTTACCCTAAAAGTAAAAAACGAAAATTAGAAATATACGGGAGAGAAAAGATGTTTTCTGGGAGAAAATAGAGCCGAGAACGGGCATCAAAAATACCATCGGTGACGTTGTGAAGCTTTCTTGGTGTTGGAAACAAAAATAGTACGAGACTAGGTAAGGGGAGGAACCGGTTATATTGTAACACATGATTGGTTTAGGGTTTTGATAAGTGTTTTTATGATGTGGTATAATATTTATTCTTTGCTTGTGCATCATTGTAAGGGGAGTAACTAGATCTATCTTGTGTGTATAGGTAAAGGGAATGGCTAGGATTGTCTTGTATTGCTAGGGTTTGATGATGTACTTTCCTCATTGCATGCACTAGTGCAGCGAAGGGAATATACCGCCGTTATTTTTCACTATACGTCGTGGTTTATTAACCGCGGCATATTCAGCCGCGGTAGTAAGTTAGAGACTTTAGGCCGCGATTACAACCGCGGTAAAAAGATTAGGGAATATACTGCGGTTGTAGTAGGAACCACGGCCCAAACCCTTTTTTTTTTTAAATATATATCCATAGTATAGGCTGCGGTTGAACCACGGTAAAAAACCCAGGAATAGACCGCGGTTCTGGTACTAACCGCGGCCATAGGTCTTTAAAAAAAAATGAACACTTTATACTGCGGTTGTGGTAACAACCGCGGCATATTCCCCTGCAGTTTTTTAAAATAGCAGGTCTGTTTTTGTGATATCCACTACCACAAAAACAGACCTGCATATCAAATATACGTTCAAATTCATTTTCAACAGAATAAACACATGTTGAAATGTATTTTAACATCAAATAAAGTACAAAGTCTAATAAAATACAATCTAATCAAATGCAATGTTTAAATCTAGTAACTAAGATCTATTGAATAATCTAACTATATACTTTGCAGCAGCGTTCCTCATGAGTAATAGTGGCTTCTCAAGAACTGGTGTAGTAGTCTTGAATTTCTGCACAAGACAATTCATATTAATTAGTGTATATGAATTCTAAATTTGGGAAAAAATCAAAATTTGTTAAAGTTAAATATTACCATTTCCCAGCCTCTTGTGATGTGAGAACGAACAATTTGGGTCATCCAATACATTACATAGTATCCGCACTCATATGACCCATTTTGTCTGTTACACTACAATATATCATCACAGTTGTAAATAGTTAGTGAATAACATTAAAATAAAACAACTATAAGAAAGTATGGCTTTAGCATATGTCAAACCTTGAGAGAAATCCAAGAAATCTTTCTACTGTTAGCAATTGATCTCCCAACCATCATCATACTTGCTGGAATAGCAGTATATATAAAAAAAGGTTTTAGCATTCATTTATATAACAAAGAAAGTCCAAACATTGACGTTCTTACCAATCAATTGCTTGTCTGAAATGTGTGGGAGGAGGCCTGTGCAATGAGCATAACCACAAAGCATAGTTCTCTTGCATAAACATAACAAGAAGCTGTCAATGGCGCCTGAAATTCATAATAACTTAACTTTATATATTAAAATCACATATGGAACTTTATTATGTTAACAAAGTTCACTTACCCAGATATATAAGGCAAAAAGTATATTTTCTTGCCGCGGCCAAAACTTCTTATCAGATTTGTGTTGATCTGATCAAAATCATTTAATTCATGAATTGATTGGGGATCAATGAATCCATAATCATCAGAACGTCCCAACTTGTGACTGACCCCAGATATATACCTGAAATCAAAAATTAAATTTGATATAATTATACTTGATATATAAATCAATTTTATATATAAATAATTGCTCATAGACTTACATCATCCATAGCTGAATAATTGAAATATTCAACTCTTGTGTTCCCGACGCAAGCTCACTGACATCTTGGCTATGAAGGTATATTGGGACCTCAGAGCCTGTCCCAAATACATTAGCATCATACTCAACCTCCAAAGGCTTATCTTCAAGGATGTCAACAAGTAGATGCAATGAAGCAAGAGGATCATCCTCAGATAGAGGAATCTTCTCCTGTGCTTGCGTCTGTTGTTACATGAAAAAATAAGATAACTTTTGACATCAATAACCTTTAAAATTGAGAAGTGTAAAGGACTTCAATGCTTGTTCCACAGTAAAAATCTCTTCTGTGGCCAGAGGAACTGAGGCATCTGGTATGATCATTTCATCCACTGAGACCTTCACCTCATCCTCTAATAGTTGCATACCATGAACAACAGTCGCTGACTTAAACAGTGTTCCACGAGCTACCAGGACCGTCTCGGTATCATCTAAAATGTATAGCAGACATGGACTAGCATCGTCCATGTCATCCCCTGGGACGGCTGGTGCGGAACAACTTCCTTTTCCGCTTCTCCCTGTCAGAGTAAATGTTAGATTATACAAAAGATAGAAATAATTGCACATAAATGTTTATTAAGTTTACTTGTGGGGGGCACAACATGTTCCTGTGCCTGTACAGGAAATGACACCAGGTGCATGCCATAGGTCTCCAACCGCTGCTGGAACATGGAGTTGAACTCACTATACAATTCAGCCCTGAGCTCTGATCTAACCTTGTTTGTGATCTCTTCCGTAAGGTTCGCTCGGACCTTTTTTGTGATCTCTTGTGTCATCCTTTCTCTTTGTGCTTCATTGTATGCATATGAAGGCTGACGAGAAGAGCTCCCAAAATAATCTTTAATTCCTACTCCAAGACCAGCAGCACGTACACGTCCAGGGTGCTCAGGTCATCCAATCGCAGCAGCAAGAATATCCTGGCGACCCTCTAGAGTGAATTGACCTTGGGAGCTCTGCTCAACCAAGGAGTCCTGTAACATTACAAAACACCATTATTCTTTAAATAGTTTAATGTAGTATGTATAATTACAATTATTATTATTTTAGGAACAGTGATAACTTACAATTCTTTCAGAAATTTCCCATGCAGTGTCGGAAGAGTAGGTGCTCGATGGTCTCATACGAGTCAACTTCCATTTTTCATGTCTAGAAGGTGGAGAAGGAGGCTGAGGGGGGCTACCACCCTGAGATGGTGCTCTAGCATCTGCCTTTTGCTTGAGGATTTTCTCCTCAAGCTTCCTATACCCACCACGAGATAATAGGTGGGGGTTTTTGTTACGAGCACTTGTTCCTTGTGTTTTGTTTCTAATTGCCTGTCACATACACATTAATGAATTAGTTCATATGATATATATTTGTTAATGAGGAATTGAATAATATCAACTATACTAACCTGTCATTCCTCTCACATCCGACTCTCTTTAAAAAGCCGCCAAGTCTCCTCATCAATGGACTTATATGAACTACATGGAGACTTATGTTTAAGGTGTCCAAAGATATATGTTAATGTCAACTTACTTTTAAAGTTTCTAAAGTTTTCAGCAACAGTTGACAAACACTTATTTCTAAGTGTTGCGACATTTGGAATGCCAAATGTCAGCAGAAATAAACATAATAAAGTTGTATCAGTACAAAATTATCAAAAGAAACAAATATTAATTCAAATGATATTAACTAACTTACTAATATATCGTTCCATATAATGTTCCGATCAACCTCGGACACATGATCAAAAGATGGAGTGAGAATACTAATCCTATCACGTGTCACTACTCCAAGGTATGATCGGAAGTCATCTGCATAGGGGCCAGTTGCCACACCCGTGATCACGTTCACATTTACTGGAGTTCTTTCACCACTATTCTTTCTTATCAAAAGTTGTTTTATCCTAGTGGGTCCTCTAGTGGATCTGGTAGGGGGAGCCTCATCCCCTGAAGAATGTGGATGATCAGCCATATATCTGTCAAAATAAATAGCAACCTGAAATATTAATAAAAGACTTATGTAATATCATATAATTTAACAAAACATGTAATAGTAATCATAGGAAATATATAAAAGGAAAACTTATGTGATACTAATAAAATACTTATACAGAAATTGAAAATTCATACATAAAGATATGGATTCATCATATGTATATTCCCTCATCATGATCTGACCGAATTGCATGTACATCGTCGTCAACTAGAGATTGGTCATCCAAATTTGTTGTAGTTTGCAATGAATGGTTGTCAGCAATATGAATATTAATCAGATTGTCTTCGTTAACTTTAAATTGTTTTTTGCCTTGAAGAGCGACATACCAATGGTCAGATGCAGGATCTTTGACATAAAAAACCTGAGATGCTTGATGAACCATGATAAACGGTTTGTCTCGGTAACCCACCTTTCAAAAATCAACCAGTGTCATACCCGATTCATCTATTTTCACACCACTCTTATTGTCAAACCACTTACATTTGAACAATGGAACAAAAAACTTGGTGTAATCAACCTCCCATATCTCTTCTATTATACCATAATATCTCATTGAGCCAAGTACAGGAGATTGATCTTTTGATGTGGAAAATTGAAGCGACTCAGCTTCGAAACGGACTCCACTATTTTGTACTGTGCTTTTATCATCCAAAGTCTTCGTATAGAATGTGCAATTATTGACTTCATAACTTGTACAACACACGACATCAAACTTCAAACCATTTGCAAGCAACAATAAAGTTTGAGAAGAATGTGGCTCTTTGTCAATTTTAGATTTGAACCAAGACATAAATGTTTTGTTATGCTCCATCAACTGCCATTTATCTCATTGTCTTGGATTTTTATTCTTAACAATGGCTTTGTGTGCTTCCAAAAAAGGGATCACCTCATATGTGTTGTTCAATATATAAAGATGCGCTTGCAACAATTCTTCATGATCTTTTGTCACCACATTCACACCGCGGATGCTTTTACTTGTAGAAAATTTATTCAACCATGATGTGCGAGGAACTCCTATTGGATTCATTGGTGTCATGTAATCTGAACAAAACTCGATACTTTCTTCAACAATATATCTTTCAATCATCGAACCTTCAGAACGATATGGATTTTTAACGTACCCTTTCAAAATCTTCATATAACGCTCAATAGGATACATCCATCTTAAGTATACCGGTCCGCACAACTTGATTTCTCTAACCAAATGAACAAGTAAATGTACCATGATGTCAAAAAAAGATGGAGGGAAAAACATCTCTAGTTGACACAAGATGATAACAATCTCGCCTTGAAGTTCATCTAACTTTGTAGGATCAATGGCTTTACTACATATTGACGAGAAAAATGAACACAACCTGTTTATGGTTTGCCTAACATTTTTGGGCAAAATTCCACGAATAGCCACCGGTAACAACTGTTGTATTAAGACGTGGCAATCGTGAGACTTCCTGCCAACAAGCTTTATGTCCTGCATCGACACTAAACTCTTCATATTTGAAGAGTATCCTTGTGGTACTTTGATACTCTTTAAACAAGGACAAAAACTTATCTTCTCTTGTCTAGACATTGTGTAACATGCAGGGGGCAAATAAGTACGTTTACCAATCTCCTTGGGTGCCAACTCTTCTCGGATATTCATGTCAACCAAATCCGAACGAGCATTCACTCCACCTTTTGTCTTTCCCTAAATGTTGAGTAGTATACAAATCAAGCTATCACACACATTCTTTTCTACATGCATCACATCTATGCAATGTCGAACATCTAACTTTGACCAATATGGAAGATCAAAGAATATTGATTTCTTCTTCCAAGGGGTCGTTACAGATGACTTCTTGGATGTTTTCCCAAATACATGATGTATTTTATTAACTTTTTCAAGAACTTGAAGCCCAGTAAGTGGATTTGGTGCTTCGTCCCTCTCTTGATCTCCATTGAATGCTTTTTTTAACCTTCGATATGGATGATTACGTTTTAGAAATCTCCGATGACGTAGATACACCGTCTTTCTTCCATGTTTCAATTGATGAGCTACAGTGTTTTCTTCACAGATAGGACATGCTTTATGACCCTTGACACTGTATCCTGACAAATTACCATAAGCTGGAAAGTCATTAATGGTGCAAAATAACATTGCACACATCACAAAAGTCTCAGAAGCGAATACATCAAATATTTCAACCCCATCAACCCACAAAAACTTCAAGTCTTCAACTAGTGGGCTTAGATACACATCTATGTCATTTCCAGGCTGCTTTGGACCAGATATCATCATAAACAACATCATGTACTTCATCTTCATGCACAATGCAGGAGATAAGTTGTAAATTATCAATATAACTGGCAAACAACTGTGATTGGTACTCAGATTACCAAATGGGTTCATTCCATCAGTGGCTAAACCAAGCCTAAGATTTCTACACTCTTTACCAAATTGGGGGAATTGGTGATCAATATTTTTCTATTGCTTTGAATCAGCTGGATGACGAAGCAGCCCGTCAATTTTTCTCTCATCTGCATGCCATCTAAGGTTTTTAGCATCTTTGGGATTCACAAACAAACGCTTCAGTCTGGGCACTATTGGAAGGTACCATACTACTTTCAAAGCAGATCCATTTTTTTCTATCTGACCATTATCTTCACTATTGTTTTTTGACTTATATCGTGATAACCCACATTTTGGACACTTTGTCAAAAATTCAAACTCTTTCCTATATAAAATGCAGTCATTGGGACAAGCATGTATCCTTTTATATTCCATACCCATTGAACAAAGAATTTTCTTCGCATCATAATTACGAGTGGGTAGTGTATTTCCATCTGGCAGCATTTCATTCAACAACGTCAACAATTCTGTGAAACTCTTATCAGTCCATCCATTGCTCACCTTCAAATTCATGAGCCTTAACACCGCTGACAAACATGTGAACTTAGTCGAACCGACATACAAAAGTGTTTCCGTATCAGTCGACATCGTCTCATACACATGAGCTTTGGCAAAATTTTCTACGCCAACATCGCGGATCATGTCCTCTAATTTGTCTTCATCCGGTCAATCTTCTTCCATGGTGGAATCAATAACATTTTCAGTTTGGGAGTCAGTGGGAAAACTCTTATCCATGTTGTATAGCATCTTAGGAAACCATCACAGATAAGATGTTCTCTAATTTGGGTTGCGTTCAACTTTCTCTCATTCAAACAGTTCACAGAAGGACATCTAAACTTCACTTCATCATCACTTCTCCCCTCATTACGTTGCGCAAATTGTAATTCCTCTACACCTCTCTCGTACTCAGCACTAATGCGTGGTAAATTAATCCAATTTCGATCCATTCCTAAATATTTTAAAATTACAACTATATAATTTTACATATTAAATCAATTCTATCATACAATAAATTCAGTCATACAATCATACAATTAATAAGCAATCAATTGATAAATTCAATCATACAAAATTTTATATTACTAACTTTTAAAAAGTTTCAATAATCTAGCAATAAAACAAAATTATTAGTTAAACTTAATGGATTAGCGATAACCATTCACACTTCTTGGATTTCTGAATTAAATAAAATCTGTATAATCATGTATGTTGTAAAAATAATTGTGAGAAAACACAATGAAAAATGGAAAGAAAATAAAAAGTAATGGAAAGTAAGTACATATTTATATTTACTGTACATGTCACGTATCATACATTTATTTTATGAAAGACCATTACAAATAGTTGTATTTATTGATCCTTTTAATTATTTGTTTTAACATTATTGCTTTTAAAACTAATTATGATAAAGTACATCTGTATCCAAATCTATACATGTTTTGAAGTAATTTATTATATAATGTGACGCATACCTAGTTATTTGGAAGATACCTTATAATTTGTCTAACATTTGAGCTTGGAGTTTCACGTAAAAAATATTACAAGTTGGGTGAAAACGTGGGAGTAATACAAGGTTCAAATACTAAAAAACAATAATATCCGTTTAAAAAAATATAAAGTGAAAGAAAAAAGGAAAATAATATAATTTAAATTAGGATTTGAATATATTTTTTTAGCTCTTTATGTTTAATTTAATAATTATTTAAAAACAAATCATTTGATAATTCTTATAATTTAAGAATCTGTACGCATAAGTTCTTTGAATGAATATAATTTATACATCATGTGCCCAAAAAAATATAATTGTGATTAGATATATGTTCTTAGCTTGATGATAGTGATATTAGTTTATGTTCTTTAGCCATTGATGATAGTGCCCAAAATGTTATAAATTCTTAACTTATATCAATCTACTTTTTTCAATCTTCTTAATATCACAAAAACGACAGAGGATGCTTTTGTGTGAATCTATTATATTCAATCCATTCATTGAAAAAAATAAATCAAAAACAAGAATGTGAACCCCACAACACCCCTTTCAACGGCATTCATTCACCCTTTTTGCCCGACGGTCCCTCTTCCTTTCAACAGTCCACAGTGAAGGTTTCATACAATTGAAATCGCATAAAAACAATTGAAATAAATTGAAACAACATTTCATCACAAGCAATTAAACATCAAGCAGATATTGAATACAAATCAGGATAGTTTCCATACTTGTTTTGGTTCTCTTCGCAAATAAATTTGGCGTGGCAGAGAAGAAGGGTCGTGACAGAGAACAGTGTCGCGGCGGAGAAGAATTGGGAATGGTTGGCGTCAATGTAGCAGCGCCGGAGAAGCACGGGTGCGACGGAGACGATGACGATTCGGGAATGGCCGGCGTCAATGTGGAGGCGGACGGAGAAGCAGGAGTCCGGCGTCAAAGTGGAGGCTAACGGAGAAAAGCTTGTGCGCGAGTTTGGTTTTCTGAGAGCGTGGAAGAAGAAAACTGTTCAAAGTTTTTTTAACTTCAGTAAGGGATACTACCGCGGTTCACATTAAAACCGCGGACATAGAGCCCAATAGGTCGTGGTTGTACCGGGAACCGCGGCCTATTCCCATTAAAAAAAATAAAAATTAAAATGAAATGCAATTTTGAAATCCCTTTATGCCGCGGTCTATTTCTGCGGGAATGTGCCGCGGTTCTTCTAGCAACCGCGGCATATTCTCCTGCAAATTTATTGCAGTGCTGACTTGGAAATATCAGAACATTAATGGGGGCATATGCCGCAGTTCTGCTTGCAACCGCGACATATTCTCCTGCAAAATTATTGCATTGCTGACTTTGGAAATATCAGAACGTTAACAGGGGAATACGCCGCGGTTGTTGGCAGAACCGTGGCATATTCTCACAGAATTTATTCTTTTTGTGACGTGGCTTCAGGGGCAAACGTTTGACTGGGGAATAGGCCGCGGTTCGTTGGCCAACCGCGGCATATAAGTTGGTTTTAATTTCGAAAATGCCACCGCGCAGTATTATGCTGCGATTCCTGGTAAACCGTGGCATAATGTGCGCCGTAAAAAGTCTATTTTTTACTAGTGATATTTCATGTTTATGATTATTTGAGAACATGTTTGTGTTGTCGTTGTTCTAACATATAGGTTCACTATGTTCTACATGAGATCTTATCTGCGTATGCATGACAAATGTTTTGAGAAAGAAAAATCACATGCACTTTCATTGAACTTAATCTGTGTGGCAAAACAAAAGTTTTAAGTCGACTTCATTATGAAGCAAGTCGATCAAAACTCGTGGCTTTGCACAAATTTTTTCTAAGTGTGCTGTGAATATTTTTGAAGAGAAAGTTTTTCAAAACTGCATTGAACTATTACAAAGTTGACTATGTGCGCAAGCCATTCTACTTAGTGATGTTTTGAAATTCTGTTATTGCTTGTCATGTCTAACGACTATATTTTTAAATATGTTTGACCAAGAATTGATTATGAGTCAACTGTATTAAATGCGTAAAAAATTTGGTTGGTTTGACTCTTGAGTGGTACTAATTGTTATAACTATCTGAGTGTAGTCGACTGTATTAGTAGCATATAGTCAACTTGGGAGCGTCTAGTTTAACAGAAATCTATATATAGAGATAATTTTATATTCTACAGAGAGTTTTGATAATTCTAATATTTTGATTGATTTGTTTCAGATTTTGATCTCTGCTAGAAAGTGTTGAAGCTCTAAGAGCTCATCAAGAAGACCGAGGTGATCATTCTTTGGGAGTTGCTTGAAGAGCAAGAATTTGTGTGCACATAGACAATTTGATCATAAGGCACTGAAGGTGTCTCATACATGATGAACTACTTTTCTCAATCTTGTGAAGATTGTGGCTTCCCTGTTGTGATTACAGGAAGAAGACGTGTTGTGTTCTGGGACTTTGAGGATTTTTCAATGTTGTTAAAGACTGCAGGAGAGTGGATATCTTATTGTTGTTCTTTGTATTGTATATTCCTATATTTTGGTTAGAGGGTTAGAGAAGTGTTTTATATTTTGACGTAGAGGTCATTCTAGAAACCTCGGTGTAAAAACCCTGATCATTAGTGCATTTGCTTCCTAGGATTGGAAGAACACTAGATGTAGGCAGTTTGGCCGAACCACTATAAAAATCTGTGTTTGCATTTTTTATCCCTGCGCTTTTACATTTACAATCGACTTTGTTTTAAACAAAGTCCACTATTATCGCTGCACCTTAAAAGTCTTTTTCCTTGCGATTCAAGAAAACTTTTAAAAGAACATTCTTTTGAGAAAATTTTTTAAAAAGACTCTGATTTTATTTTTCACCAATTCACGCCCCCCCCCCCCCCCCCTTCTTGGTGTGAGTTACTAAGCCATTATTTTTCAACAATTGGCACCAGAGTTGGTTTTCAGAAGATATTTGAAAAACTAGTCGATTTCTTTTTTTTCCTTAAATCGACTATTTCTAAAAAATGGCTTTTATTGCTCAAACTTTTGGTGAAGGTGCATCTACAAACACACACCACCACTGTTTGTTGGTGAAAATTATTCCTTTTGGAAAATTTGAATGCAAATTTTTTTTGAATTTGTGGATAAAAGTGTTTGGGATGCAACACTAAACGATCCTTTTGAGCCAACTCATGTTGTTAACGGAAATTTTTTTTTGAAAAACTTTTCTGAGTGGTGTCAAGATGAAAATCGTAGGGCACAATTTGATGTTAAAGCAAGTAATGTAATTGCCTTTGCACTAACCTTGGATGAATTTTTTTGGATCTCACAATGCAAGACTGCAAAGGAATTGAGGGATGGTTCGAAGGTCACACACGAGGTCACAGAAAAAGTGAAGAGAGCCAGAAAGAATTCTTTGATACAAGAGTGTGAACTTTTCAGAATGAAGGCTAGAAAGACTATCTATGAAGTCTAGAAAAGATTTACTCATATAGTCAACCACCTCATGGCTCTTGGAAGAGTATTAGATAAAGAGGAGATGAATATCAAAATATTGAAAAGTCTGAATAGAAGCTGGCAACCAAAAGTCACTGCAATCTCTGAATCAAGGGATCTAACAAGCATGAACATGGCAACCCTGTTCGGTAAGCTAAGAGAACATGAGCTCGAACTTGGCCTGATTGTCCTGACTTGAAGATACAGACAAAAGGAAGCAAGAGGTTCCCTTAGGACAAGAACAGAAAGCAAAAAATTGCTTACATTGCCTGGGAAAACAGTGACTCAGAATCTTCAAGTGATGAAGACTGTGATCGCGAAGAGGAATCAAACATATGCTTCATGGCAGGAACATCACTAACAAATTATCATAGTGATACAAAATTTGAGAAAAAGCCAATAGAGGTCAAATACGACTTGCTGCTGAATGCATTTCAAGAGACACATGCTGAAGCAATGTGACTGCAATAAACTCTAAAAGAAAAGATTATGAATATAGGATTAACAATCTGGTTGATGAAAATGAGAAATTGCAAAATGAATTAAATGTTGCATTAAAATCTGCTAAAATTGTGATTACTGAGACTATAACAGTTGAAAAGAATTCTAAAAATTGCCTTGCACATCTAGAGCAAATTGATTACTTAACTAGCACACTAGCTAAGTTTGCACATGGTAGAGATAATTTGAATGTTGTTTTAAAGTCTTTGGGTAAAGCAGTATATAGACAAGGTATTGGTTATAAAGCTAAATCAAATAGAATAAATTCAAGGAAATTTGTTGATTTAAGTAAACCTGTCACACATGCATGTTTTTATTGTAACAACATTGGACATACTGTTAGAAATTGTTTTATAGAAAGGTTGGTGTTCGTAAAGGCTTATACAGATGGATTCCTAAGGAACATCTATCTACAACTAACAAACAAGGACCCAAATTCAAATGGGTACCTGCATCAAAAAATTTGAATTGTTTTGCAGTATAGTAGCAAATGCTGTGACATGCAGTGAGAACTCAAGGATGAACTAACATGGTTATATCAAGTTTTTTTAGTATCTACAAATGGTAACAATCATTTTCTGATTGCATCATGTATGATATGAATGTGAATGATTGTTTGATTGTTTGATGATTGTATGATTGATTGATTTTGATTGCTTTATGTGAATGATTGTTTGATTGTTTGATGATTGTTTGTTGTATGTGTATTTCTGTTTTTGAAAACTCTGTCATACAGTAGTGAACTTGGGATTTAATAAAATCGAATTTGTTGGAAAACAGGTAAGCTTCTTTCTACACCAAAAGAGGGAGTGAATTTGTGGGTTTTCAAAATCAGAGTCTTTTTGCAATCTTTAAATCAAAGTATAAAACTTTACAAAACTATCTTGAATTGCAAGTAATGAACGTTGTGTGCAACGGAAAATCGTAGCTGACTACGCAGATAATTTAGTCGACTGAATATAAAAGAGCAGGGATAGAGAAATTCAAACACTGGTTTTTATACTGGTTCGGCCTCAATGCCTACATCCAGTGTCCTTACAATACCATGAAGCAATTGCACTATAATGGTCAAGGTTTTTATAACAAGGAATTTATAGAAGACCTCCACGTCAAAAATATAAATCTTCTCTCTAACCCTCTAACCAAAATATAGCCAAAACAACACAGCAAGACTTGAAATAATATGTCCCTATTTACACCTTGGCAAGGGTACCAGATCGTATCAAGTAATAATAGAATAGTAAGTCCAGATATCGTTTCCCAAGGGACTTAATGGGCTAGACGTTCATTTGAATTGATTGCATTAGACTTAAAAGAAGAACAAATTGTAGTGTTGATGCAAAACGAAATTTAAACATGCAAATGCAAAACTTGATCAATTGTAGTGTTGGGGTTTATGGTTTCATCCTTATCCACCCTCCTATATCTACTATTCTTATTAAATTCACTTTATTATCAATGTTCATGCAACTCTTTAAATTACTCTAAACCCGATCCCTCGGCGAAAAGAGCCTATTACCATAATTACTAGTTTACTATCCCTAGTCTCCCTAGTAATTACTAATGCATTAATCACAAAAGCTTAAAGCAATTGACCGTTCTACTCCTATCCCTAAGAAGTATTTCATAATCAAGAGAATTCTTCCCAGTTCTAGATTTCCCCATACGTCCCCGTATCGACAAAATCAAAGATCATGACACCAAATGAGTTAAACGATGCAAGCTTTATACCACAGAGAAGAAAACCCAAACTATTGATAATAAAAGCATATGAATAAAATAAGAAATTCGATATAAGAGAGTTTCAAAAGGATTACATCGTTCCTCAACAACAAAGGGTTTAGTTTACCATGGACATGGTGAAACTAGATGGAATTAATGGAAAGAATGAAAGAATAAACCCTAGAATTGGTAAATTGGAGCCTTAGAATCCAAAAGCCGCCTCCAAGGAATGTAGAAGGTGCTCTGACATCTCTCTCTCTGCCAAAAGATCCCTCTCTGGTGCGTTTTGGTTCTATTTATAATACAAAAAAATAACAGAATTTTGGCCCAGACCCATAAGTTAGGCGCTTAGTGCTCATTTCACCGCTTAGCGGTGGACTTCATTATCACAGGACGCTCAGCGGTGGATCCTGGCGCTCAACGGTGGGCGATTCTTATTTTCTCCCTTCAGCATCGCCGCTAAAGCGTCATACAGTGGCATCCTTCACGAGGTTGGCACTCAGTGCTGGAAATGGCGCTGAGCGGTGGACATGACTCCTCCTTTGCATCTTTTCTCATCCTTTCTTGAGTCTACGTCCTTCCTTCTTCACTTCCATCATTCAATTCTCATAAAATCCTGTCAAAACAATGTAAAAACAAGCATAATATCTTTAAAACCACTTTTGACTCTCTTCTAACAAAACTAAAGTGTTTTGCATGATTCTAAGCTAATTCTAAGCCATAAAGGGTGTGATTTGATATCAATTTCAAGTATAACACTACTACAAAAAAGTGCATAAATAGCACTTTTTTTTATCATAGATTGCACTTTTTAAGCGCTATCTATTATCTATTAATAGATAGCACTTCTAAAAAAGCGCTATCTATTGTCAGCTACTAATAGATAACGCTTATTTTAAAAAGTGCTATCTATTGGTGGCTGACAATAGATAACGTTTTTCTAAAAAAGCGTTATCTATTCGTGGTTGACAATAGATAGCGCTTATTTAAAAAAGTGTTATCTATTGGTCTAAATGTTTTTAAAAAAAATAATAATTAATTTTATAATAAAACATTTTAAAAAATATAAAATATTTTTTGAAAAGAAAATATAAAATATTGATTCTATTTTGTATAAACCCACACAATTATATTATATACAAAATAAATATAAAATATTGAGAAAAATGTGACAAAGATCTCAAAAAGAATATTCATTAATATAAATAAAAACTATTGGTACAATAATATTTCAAAATATAAACGTTAAAACGTCTAATACGTAACATGACATTGCTTTGTAAGATCATATATACAACTATAACATATATATCCTATGAGTACTTATAAACATGTACATCACCCAAATATAACTTACAAACATGTACTAATTACATGTAAACAACAATTTTCCATAACTTCAATGATTTGACTGTCATGATATTGTTGATATTGCAACTAGAAAAATACTGCAAGAAAGAAAAATAATATATAATTAGTTAATTAAATTTTACTACAAAGTAATTATGACTAAAGATAACTTACATCAGTTAGAATTACAGTGAAAAAATATATAAGGCAACTGTGACAAATCAATTCCTGATAACAATGAACTCGATTAGTATCCACCAATTGTGCAAATGAAGGGGAAACTTTTAATTCTGAAATCAATTATTAACATGTCAGATAATAATGAACTCAGTCACTCTCACATTGTCAGTCACAATAGAAGGGAAAGAACTTGAGGATTACCTTTTTTTAATTGAAGAAATTACTAGAAGTAAGGAGAAATAAGAGAAAAACTAGGAGAATAAGCTAACTAAAAAAAGTTATCATTTTCTTCCACTAACATCCACACAAATTTCAAACTTTTCAAATACATAAAAACTCGTACGAATTTTCCAAAGATGATAAAACTCAAAGATATTCAGTGGAGGTCCAATTTTTAAAACAGCCAACACTACCCTACATCACAACTTCAAGTGACACTTCAAAAGGCACAAAAGTTCATTTAACAATAAATAATCCTAACTGTAAACACTCAATTTCGTTTGGGTGACTAAATAGTAAGAATTTATTTTTTTTCTTATTTTATTTTTCATTTTGTTATCTTTAATTTTTATTTTACTATTTAGTATTTGATTTAGCTTTTTTTATTATTATTTAATTTGATTTTATTTTTTATATTTATTTTGAAAAAAAAAGGACAAAAAAAAGAAAAGAAAAGAAAAAAATTTTAAAAGAAAAAAAAAGAAAAAAGAAAAGAAAAAAAAGAAAATGAAAAACGAAAAAAGAGAAATAAGTAAAAAAAGAAGAAGAGGAAAAAGAGATAAAAAAAGAAAAATAAAAAAAAAAAACAAAAGAAGAAAAAAGGAAAAAGAAAAACAAAAGGAAGAAAAGAAAAAAATAATAAAAAAAGAGAAAAAAGAAAAGCAAAAAATAAAAGAAACAAAAAAAAATGAAAAAAAAATGAAAAAGAAAAACAAAAGGAAATAAAGAAGAAAAAAAAGAAAAAAAGGGGGTGCACGTGAATAAAATGGGAGAGGTGCTCCACGTGATTTTTTTTTTTTTGAAAAATGGTGTAGCAGGCCTATAAACAATTAATATTAATGCATGTCACTTTGGAATATTTTCGAAATTTTGTTTTATTTGGTAATAATTCGAATCAACATTATGATAATCATTACAAGAAATAATTAAAAATGATATATTGATTGTTGTATTCAATTTCTTCTTAAAAAGAAAAATATGATTTTTAATTTGATTTATTTTTCTTCAATCAAGACCATTTATTTTCCTATTTTGTTAATTGACAATTAATTTGCCATTAAGACAATAATACGATAATATTACAAATACGTGTATATAAATATGCACCTTATAAACAAGAAAAAAAAAAAAGAGAATTGAACTTTGGGAGGAGAGCATAAGAGAATAGAAAAAAAAAAGAGAAAAAAAAATCGAATTTCGTAAAGAGAACATAAAAGAACAAAGAAAAAGGAAAAGAGGGAGAAAATTATTGTCTATAATTATTAACCCCACATCCCTATGTCTCGTCCTTTGTTTTTTTTTTGTATTTTTATGTTATTTTATTTTATTTTTTCTTGTTTTTATTTGTTACATATTGATCACCGCATACACGTTTTTAATTCTCACTGCATACGTTTTTGCTATTTCTTCACTGTACCAATTGTGTCATTATTATGCGTTAATTTTATTGTATATTTAAACTTTTACTTACCCTTTTTTATGTTATAAAAATCACAAAAAAATATAATTTTAATTTGTTTTCTATTTTATGTGTTATTTCTCTTTATGTAAATATCATTATTACGTTATCGTTTTATTTTAAATACTTAGGCCAATATAATTTTTATTAAATCATATGTAAATATAATTATTATTCTTATAATTTTCTATAGTAAAAATTACAAAAATGAAAGATAAAAATATAAAAATTATAAAATAAAAATATCTAAAAATGTTTTAAAGGTTTAAGCTCGTGTGTAATCGCTCGCATTGTTCTCGTGCTGAGACTTTGTTTTCCTTTATAAAAATTAAAAAAATATGTTTTAAAGGTTTAAGCACGTGTGTGATCGCACGTATCGTCCTCGTGCTAAGACCTTTACTTCCTTTATAAACATTTAAAAAAATATGTTTTAAAGGTTTAAGCACGTGTGTGATCGCATGCATCGTCCTCGTGCTAAGACCTTTGCACCTTTTATAAAAATTAAAAAATATGTTTTAAAAGTTTAAGCACGTTTGTGATCGCTGGCATCATCCTCGTGCTAAGACCTTTCCTACTTTTATAAAAATGAAAAAAATATATGTTTTAAAGGCTTAAGCATGTGCGTGATCGCACGCATCGTTTTCGTGCTAAGACTTTTTATCCTTTTATAAAAATTAAAAAAATATGTTTTAAAGATTTAAGCGTGATCGCACGCATCATCCTCATGCTGAGACCTTTTCTTTTTTCTCACATAAAAAAAAAAATACCCAAAATATAAAACATTCACATTTTCAAACAACAAACAACTTTTCAGCCAGAACTACGTAACCCTGATTTCTCATTTTGAGAATACGTAGGAGCAAGGTCAATCCTTGTCGGGCACAAAAAAATAAAAAAATATATTTTGTTCCTTTAAAATTTTGCTTTTTGGGATAGTTAAACATTTTGCAAACCACATCTTTATTCGCATATTTAATTAAAGGTATTGCCTTCGGGCAGGCGTTGTAGGGTGCTAATACCTTCCTTACATGTAACCGACTCCCGAACCCAATATTTGGTTTTCGTGGACCGTGCTTTATGATTTTATGATTTTTCCGTAGTTTTCCAAAATAAACTATGGTGGCAACTCCAAAAAACATTTTCAAAACCCGTTTTCTTTTTTGGATCGTCGTCCGTCGCGATTCCAGTTGCGACACTAACCTTCCTAAGTATCACATAAAGAAACTATTGTCTTTTCATTTCTTTTAATCGAAAGATATCATGTTTAATTACATTTATTTACAAAAATGTTTATTATTTTATCATCTTAAAGTACTTTAAGAAAAAGGATCAGTTATTATAAAATATTAGTATCGTGTTCACTCGTTTGGAGGCTGCAAAGTACTGAATGCAGATGTGATGATTATAGTGCGCGTAAGAGCGAACAAGGACCTATAACACATGTTTCATTCTTTGACTGATTAGTATACATATTATTGGGGAAGAAAAGGAATATGCATGTTTAAAAGTACCAGATCATACGTGGAGATGATAAAAAGGAGCAAAAACAGTTTCGAACCATGCTCATTTGAAAGTTGACTCAACAGTGGAATTACGACAATCTTGAAAACTCCAACAATCTGCAGAAAAATTACATCATTAAATCTAAAACTCATAAAAGGTTTGCTCGAGTCCATGAAGACTAAATTTCTATTTCAGAGGATTGAAAAAAGTAATATTCTTACCAGTTGAATTCAAAACTAACAACATTAATTTGATTAATGTCAGTAAAGGTGGATTAACTTGTTTTCAAAATGACTATAATGAAAGTAAAAAGAAAATGAACAAATTTCCATACCTCTTGAGTCTGAGGGTTTGAATGTGAATCTAGTTATGTGGATATATACTAACCAAGTGATTGAATTTGACTATAATGCAATGAAGGGTAAGAACTAACAAGAGCTAAAAGGCACAAACTGATCACTTTTTTATGTTCTTTTTTCTAAGAATTACATACATAATCTTTATATGGAAGTGGAATCAGGAAAAAGGACAAGTAAAGAGTTCCATACGGATGAAGAAATGATTTTGTAGTGGAAAGCACCTTGGATATGGACAAGTAAATTTCCTCCAAGACCAAAATTTTGAAGGTAGCCTTTCATTCTCCAGCTTCCCAACGTTTTCTCCTATCCTCACTGCCATGACTGTTTTCTCAACAGTTTCCTGTCATATGCACAACTCAAGATCCAAAACTTGAGTTCCATGTCCCTCCAACTCCTACATAAATGTTGAAAAACACATCTGGGTCAGACCTAGTTTGCAATGGAAGGCTACATACATGAGTAACAAATACTATAATAAGGTTGAATAGAATCAATTAAATTGGAATGCATTGACACTGTAAATTTTTTAGGTAAAACTTCACAAGGTTTAGGGTCAGATAAATCAATCTTGCTTCACGGCTTCTACCACCTTCAGTTCGCTTTGTGGGTACAGTTGGTGAAGGCCCTTTGCGTACAGTTGTGGCAACACCACCTCTTCCTCTTCCACCTCCAACTCTCCTCCTAGTTCGATTATGAGCATGTTGTACCCAATTCTCTCCTTCCTCAATAGGTAGTGGACCAGTCCGAAGATCTCCAAGCCATTTCGACCTTCTAGCTCCACTTCTCAACTCTGGCATCTACTCCCTAAAAAATTTTGACCAGCCCACTTGAGTATCTCCCAAAAAATGGTAAAATTCCTTTACAATGAAAAAAATGAAAGTATACAGACAAATGACTTCAAAGCATTCACTGAGAAACCTTTTTAGCAACAAGAACATAACCTCCTCATGATCAATTGAAAAATTATAAAGACGAGAAAATATCTAAGGAACCAGCCTCAGGCACCCATCAGATAACAACATAAAGAAAGTTGCATATTGAAAAGGCAGCAGATACCAAGAAAAAAAGATTTCATTTTCAGCAAAATGTACTCCACAACCAAATGAATGTCCCTAAAAGCATACAAAGAAATTATGCATGCCAAAATCAACACTCACTTCTTATATCATCATTGTCAGACAATATCTTAAACTATTTCACAGAAAACCAAGAACATAAAAGAATCTAAAACATAAAACACAAACAAATTATGATCCTAATTACCATAATCAAAGCAAATGACGTAAATTCTAACAAACTCCGCCGATTGCTTCGTTCGACACGATGGCACCACTAAAACAGATTATTATCAAAGTTGTAAGCATTTCTCACTAGGTTTAACATAATGTCGCTCCCACGATCAACGGAGCAAGAGTCTTGAAGAGAATAAGTGAAGGAGAAAAACCTTAACAACTATCGCTAGGGTTGCGAGTAGTGACGATTGTGGAACATGGGCCATTGCATCAAGCTATTCCTTGGTCAAGGTCTTCGTGTACTCGAAACCACCACAAAAGACGATAAGGGCAAAGGAATTGCTTTTTATGAAGACATGAATTATCTGATGCAATCCTAATCAAGTTCCCTCGACGCCGTGGCAAGTTGATTTTGGTGAGGTTATCTGCAAGAAGAAGAACAAAGAAGAACGAAGGTTTCTTAATCAGTGTTTCATTTCTCTTTAGGATTTTTTTTTAGGGTGAGAAGAAGCTCAGATAAACGCAATAAGGTCGAGGGAAAAAGAACATATAATTTCACCTTTTTTTTTATTTTTTTAAACATTCAATATATAGCCCTTTTTTAAAAAAGGGCTAACTATTTAGTTGAAATAGATCACGTTTTTTTAAACAAGTGTTATCTATGAGTTTGTTTTAAATTATGAAGGATTAAAGATGGAAGAGAAGATTATAACTCATCTTCTAGCTTGGGCTATCTTACCTAGAAGATTGACTCATAACAGAATGACCACTAAAGATGTGAATTTGATGAATGCCATAAAAAATAATATTCCAGCTAACTGGATTGATGTGATCAAGAAATATATGAAGAATGATGTGTTTACAAGATCTCACTACCTACCATATGTTGTCTTTATAAGCAAAGTTCTTGTGATTCAAGGAGTGAGGGTTACTGGTGAGAAATCAAAATACTATTGGCTGTCTCGGTCTAAAGAAAACCTTGAAAGGCTGGTGCTTCAAGGATGAAGAAGATAATATTTATAGTGATGGAAGCACTCCTGTAGTTAATGAAGAACGTACGAGGTTCTTTCCTGATACAAAGTTTGAAAATTTTGCTACTGAACAATTCAAAATGCTGAATGATTGATAACGGTTGAAAAATAGTTATTTTCATACTTGATTTTGATATTAAAACACACCCTTTATGGCTTAGAATTAGCTTGAAATCATGCATTTTTATTAAGTTAGAGAATAAGAGAGTCAAAGATGGTTTTCTTGGTTTTATGCTTGGTTTCCCTTGATTTTGTAAGTTTATTGAATGATTTGAAAGAAGGATTGAATTATCAAAGAGTTGCAGTGCAAAAATATCAACCAGAATGTAGAAAAGTCAACCAGAACAGTCAACAAGTTGACCAAAATGCTGAAAAGTTGGCCAGAGTACAGTTGACCAGCGTTGAGCGGTGAAAATGGGCTCTGAGCGGTTAGTTTTTGGCGCTGAGCCGCAGTTTTGGGCACTGAGCGGTCCTGCGATTAAGGGGAAACCGCTGAGCAGTCAAATTAGGGCCCGGGGCGGTTGTCAGTTTTTATATTGCGGATTCTATAATCTTTATGTTATCTTTTTGGCTTATAAATAGCCCCAGTGCGAATTGAAACATATTCTTTTGGTAGACAGAAACGTCCAGAGCTATTCCACACACCTTGGAGGAGGTTCCTTGGATGCTTAGGCTCCAATCTACCAAGTTTAGGGTTATTTCTTCCATTCTTGCATCATATTTCTTCTAGTTTCACCATGATTATGGTGAACTAAACCCTTTGTTGTTTGGGAACAATGTAATCTTTTGAAACTCTCATTTATCCAAATTCTTATTTATTTCATATGCTTGTCATATACTTGTTTATCAATTGTTGGGTTCTCATCTATGCTTAATGCTTTTATTGTTTAACTCATTCAGTAAAAGATGTTTGTCTTTATTGATACGGGGACATACAGTAATGTCATGAATTGGTGCGAAATTCCTTGATTATGCTAATACCGCCTAGGGATAGAGGTAGGATGATCAATTGTATTTTGCTTCCGTTCGCTATGCATTATTAGTTATTAAGGGAGGCTAGGGATAGCAAGCCGGTAACTAATAATAGGCTCTTTTCACCAATGGATTGGGCTAAGGGTAGACTAAGAAAGTTTGCATGGCAATTAGATAAACAAGTGAAGTAAATAAGAAGAGTAGATATGTGAGAGAGGATAAGATGAAATTGTAAACCCCAACAACACCATTCATCCATAGTTTTTCCTTGCCAATTGAATCATTTGCATTTGCATGTTTAGTTTTCTTTCTTTGCATTCAACACTTAAATTTAATTCTTTTCTTAAATCTTAAGCGATTGGGTTACACGAAAGATTAGGCCTTTGAGTCCTTTGAGAAGAGCGATATTGGGTTTACCAATTATATTACTTGATAACGATCTGGTACACTTACCAGGGGCTTAACAAGTTTTTGGCGCCGTTGTCGGGGGCTCGTGATTTAACTTATTTAGTAGTGTAAACTGATTAAATTTGACTTGATTGTTATGTTTATTTTTATTTTTGTTCTAATAAATGTTTTCTAGGGTTTTGTGCCTAACATTTACAGATGCAGTATGGACAAGAATTGGACTATATGGGCACTCAATTCTATCAAAATAATTTTAACCACTAGTGGAAACCTCACTCATACATGGATCAAAGCCAATTTGGGCAAGCTGCTGAGCAACAATTTACTCCATTGAAAAATATAGATTCTCATGAACTCTTTCAGAGGGTCATGAATTTGGAAGTATACCATGTCAAAGGCATAGAGGAGAATACAAAGAATGACGAATTTTTTCAGCAGGACATGTCTACAAGATTTTCTTCTCATAGAAGCATGGAAGAGAGGCAACAACAACACTTTTCACCAATAGAAATGTGGGAGTATGATCAACAACTATGCCAACAGGTAGCTGATGTGGTGGAACAACTCAAAAGCTCTAAAGAAAAGTTTGACAAATTTCTGGAGAAGTACGATTCCAAGAGCTATGAAGTTACCTTTAGGAATTTGGAGACATCAATTGATGAGGCTGTTGATGAGGAAAAGATAGAAAGAGAGGTGAAAAAGATAGAAGAGATAGAAACAGAAAAGGTTGTTGCTAAGGAGAAGATAGATAAAGAAAAGATAGAGATAGATGAGGAGAAAATAAAGGAGAAAAACATTGAGAGAAAGGATGAGAAGATAGAGGAAAAAGAAATAGAGATAAATGAGGAGAAGATAGAGGAGAAAAAAATGGAGAGAAATAAGGAAAAGATAGAGGAGGAAAAGATGGAGGAGAAAGAAACAGAAAGGTTGAGTGAAGGAGAGAAAGATGAGAAGAAAGAAATAGAAGTGGTTGAGAGAAAAGAAAAAAAGAAAAAAAGTGCAAAAATAAAAAAGAAGAAATCAAGGAAAAATAAAAAGAGAAAGTTGAGGGAGGAGAAGATTAAGAAAAAGAGGAAGAGAGGAAAGAAGTAAAGATCTTGTGCAAAACCTTTTCCTTGTCAAAAGAAAAATCATAGGAAGGAAAAGAAGTTTAAGTGCTTTATGGAGATCTTCAAGAAAATGGAGATTAAAGTTCCTATGATTGATACATGGAAACAGGTGCTTGGTGTTCTTAATTTTCTGAAGAAATTCAGCAGAAAGAAGAAAAAGAAAGAATATCAATAAAAAAGAATTAACACCTACTGAGGGGTGTTTTTATTTTTCTATTTTTATTTTTCTGTTTTTATTTAAAAAAACGAAAATTAAAAATAAAATAATATTTTTATTGTTTTTATTTATATTTTTTTGGACTAATTATGTGCTCTAGTGGAGTGTTCTTTAGTATATGCAGGATAAAATTTGCAGTAGGAGCACAAGATCATCAGGAGACGGATAAGGAAGAAGAATTGGTTCACCAACACCCTGATGTGAAAAGTGACAAACCCAAATCTGGCACACCAAGTGAAATTCAAGAATAGGTTATGGGTTGTCAAGACTATTAAAGCAGGCAGAGCTTTTAAAGTTGGTTATAAGAAGAATATCAACACCTACTGATGGGTGTTTGAGCTTTACCGGGTCAAGCTAATGACGTTAAAAGAGCGCTTACTGGGAGGCATCCCAATGATCCAAGAACAATATTTTTGTACTTTAAATTTTTAAGTGTTGGTGATGATATAGGGAAGCACACCTACTGATGGGTGTTGGAAAGATTTGCACTTACTAACAAGTGCTAGAAAGGTTTGGGTCAGGCTCGTGACGTTAAACAAGCGCTACCTGGGAGGCAACTTAATTTTCTAAACTTATCTTTTTGAATTATGTTATATTTGCTTCTGTTGTTAGAATAGGTGTTGATGTACTTGGTTTAGAACTTACATCTGATGCAATGGGTTGATGATGATTTGTGGTGAGTATGCTTGATGAAGCTTTTATATTGATTGATGTTAAGATGATATATGAGATGCTATATACAAGTGGTTGTTCACAATATATATGAACAGATGCATGATAACATGATTGTGATTATGATACTGGGCAGGATGTGTATCTATGTAGTGGAACTTGAAACTAGCATTTGTGAGGTTTTGAACTCCAGAGTTTTTGGTTGAATGATTTGCTATTACTTTGAGAGCATGAATGACTTCGCCCAGGTTTCTATGATTAAATCACTTGCTTGCATGTGTCATATGATCAAGGCCATTTTTTGTTTAGCCCTTTCTTAGCCAATGCAAAAAGTTTCGTCCCAATTAGAAAGAGCACAATGTGTTCTACCCTTTTTAAACCTAAGCCTTAAATAGTATGAGAAAACCCTTTTGCAAATCTTTACCTTGAGTTTGGGGCTGTTGGGAAAGGTTCAAGTTTGGGGCTGTTGGGAAAGTTGAAAAAGAAAAAGATAAGCATTGAGCTAATGTGTTGAGCAAAACATGAAAAGATGAAAAAGACAGAAAAGATAGAATGAGAAGAAAAGTTCAATGCAAAGAAAAGGGAAAGTTGGGAATGAGTGAGATTGGTTGTGAAAAGAGAGTTTGTGCTTGAACTATGAATGTTGAATAACTCTCTTAACTCAAGGATTTTGTGGTTCGGAAAAACCAATGTTCTTCTTAGCCCAGCTTCATTATAAGCCATGAAAAGTCCTTGTGATGATAACTTGCTTGTGAGTATGATTGATTGTGGTTAAATGAAAGGCAAAGTTAATTTGTGTGACACTGTGATAGTAGAGAGAATGAGTCACCTCGATATACACCTGTGTGCTTGAGTGAAACACTTTTCTTGGTGAGGAGTAGTTCCAGTTATACATGATTGCATCTATGCTTGGTTAAATGGTCATTCATGATAATAGCATCTGTTGGAAAGACTGTGATTATGTGAACACCATATTGAGTTTAATGGAAGTAATGCATCTATACATCTTGACTGATATTTTTATGATGATCTGACAGTGATTACTTGTCTTGGACGAAAGAGTTTTGGAAAGTATTAATCCATTGTATTGATTGTTTGAAAACTGAGTTACATTTTGTTTTGCTTGAGGACAAGCAAAATTCTAAGTTTGGGGTTGTGATAACGATTGAAAAACAATTATTTTCATACTTGATTTTGATATTAAAATACACCCTTTATGGCTTAGAATTAGCTTGAAATCATGCATTTTTATTAAGTTAGAGAATAAGAGAGTCAAAGATGGTTTTCTTGGTTTTATGCTTGGTTTCCCTTGATTTTGTAGGTTTATTGAATGATTTGAAAGAAGGATTGAATTATCAAAGAGTTGCAGTGCAGAAAAGTCAACTAGAATGCAGAAAAGTCAACTAGTTAACCAAAAAGTCAACCAGTCAACTAGAACAGTCAACAAGTTGACCAGAATGCTGAAAAGTTGACCAGAGTATAGTTGACCAGCGCTGAGCGGTGAAAATGGGCGTTGAGCGGTCAGTTTTTGGCGCTGAGCGACAGTTTTGGGCGCTGAGCGGCGCTACGATTAAGGGGAAACTGCTAAGCGGTCAAATTAGGGCTTGGGCGGTTGTCAGTTTTTATATTGCGGATTCTGTAATCTTTTTGTTATCTTTTTGGCTTATAAATAACCCCAGTGTGAATCGAAACATATTCTTTTGGCAGAGAGAAACGTCCAGAGCTATTCAGCACACCTTGGAGGAGGTTCCTTGGATGCTTAGGCTCCAATCTACCAAGTTTAGGGTTATTTCTTCCATTCTTTCATCATATTTCATCTAGTTTCACCATGATTATGGTGAACTAAACCCTTTGTTGTTGGGGAACAATGTAATCTTTTGAAACTCTCATTATCCAAATTCTTATTTATTTCATATGCTTGCCATATACTTGTTTATCAATTGTTGCAGGATACACAGCTGATGCAGAGTGATCTCAAGAATGAATCATCTAGGGAACACATCAAAGATCATGAGTATCTACAACTGGTAAATTTGTATCTATCTGCTGCATCATGCTCATATTGATTGGTTGTTGTTGTATGATTGTTTGTGTTGTATGCTTAATTGTTTAATTGATTGAATTTGTTTGAAAAATGATTTTCTTAAGTCACAGTCGAATCCAATATTATTTCAATCGACTGTGTTATATGAATTGTATTGAACTCTGTTTTTGTGTGTTGTATACATTGTAGTCAACTATGATCTTAATCCATTCGACTACTGGTCTGTAAAATAAAGTTTCATATTTGAAAAGTTTTTTTTGGTGCGAAAGTGAAATTAAAATTTTTCCCTCCAAATTGTTTAACCGGGGTAAATATATTGAAACCTTGAAAATCATGAGTCATTGCCTTCATCCTCATTGATCTGATAATCCCCTATCCTCATCCCTTCTAAGAGAATCTTCACTCATCTTTAAACTGCAATGGCTTCAAGTTCTACGTCGAGAATAAGGTTTAAGACCATCGCCTCAAGAAGTACTAGAAGAGTATCTGATTTAAACGTTGGATTAGCGATAACGAAGCTCAGTCAAGATTTCTTGACTGCTGGAAGAGAAGAAGTTTAGTGACTCAAATTTATGAGGTTAAAGTTTTTCAGAAACGAAGGATTTTGGTTCCAAAGGTGGATTAAGCGTTAGGGCTTAAAACAATTTGTTGAAATGGCAAGCCCCTGGTATCCCGATTTGGTTAAGGTCTTCTACTGTAATTTGAAAATTGTTGATGACATCCTCTGTTCTCGAGTTAAGGGAGTAGATATTAAACTAACCAATGATGTCTGGAGTACTGTTGAAGGATTAAGAATTGGTGGTGAAAAATCCCATCTAACAAGTCAACTGTGTAGCAACAATGTCTGAGAAACGCAAATGATAACAGGGATAATTCTAACTACAAAACTGGTGGTATGAAGAAGGATGAAAGAATGGCCATCTATGTCATCGCCTATATACTTATGGCTAGAGGAGGAAACATGCTCAAGCCACCACCGAAGACTTAATGATGCTAAAAGCCTTGAAAGAGAACATTCAAGTGGATTGGCCAGTGGCCATTTCTGACAACATGCTGAAGGTAACCAAATCAAAATCTGGAAAACTACCCTACTATGTTTTTTTTCAAAGGTATTGATTTACTGCGGTGTGGAATGCATTGGATAGTCAAGTGAACAGTATCAACGTACATGCTGCATTGATGAAACTGTTCTTCACCTAATGCATATGGTGAAAACATCAGAAGGTTAGAAATATAAAGATGAACTTGCAAGGGACAACAACACTCCATCATCTTCTCAAATAAATCAGTACAGGGGATGAAACGAATTTGAAAGGACTGTTTTGTTCGAATTGTCTGAAATAAAGAGAATGTTAAATGAATAGAAGAACAACAATCAAGCAAACGAAAACTCTGAAGATGCAAGCTTCTATAAAAAATCCTCTCAAAGAAGTAATGACGATAATGAAGAGACAAGATCAGAGGACAATGCAAGTGACATGATTCTCAAGACCTTCATTAATAAAAAGAGAAAGAAAAATTAGTGTGTCTTGTGTCATAGACTAAGTATTAGAGTTTTCTTTTGTGTATGGCTTATTATGCCATATTTTGATTAGTTTTTCTTTTGTATTTCCTTATCTGATCCTATAATTGTAATATCTTTTTAAAGGAAATGAAAATTAGTATTTTGAATCAATTCAGTTGCTTTAAAATTGCTTAATGTCTGATTGCATTGATTGATTGATTCGACTATGTCTTGAGTGAAGTCAATTATGCTTATTCTGTCATACATCCTTACACATTGACTTCTGTTGTTATTTGATTTATAATTCTTGCTTAACCATTATGCTTGATCTAGAAAAGGTTGTTGAAAGGTTTTGCAGGAAGGAAATTGCTTTGGAAGCTACAATTGGAATTCAATTTTTTGCAAAAGCAATGCATTCGACTGATGATTTAAAGCATTCGATTGCGTACAAAATGGGTTAACAATTCCATATCTGGAATTTGGTTTTATCTTTACTGTTTGCTTAAATCATGCATAATCTGCTATTATCTTTGCTTTTATCTATTGCAAGTATCTGAATTGAGATAATATTGTGAGATTGTTGAAGTTTGTATCATTGCATATCTATGTGGTTTCATATTCTGACTTTGATACAACTTTGTGCTTAAACTATTGTTAAGTCTGTGATATACTGCATTGTGCACTTGAATTGATTTTGTTACTCATGCATAATGACAAGGGGAGTATCACTTTTTACACATTTTACATCACACGCCTACACTTCTGGGGGAGTTAATATTGTTTTGTGATGAAATTGTAATTATGAGAGCATCATTGTATTTTACAAATTGCATATCTTTCTTATGCATCTCTGTTTTCAAATCTGCATAAATATCTGAAGCATTCCTTTTTTGTTAATGCACAAAAGGGGAGAGATATATATATGAGAGTATGAGAGCAAGTATAAATGCTTTGTGAAAAGGGGAGAATAGTCTGTCTCATACTTTATCTGCTTGATATTATGTTGTACATGCAGAGTAATTAAACTTTATTAAATCTTTTGCTATATGCTATTACTCTGTCTTGTGTTAAATTGTACAAACATGGTTGAGTTATTAATCATGGTTGTGCATCATAAAAAAAGGGGGAGATTATTAAGATTGTTGACAACACAAACTCTATATCAATCATAGTATTTGATGATGACAACACTATGTTTAATAACAATACACATGTTGTTGTATTACATGTTCTTATTCTGAACTGATTCTTATATCTGCTAAACATGTTTTGATGTACTGTGATGTATGTTCCTATGTTAATTGTGTGATTTATTTGTGGAACATGCTTGTATGATTATGTGCAATGTGAATTTCTTTGTCAAAAATATTTTACTGCACATTTTGGAAAGAGAAAAATCACAAGCACTTTTACAAACTTATAATTGTGTAACAAAGTTCTAGTCCAGTAGAATACATCTGTAATGGATTCGACAATTCTAAAACCTTTGTACAAATTTTGAGAATCAATGCTCTGTGATGTTTTGGATTGAAAAGAATTTCAAAATGTTTTTACATGTGTCAGTCGGCTTTGTCCAGTGTACATTCGACTATATTATTGATCTGTTTTGGAATTCTGTTATGATTACATGCCCCCAACGACTATATTTTTTAAAAGTTAGTTAAGCATTGATGACTTGGTCAACTGTATTAAATGTGTGTGTCTCTTTTGGTTGACTGAGAGCCTGTATGTTGACTGTTTGTTATAACTGTATTAATACAGTCGACTGGATTAGTAGGCTATTCGACTGAGAAACAATCTGACTGATAGAAAATTATAAATTGGCTGAACACGATTTGTTCGGTCACTTTTGATGATCCAACATTTTCATTTTTTGTTTCAGATTGAATTCTCTGTGTTAACAGCTCCAAGAATTCTCCAAGAAGATGGTAGTGATCTATCTTGAGAGAGATTCAAAGGGAGAAGGCTTATCCGCTGACTGTGTGATCAGAACTGCACAAAGAAGGTGCTTCTTGATTGATCATTGAAGGCTTGGCATCCTGTGAAGATTACTGCGTTGTTTGAAGGCTTGACATCCTGTGAAAAGTGCTGGAATTGACTTGTTGTGATACAGAGGTTACACGTTGAGGATTGTTCGACGTGGGTTGAGATTGCAGAAAAGGGGATTCTTGCTGTAAGTCTGGTTTTGGTTATTGCAACTATATTTTGGTTTTGGGTTAGAGAGGAGATTTATATTTTTGACGTGAGGTCTTTTATAAATTCCTTATTGTAAAAACCGCAACCTCTATAGCAGTATAAAAGCCAGTGTTTAATTTTCTCTATCCCTGCACTCTTTATTTCTGTCGACTATATCTGTTACACAGTCAACTACGTTTTTTGCTGCAAAGAAATTTTCATTACTTGCATTTAAAGAAAGATCAAAAAGCTTTATACTTTACATTAAAGATTGCGAAAAGATTTTGTTGTTTGAAACAACACCAATTCACCTCCCTCCCCCCTCCCTCTTGGTGTAAAACGAAGCCTACCTGTTTCTCAACAATTGGTATATCCTCATGATATTTACAAATCATAAGATTTATGCCAAACATTTGAGTAAAGAAGAATATCTCTAACAATTAATGAAAGAAGCATATATCAATAACAAGAATCAATTCAAATACAAGAGAGTTTAGAGGTTACATCTTTCCGAATAACAAATGAGATTAGTTCTCCATCATCATGGAGAAACTAGGTGTATAATGGAATGGAAGAGTTAGAAACCCAAGAAAGAGAAAAGGAGAGTTGTCAATTCCCCAAATTTGCCCCCAAAGGGGTGCAAAGTGTGTTTTTGTGCCTAAGCCATCAAAAGATACATTCTCTAAGACGTTCTGGCCTTTAAATAGGGTAGAAAAATAACAAAACACGGGTCCAGGCCCAAAATAGATCATAAAAATAATAGAAAAACTGGCCGAGATGCACGAAAATGCCGCTCAACACTACAATACCGCTTAACGGTAGGTGTGGCACTCAGAATGGCCCCAACGGTGTCGCCTAGGCGAAAAACAGTGTAAAACTGGTCCAGAGGGCCACCTTCGGTTCTGAAAAACTGCACTCTGGTCAACTTTTCAGCATTCTGGTCAACTGGTTGACTTTTCTAGTTGACTGATTGACTTTTCTAGTTGACTGGTTGACTTTTCTGCATTCTGGTTGATTTTTCTGCACTGCAACTCCTTGATACTTCAACGGTTCTTTCAAATCATTTCAATAACCTACAAAATCAAGGGAATTTAGTGATAAAATCATAAAGTATAACTTTAACTCTATTATTCACAAAACTAAAGAAAAATCATGAGTCAAAGCAAGTTTCTAAGTCAAAAAGGGTGCATTTGATATAAAAATTAAGTATAAAAATAACGGTTTTTGAATCGTCATCATTTAGCTAAACCTTAATCTCACAGTGTTCTAGTTTTTTATGATGACAACACATTAGTAATAACACATGTGCCGATATGTGTTACATGTTCAATTCTTTATTGTGTATGATTCATTAAAGAACACGTTTGTGTTGTTTCTCATATATGTATGCATATTCACTGATTTTATAGTTGATACATCATATTTAGTTGCATTGTTGAACTTTTATTGTTGAACTTTTGTTGTGTGGCAACACTGTAGGTTTAAGTCGACTTCATTATAAAGTAAGTCGATTAAAATTCTTGACTTTACACAGATTTTCAAAAATATTGCTATGAGTAATTTAGCAATGAAAAGTTTTTCAAAACTGTTTTGAAGTGTCAAAGTCCATTGCATGTATAAGGAATTCGACTTAGTTAGTTATATTTTGAAATTTTGTTAATGCTTGTGATTTATAACGGCTAAATTTTGATTCTTTAGTCAAAGCATTAATTACAAGTCAACTGAATTAAATGTGTAATCAATTTGGTTGGTTTGACTACTATTAATTGCTTTAACTGTTATAACTGTGAATGATAGTCGACTGTATAAGTACTAAAGTCGACTATAGGAGTGTCTGTTTGATAGAAAACTCTAAATAGACGTGATTTTGTTAATCACAAAGACTTTGGCTATTCTAACAATTTCACTTTTATGTTTCAGATTGTGATCTCTGTGAAAAGGCTCCAAGAACTCATCAAGAAGACGGAGGAGATCTTTCTTTGAAGAGTTTCTTTAGGAGGAATTGATTTGCGCTTACTGTTTGATTAAAATCTGCACTGTTGTTGTTCATCATATTGATCAAGACTTTTATCAATCTATATAAGATTGGACTGCCCTGTTGGGATTACAGGAAGATAACTTGAGCAAGTTGTGGACACTTTGAGGATTGTTCAAAGTGGGTTGAAGAATGCAGAAGAGGGGATATCTTGCTGCAGATCTTTGTGTTGCTGCCTATACTTTTAGTTAGAGGGTTAGAGAGGTTGTCTATACTTTTGAAGTAGAGGTCTCTATAGAAATCTTGTTGTAAAAAACTTGACTAATCTAGTGCATTGGCTTCTTGGTTGAGGAAGGACACTGGATGTATGCATTGAGGCCGAACTAGTATAAAAACTTCGTGTTTGCTTTCTCTTTCCCTAAACTCTTTACTTTAAGTCAACTTTACATTTGCGTAATCAACTTTAATTTTCCACTACACTTAAACTTCTTATTCCTTGCGATTCAAGAAACTTTGTAAAGCTTTATACTTTGCGAAAAAGATTTGAAAAAGACTTTGATTTTTGAACCTCATCAATTCACCCCCCCCCCCCTTTTGGTGTTGAAACTAAGTCATCGTGTTTCCAACAATTGGCACCAGAGCTAGTTTTCATAAGATATTGGAAAAACTAGTCGACTTCTATTTTCTTTGAATTGACTATATTCCTAGAAATGGCTTCTAGGTTTCAAACCTTTGTTGAAGGTGCATCTACAAACAAACCACCACTGTTTACGGTTGAAAATTATCCTTTTTGGAAAATACGAATGCAAATCTTTCTTGAATCGGTAGATAAAGATATTTGGGATGCAACATTAAATGGTCCTTTGAGCCAACTCATATTTTAAATGGAAAAACTGTTTTGAAAGTTTTTTCTGAGTGGTCTCCAGATGAATATAGAAAAGCACAATATGATGTCAAAGCTAGAAATATCATTGCCTGTACACTAACGGTTGATGAATTTTTCAGGATATCTCAATGCAAAACTACTAACGAAATGTGGGATGTCTTGGAAGTCACGCATGAAGGCACTGATTAAGTCAAGAAAGCCAGAAAGAATTCTTTGATTCAAGAGAATGAACTTTTCAGAATGAAGACTTGTGAAACAATATATGAAGTCCAGAAAAGGTTCACTCACATTGTCAACCACTTAATGGCTCTTGGAAAAGTCTTTGATAAAGAAGAGATCAATATCAAAATGCTTAAAAGCTTGAATAGAACCTGGCAACCCAAAGTCACAACAATCTCTATGTCCAAGGATCTGACTAGCATGAACATGGCTACATTGTTTGGAAAATTAAGAGAGCATGGACTAGAACTTGGAAGATTGAAAGATGAGGAAGAGATTGAAGAGAAAAAGTCCATAGCATTGAAAGTCACTAGCAGGAAAGCCTCAAAGACTACAATATCAGAGGATGATTCAGATGTTGGATTGGACAACAGTGAATTGATGTCCATGGTGGTAAGAAAGTTCAATCGACTCATGAAAAATAATAGTCAACTTATTAACCATGCAGGAAACAACAAAGCCAAGAAAGCTTTAAGGTCAAATGCAATTCAATGTTATGAATGCAGTAAAAAAGGACACATCAAGCCGAATTGTCCTGACCTGAAGCTAAAGCAGAAAGCCAACAGAAGATTTCCTCAAGACAAGAAGAAAAATCAAAAAGGAGCTTACATAGCCTAGGAAAACAGCGATTCAGAATCCTCAAGTGATAAAGATCATGATTGTGAGGAAGAATCAAATATATTCTTCATGGCAGGAACATCATTAGTAGATTATGACAGTGATACATAGTTTGAGAATGAACCAATTGAGGTTAAATATGACCTACTGATAGATACCTTTAAAGAGATGCATGCTGAAGCAATGTGACTGTAGTATAAGGTTAATCGACTGAACTCTGAAAGAAAAGATTTATAGTATAGAATTAATAATCTTGTTATTGATAATGAAAAATTGAAAAAAGGGTTAGATGCTACCTTATTATCTGCTAAAAATGTTAAAACTGAGACTACTACAATAGAAAAGGAATGTGAAAAATGTCGTACTCATGTTGAACAAATATATTACTTGACTAGTACGCTAGCCAAATTCACACAAGGTACAGATAATTTGAATGTTGTTTTAAAGTCTTCAAGAAGAGCAATTTATAGGCAAGGAATTGGATATAAAGCTCAATCAAATAGAACCAATACAAAGAAATTTATTGATTTAAGCAAACCTGTTAAGAATGCCTGCTTTTACTGCAATATTATTTGTCATAGTGTTAGAAACTGTTATTATAGAAAGGTTGGTGTTCCCAAAGGCTTATACAGATGGATTCTTAAGGAACATCTTACTGCAACTAACAATCAAGGACCCAAAGTCAAATGGGTACCTACATCAAAAATTTAAGTTGTTTTGTAGGTTAGCAACAGATGCTGTAACATGGTGAGAGAACTCAAAGATGAACGAAATTGATAAATTCAAGTCTCTTGAGTGTCTACAACTGATAACAAATATCATCTCACTACATCATGCATAAAATTTGTTTTATTGATGATGTTTGAATGTTTGAATGCTTATTTGATTGATTGGTTGTTTGCTTATCTGAAAATCATTTTTAACGATTCTTAGTCGACTTGGTTATGAGCACAATCGAATGTATATCTTTGTATGTCTTTGACTGTTTTTTAAAACTCTCTATCATATAGTAGTCAACTTAAGTCTTAATCAAATTGACTTTGTGTCTCAGTTTCTGGTCTTTCTTTTTTTTTTGAAAATTTAAAATGGGTCATTTTGAGGATTGGTCGTTCACGCTATTTTTATAGTGTGTCTGTCTTCTTGAACTGTTGTTGTGTTCTAGCATTCGTGTCTTGTCAAATTCCAAGAACCCTAGTCTGAGAAAGAAAAGTTCCAAAAATTCACTCTCTATGACGTTCTTAAGTCGAGCTGGAAATGGAAACAAGGGAAAAGGAATCTTTGAGACAAGAAGGTCTAATCCTACATGGATTAATGATGAAGAAACCCGCGAAAGATTTCTCGGTTCAACTGTCAAGATTGTCGCTTCTCCCATGAATCTGAATTTGAACATGTTTTAGAAGGAAGGGTTCATGTTTCATGATTGGCTTGAAAGGCAAGGATTATTCATCTTTGTGCAAATGAAGGGATATTGGTACCCGGAACTAGTGAAGGTGTTTTATCACAATCTGAAAGTGGTAAACAACGACATTCATTCAAGAGTGAAAGGTGTTGACATTCATATTGATCCCTTTATGTGGAACATCATTACAAACTTGCCATGAGAAGGAGTTTCTTCACATTTACCTTATACTCAAACTAATGCCTTGCTTAACAAGAGAAGGTTGTACAAGGACTGGCTACGGTTCCCTGGAATGTACTCCACAGAAAGGTGTTTTACACATGAAGGCTTGATGAAAGAAGATAAGATAGTTGTCTATCTTCTGGCTCGGATTGTTCTACCTGGGAGGATTAGAAAAGACATGATGACTGGTGAAGACATTTATATTTATATGTTTCATGCAATTAAGAATAATATACCTACAAACAGGTTACATGTTGTGAAAGATCTTATGAAGAATGTTGCTCTGAACAAATCATTATATCTCCCATATGCTACTTTTGTGAGAAAAGTGCTTATACTACAAGGGGTTGATATCAGAAATGAGCAAAAGTGTCTCTAGAATTCTTCAAATGTGTTTGACAGGGACTCAGTTACGTCTCTCGGGTTAGTGAAGACCATGAATGGGTGGAACTTCATGGGTGAAGAGAAGTCTGGACACAACATAGGAAGTACTCCTGCTGAAATAGAGGATCGCACAAACTTCTTTCCTGAGACACATTTTGAAAGATATGCAGGTGAACAAATTAGAATCCTGCATGACAAATTTGATAATTTTGCAAGAGAGCATCATGCTGCTTAGCAACAGGAAGGAAAAAGTTCTTTTGAAGAGGATTCGATGGAATCTTTCTAAGTCAACCTAGGACTGTTGCGAAATCTTGGTGTCCATGTATCTATATGTCTTTAGTCAAGTCTATTTCTTTGTTTTTTCTTGATGTGATCTGGTTGCTTCATTAGAATATTTTGATAATGGTTTAGATTGCCATTTATTTTGTTTGTCCTGTGATCTAATCAATTGTAATATCTTTTGACAATATTAATGAAATCAGTTGTTTGGTATTAATCCTATCTAACATTGATTTGATGATTGATTCAGAATTAATTGATCTAAAATCGACTATGTGTTTATTGAAGTTGATTATTCACATGTTTACTGTTACATTGATTATTTTGCATACTCACTTCTTAACTGTATGATTTCTTGCATTACTATGATTCTAAACTGCTTGATCTTCAAAAGATCTTGAAAAGGTTTTGTAGGAAAACATTGCTTCTGGACTAGTTACTGAAGTCAAAACTTAATGAAGAGCAATGAAATCGATTGACAATGGAGTACAATCAACTATTGGTTTACAGGGGTTATGAATTCCATTAAATGGAATCTGGTTATTTGGTTTTAATGATTTTATATCATATACTATTTCAGCTTCAATATATCTCTGTTTCTGATTATTTGATATATCTATGAGATTATATTGTGAGATTGTTGATGATTGCATCTATGCTTGATTGAATTGTTTGCAATTCTGATTTTGATACAATTATGATACATGTTGTTATATGCTCTGCCATTTGTTAATACTGCATTATGCATCTGGGTTTTGATTTTAAAACAGGCATAATGACATGGGGAGCATTGCATGGTAGTCTAGATTTTCACATGCCTACTCTTCAGGGGGAGATTATTTCATTATCATGTGATTATCTGTGACAAAGGGAGCATCATTGATTGATAAATCTATTTACTTTGATGCATCTCTAGTATTTCTTTTATCAGCATATCATTATCATAAAGCATACCTTTTTGGCTAATGCACAAAGGGGGAGAATAGTTTGATTACTTATTTGCTTGATACTTGATTGCTTGATATTGTTGGTATAGAGTAAATCTTGTCTAGATTGTTTATATAGACTCTTGTTTGCTCTGATACATTGATGAAATCATTTAATCATTTGCTTCGATACAATTTACTCTTTTGAGCTCTGATATAGATTGATTATATGATTGTTGCTATGTTGTGAATTGTACAAACATAGTTGTTTATTAATCATGGTTGTGCATCATCAAAAAAGGGGGAGATTGTTGAGATTGTTGACGGTATTGGAGGGGGTAATTTTCGAAGAGTATAGCGCAGCGGAATTAAAAACTTAGAGTAAGCGAAAAGCGTGTTCGGTCACGTTAAAACGAAATTGGCCCTTTTTCGCAAAATAATTTTCTTTCAGAAAATTAATCAAACAGTTAATATGCGTAAGGTAAAATGAGTATAGGAAATAGAAAAATCACACGAGTATTTTTATACTGGTTCGATTCAACAGAATCTACGTCCAGTCGTTAATCACTACAAAGAATGATCAACAGTTCCACTAAAAACAATTTTACAGTTTACAATCAAATGAAAAAAATATAAAATGGAAAGAACCACTCTACCAACTTGAAGAGAACCGCTTCGGCAATCGACCAACGATTCGCGAGCTTCTCCTTTCACAAGACCAGGCAGAGCACTTTGCTAACTTGAAGAGTGTCTGCTCCGACTATCAACACACGATACGCGAGCCACTCCTTCCACAAGACCAAGCAAGGGAACAATGAATAAAAGCTTTTTGAGAACGTTCCTCTGAAACACATTGTTCTAACAAGCTTTCTCAGTTCAAAACGTTACTTCTGAAGGTTTCAAAAAACAATTATATAGCCAAATACACCAAATGCCAAAGGTCAGCTCACAACTGCCACGAATAATCGATTATTGTAAGTGATAATCGATTATTCAAGTAAGACTTGTGATAATCGATTATTGCTTCATGATAATCGATTATTCTAGTACAAAATGCAAGTGATAATCGATTATAGCCTATCCATAATCGATTATTCCAGTAAAAATTACAAGGTTAAATATTTTCCTACTACATTCAAAATCTACAAGTTGCTTTTTAAATATTTTCCTACTACATCCAAAATCTACAAGTTGCAGCATCATCTAAACACATCTTCAGATTTTACCAATACTCCTTATTAGTAACAATTGTTGATAAGGGAAGCACTGGTATAGCTAAACCTTAATGTCACAATGTTCTGGTTTTTTATGTTGACAACACATTACAAGTAACACATGTATTGATATGTGTTACATGTTCAATTCTTTATTGCGTATGATTCATTAAAGAACATGTTTGTGTTGATTCTCATATATGTAAGCATATTCACTCATTTTATGTTTCATACATCATTTGTGATTGCATTACATATGCTTCAGAAAAGAAAAACCACATGCACTTTGTTGAACTTTTATTGTGTGGCAAAACTGGAGGTTTTAAGTCGATTTCATTATGAAGTAAGTCGATTAAAAATTGTGACTTTGCACAGATTTTCAAAAATAGTGTTGTCAATAACTATGCAATGAAAAGTATTTCAAAACTGTTTTGAAGTGTCAAAGTCAACTGCATGCGTAGGGAATTCGACTTCGTTAGTTATGTTCTGAAATTTTGTTAATGCTTGTGATCTATAACGGCTATATTTTGATTCTTTAGTCAAAGCATTAATTACAAGTCAACTGAATTAAATGTGTAATCAATTTGGTTGGTTTGACTGCTACTAATTGCTTTAATTGTTATAACTGTCAAGTGACAATCGAATGTATTAGTAGTAAAGTAGACTACAGGAGCGTCTGTTTGATAGAAAACTATAAATAGACGTGATTCTGTTAATCATAGAGACTTTGGCTATTCTAACAATTTCATTTTGATATTACAGATTGTGATTTCTGTGAAAAGGCTCCAAGAACTCATCAAGAAGACAGAGGAGATCTTTCTTTGAAGAGTTTCTTTAGGAGGAAGTGATTTGCGCTTACTGTTTGATCAAAATCTGCACTGCTGGTGTTCATCATATTGATCAAGACTTTTATCAATCTATTGAAGATTGGACTGCCCTGTTGGGATTACAGGAAGAGAACTTGTGGAAGTTCTGGACACTTTGAGGATTGTTCAAAGTGGGTTCAAGATTCCAGAAGAGTGGATATCTTGTTGTAGATCTTTGTGTTGCTGCCTATAGTTTTAGTTAGATGGTTAAAGAGGTTGTCTATCCTTTTGACGTGGAGGTCTCTATAGAAATCTCGTTGCAAAAACCTTGAATAATATAGTGCATTGGCTTCCTGGTTAAGGAAGGACACTGGATGTAGGAATTGAGGCCGAACCAGTATAAAAACTGTGGTTTCTTTCTCTTTCCCTGAATTCTTTACTTGAAGTCAACTTTACATTTTTGCGTAGTCAACTTTAATTTTCTGTTGCACTTAAATTTCTTGTTCGTTGCGATTCAAGAAACTTTGTAAAGATTTATACTTTGTTAAAAAGATTTGAAAAGACTTTGATTTTTGAACCTCACCCATTCACCCCCCCCCCCCTCTTGGTGTTGAAACTGAGTCATATTGTTTCCAACAGTGTTAACGCTGGCCAAAGAGCCTGGAAGATGCAAAATGCACAACTATTGAATGAGGATATCTAGTTGTTGCAGCAAGATGATTTGAAAATATAGAAGTAGCCAACACTGAATGGAGAGTTAAGGTTGTTGCAGTAGATGGTTGGGTAGGAGGAATGCAAAGCAGCCATGGATACACTGCGAAGAGAGTGGCTGAGCACAATAGACTAAAAGCAATAAGCCAATTCTCTTCCTTTTTCTCCAATTGTAGTTATAGGTTTTTTCTGATAGTTAGAGTAGTCTTAGTAAGTATAGAAAATAGTAGAGTACAACATATGATGTTTTATATAAAAATAAAGGGAATCAATTTTTATCTATGGCCAATCTGAACAAGTTTTCTTTTTCTTTTTAGCTTTGTAGTTTTAGCTTTAGGTCTTGTTTCTTTTTTTGCTCAATTCTTATTCTTTTTGTGTTTTGCAGTTTCCATTTTGTACATATTTCATGCTCAATTTTAATCTTTTTCAATTCTGTTCTGTATAAAGTTGTGGTTGTTTGTTATGTATATGTATACTTTGTGTTCAAGTATGATTAGCTTTTCAATTCTGATTTGTACAATTCTTGTTCTTTAAATTTTGTTTTTGTGTAAATTTGCAGTTGATTGATTTGTGTATATGTTTGTGGTGATAAATAACCTTGTTCAATCACTCATTGAGGGTAATGTGCCTCTTAAGTGTGTGGGTGAGAAGGTGCAGTTAAAAAGTTAAAATTTTTGCTTCTGTTTTGTTATAACTCTGTTACTATATTTTTTTTTAGTAAAAATTAGGGGTAAATTTTTTTCTACGCTGTTTTTTTTTTTGTTTCCTGTTTCAATTTTCTGCTTTAATTCTTTAGATCATTCTTTGTTCATTGCTTCTATAAATAGGAATTGCTTTAGGTTCTTTCCTTTCTAGGTTATGTTTTAAGCTGCCACTAGGAATTGTTTTTCTTTTTCATTGTTCTTGTTTCTATGATTAGGATTAGCTTAGGTTCATAGTTATTTTTTTCCTATCTTCTTCTCTTTTCCTTTTGTTTTTTTCTTTCATAGAGCCTTAGTTTAGAAGTTGTTTACGTTACGTATTCTTTTGTATTAGCTGTTTTAGATTTTAGTTGAGTTTAATTAGTTAGCTTTGTATAGATTGTAAATAGCTTTAGGTCATACTGTTAGATATTTCTAGGTTCATTTTAGATTTTGTTTCATTCTTTTGTTCATTTCTTGGTTTCATTTCCTTTTATTAGAACTGTTAATTATATTTTCTGCTTTAGATTCAAGTAGAAGTAGTCTTAGCATTATTTTTGCATCTGAGTTTAGTCCAATAAAGAAATTTTTGCATATAAGAGGGGTAGCAAGCCAGTTTTAGCCAAATTCTTAACCTGGAGAGTTTTTGGGCCAAATTTTTTTCTTTCTGGTGTGATTTCATGCATCTTTGACTTAAATTCTGATTTTGAATTGATTCTCTGTGATAAGCTTGCTCTTAGTAGATTCTAGACATGATTTAGGCATTCTTCTTTTCATCCATAACCATTAGCTTACTCATTTCAGTTTTTCTTACCATTGTACCTTTCTTTTTTGTCCTTAGCCTATTTTTATTTGTTTCGATTCATTACAAGCCCTTTCCCATTACATACCCAACCTGTAGAGACTTGTGAGAATTAGGAGGATCTAGTAACTTAGTGAGTGATAACGGTTTGAAACACTATTATTTGCTATGTGATTTTGATACTAAAAGCACCCTTTTTCAAATAGAAACTTGCTTGGACTCATGTGTTTTCAATAAATTGTGTGAATAAGAGAGTTGAGGTTGATTTCAATAGTTTTCTAAATAATTCCCCTTGTTTTAACAGAGATTGAAGCAATATTGGAAGAAGAAGTGAAAAGCCAAGAAGATGGAGCTCAAAAGGGGTCAAAAAGGCACCAAGAAGAGGGAAAACCCGGAGCCCAGGCGACAGGAATGAGAAAATAGCGCAAGCCAAATCACCGTTGGTCGCCCGGGCAGTGGTCCTGACACCCGGGCAACGGACGCTCGAAACTTGGGCGTCAAAACTGACGCCCAAGCCCAACATGAACCCCAATTCACGCTTGGGCGAGCTCCCTGTGATGCTTGAGCATGATTTCACATGGATCGGGCCCTGATTCTGCTCTGATTTGATTCTTTCAGGGATCAAGCCGCACTTTGGGACCCGTCTGACACTATTTAAAGGACCCTGAGGCTCTAGGTTTTGCATCCCTGGCATAAGAGAGCATAGCAATACACTCCTATCCAATTCTTACTCTTCCATTCTTCTTTCTTTCTTCCATTATTCATAGGTTCCCCCATGTCTATGGGGAACTAATTTCTATTTGTTGTTGGGGAATGATGTAACCTTGTAAACTCTCATGTATTTGAATTGATTCTTAATTCCATATGCTTTTTCATTAATTGTTAGAGTAATTTATCTATTCTTATTGCTTGCTTATACAAAAGCATGATCTGTGAATTGCATGAGTGCCGGGAGGTTCCTTTCAATTCAGGTCCTTGTTGAATTACTCCTAAGGGTTATATTGCTCAGGGATGAGGGTATGAGTCTTAGTCGTCTTAACCTCTTGATCTTCACATCTCTTTACCAGGAATGCTAGGAATTGTATGAACTGGTAATTAGGAACAAGCTTATTGACCGAGGGATCGGGTTTAAGTGATTTAGTGAGGGACGTTGGCAATAATGAATAAAGAATAATTCTTATATACATGAGAGGGAACTTGGTGAAATCTAACCCCAACAACATACTCATTTCATATCAATCAATCTTCGTTAATCTCTGTGCTCTTTTGCTACTGATCAATTTTATTTTGCTTTATTTTATTATTCTTGCAATACAAATCCATGATCTCTTTTATTTTCAGTCTTAATTAATCTTGTTTTCACACAACTGTTCAGCGCCGAGAGTCCTCTGGGATACAGTACTTCGTCTTACCATTTTACATTACTTGTGCGACTCGGTACAGTTGTCGATTTGCCCCAACGGTGAGTGCAATAGAAAAGAAAGGCCAATAATGAAAAAGAAAAGAAAAATGAGCTGAGAAATCTGGTTTTATGAAAAAGAAAATTGAAAACCAGAGAAAAAGAAAAGAAATTGGATTGGCCAAAAGTTATACAAAAAGTGCACTGAGTTTTAGGTTCTTTCCTATTCTTCATAGTTTCTTTACTTCCATTTAGCCTTGTGTTTTCTAACCCTTCATACCATTACATTATAAGCCATCAAGACCTTTTGATCTAAATGAAATCATGAGCTCAACTATCACTTAGAGTCCTTTCAAAATTAAGAATGGAAGTTAGCATGACATGAGTGAGTGAAATAAGATAGCATTAAACACTTGAGTGAATATGAGTGCAAACACTTATTCCTATGAGGCTGAAACTAACTTCTGCATTTCTTAATGTTTTCATTGCTGAAATTGGTTGAATCTGGTCGTTTTTGAATGCTTGGATTGCTGATACTGAGATTTAAGGTTGAGAATTATGATATGCAGTTCTGAATGGATGAAATGGCTGGGAAATGATGGAATTGACAGGATTGATTGAAGCTGTGAATAGCACTGGTGTTTTTGAGTTTTTGTTTAGAGTTTTTCCTTTTTTTAGATTGAGTGTTTGTTTCCATTTTAATTTTCCCTGCCCAACAGGGTAGTTTCTTAAGTCTGGGGGTGTGATAACTCTTAATTTTTACCTATTTTTTTGTGTTTAGAAAGTATTTTTAGTTTCTTTTAGTTTCTAATTTTCTAGAATAAGGTTAGTTTAGTTTTTTTTTTTCTTTCTGTTTAGAATTTTGTAAAAATAGTGTTAATATTGTGATTTTAGATGACAAATAGTATTTTTAAATAAATAGTATTTTTCTTTCAAATATCAAATTAAAAATGTTTTGTTGTTATGTGTTTTTAATTTCATCTCTTTACTGTTTAACCCTTCCTTATTTTTTTTTAGGTTTAAACCCTTTTTTGGTCCCTAAGTTAAGTTCTGATGTTTAGTTTAGTCCCCGCTTTTAAAAATGTCAACCTTTAGTCCCTATGATATGAAAAATGTATCATATTAGTCCCAATATTTTGTGATTTGTTCACAAAAGGTGTTATGAACAACAAATCACTTAATGAAAAACTTGTGATTTGTTAACAAATAGGACTGATTTGATACATTTTTCATATCATAGGGACTAAAGGTTGAAATTTTTAAAAGCGGGGACTAAACTGAACATCAGAACTTAACTTAGGGACCAAAAAATGGTTTAAACCTTTTTTTTACAGATCTGATCAAAAAGGGAAAAAATTTGGTCAAACTAAAAAGAATAGGCTGAAGTGTGTAGAAGTAAATGGGTCAATGCTGATTTGGATTTTTTGAATTGGGTTGCGCATTCCTGAAGCTGATGGAGTTAATTTGGGTTGAATTGAAAAGCCCAGTGCTTTGATACATTGTGCTGGAGTTGGGACAACGCTGATTGGAGTGCAACACAGGTGCAGAAGAGCATTGGGATGGAATGTGCATCATACTAGGCAAATGTTATGGACTGAAGCCTTCATGAAGATTAATGAAACGGTACATATTGGGAAAATTGAAGTTGCCTTTGGGGTAAGGCTCGAGCTCATCCATTTGGGCAAATCAGAGAGCTCGTAAAGAGGGGTTTTCCCCATTCTCTCAATCCTTGGAGTTAGGGTTCGTCAGCGAGGAAGAGAAGAAGCAATGTGAGCTCCATGGATCACTGAGGACGAAGCCTAGAATGATGTTTGGACCAAACGAAGATGGCCCAGAAGCTAATCGGACCAGAATGCTGATCGAACCGAGAAGCGGTTGATGATTGAAGAGAAGAGAGGTTCGAGTGAGTTGAAGATTGATTCGAGAAGCTTCAAGCGGTAATTAATTCTTCCCCCCTTTCCCCATTTCTTTCTTTCCTTTTTTTTGTGTTTGAACTTTCCTTATAAAAGGGAGGTCTTGTAATATAGAATGTGCGGGTGGTGGGTGACAAACACAATTCTTAGGTTTAGACGGTGGATGGTGACAAACTCTGCTCGAGTGCGTTGTTGTATCGTGGAGGGTGAAGAACTCCGCACATGAGTTCTTGAGCGATTAGTTAGGGTTTCTTTAGATTCAATTTCTGTTTGGTTCATTCTTCATAGTTAGAGATTGTCTTTTGCACTGGATTTTGCTCACGGGGGTGACAGACCGTGAGTGTTCTCTGGTGTTCATGGTACACTTTTGTAAGTTTAGCTTTTGATTACAATAAATAATTGAAGTTTCTTCGATTACTTGTTTCTGTTGGAAAACAAGTAGGCTTCTTTTTACACCAAGAGGGGGGTGAATTGGTGGGTTTTCAAAATCAAAGTCTTTTTGCAATCTTTAAATCAAAGTATAAAACTTTACAAAACTTTCTTGAATTGCTAGTAATGAAAATTGTGTGCAGCAGAAAATCGTAGTTGACTACGCAGATGATACAGTCGACAAAATGTAAAAGAGCAGGATAGAGAAATTCAAACATTGGTTTTAATACTAGTTCGGCCTTCATGCCTACATCTAGTGTCCTTCCAATACCAGGAAGCAATTGCACTATAATGGTCAAGGTTTTTACAGCAAGGAATTTATAGAAGACCTCCACGTCAAAAATATAAATCTCATCTCTAACCCTTTAACCAAAATATAGCCAAAACAATACAGCAAGACTTGCAACAAGATGTCCCCTCTCCTGCAATCTGTCAAACCACTTTGAACAATCGTTAAAGTGAACCAGACTCCACAAGTCTATCCCCTGTAGGCACAATAGGTACACACAGCGATCACCACGGATGCTGAACCAAAATCTTGATCAACCCAGAAACACCTCAATATGTAGATATGTGCTCAAGCAGTGAGCACACAATCAATCTTCTTTTGAACTTCCTTCAAGAAAGACCAGCATTGTCTTCTTGATGAGTTCTTAGAGCTCTATAATCCATAGAAATCAATCTGAAACAGAATGTGAAAATGTTAGATCATCAAAAGTCTTAGAACAACTTCGTGTTCCAACAATTTATAGAACTATGTATATCAGATGTTCTCATAGTCGAATATGCTACTATTCAGTCGACTATGTTAAAACAGTTGTAACAGTTAAGTCAGACCAGTAGAATTCAATCAAACAAATTCAATGCTCATTTAATGTCGTTGACTCTCAATCAATGCTGAACTAGGTTTTGAAAATATAGCTGGTACTGTTCATGAGCATAACAGAATATCAAAGCAAACAACTAATACAATCGAATGTGTGGCACACACAGTCGACTTCAACATGTCAGAGAAAATTGAAATTCTTTCCTCCACAAAATCTCACATAGCACTAATTCTTAAAAAATCTATACAAAGACTTTAGCATAGTGATGGGTGTCGCAGCCCATACAAATTTGATTGCAATTTAAAAATGCAGTATAGTGCTAGGAAGTGACTCTTAGGTCGTCTCTCAAGGACCAAATGTGGTTCGAGTCTTAGGTCTAACACGAAGTGGGGGGTTTAGTGAAAGGTTTTGTGAATGTAGATGACTAAATTAAAAATAAACATTAAACACAACCGGACAAACATAATTGAAAACATTAAAGTAAAGGAGAACATTAAACTGAACACTGCAACAACTAAATATCCAAACATAATTAAAACTATTAAAATGCAACACTGAATTAAAAAGATAAAAAACACTCAAGATACTTTGTAAAATAATTTAAAACTAAAAAAATAAAAAAACATGATTTTTTTTCTATCAACTCACATGACTTCAATTGGATCTACCAAAGAAATTGGAATTGTAAATGGCCTAAAATGGTATCTCATGGTCGTGGCATACTCTGAACCATCACCTATCATTTATTCAATTGCAAAGCACAAGTTGTGAGGCTAGAATTGGTGCCAGCCGTGACCAACCAGACCCACACAATCAGCGCATGTTTCTCTTCTCATTTAGTGAAAACTTCTTCTTTTTCTACAATAAAAAGAAACCTTTTTCTACATTCCATTGCCAAAACCGTGACCAAGTCTGCACACATGATGGGACAACACTTCTACTAAATGAAATAAATTAAAAAGACAACATGCTAATTAAGTGACCTCTGCAGCTCTCCCCATTAACCACCGTACCCACACTTCTATCCTACCTAATCTACTTTTTACTCCATGAAAGCAAAAGAAAAATGCTAAATTTCTCCCACCAACCGAGACATCATTGCAGAGCTGCACCTAACCCAAACATTTATCCACTTCTCCAAAATGAATTCAATTTCTTGAATCAACTCCACACCACTGTACACTCTACACCTAATTCTATCTAATCTACTTTTCAACTCTTCATTTAAGTAAAAGAAAGGCATTGATGGGATGAGGTCTATGCATCACGTGCTCCACTCTCAAAATAAAAGAAAAGAAAAACTAGCCACCAACAATGTCCCATCATCACAAGCTATAACCTTTTCCAATGCAAAAAGCTAAAAATGTTTTCATTCAATGCAAGCTAAAAACAACGTTCTAGAGAAATGAAATAAAAAAAAAGGAATGGACCATGAATCATGTTGCTGCAGCGCTGCACAAAAAGAAAAGAAGAGAAAAATATTCTTCATTCATCCATAATCAAATAAAGCAACCATGGTTCCCATCAAAAGCTCCGTCCAAAAAAACGTTGCAGCCCGAGAGAGTGAGTCTTCCAAAATATGTGACGGCTGCCATATTTCTAAGGGGCCATGTGTCCTCAAAATTAGGGTGGGGTCCACCCTAAAAACCCTAAAGTTGTCAAGTGTCTTTCTACTATTTGGGCCTATCATGTTTTTTGTCAAAAATTGACCCAATGTGCACAAACTTATCCAAAAAGTTTAAACAATTAAAATTACAATACAACTAAAATTTAAAATGTCTAAATTTTAGAGTCTTGAATTTATTTGGTGTCCTCCAAATGTCCCAAATTGTGTTTCCAAAATTTTCTCTGAAAATAATAATGCAAATAATTAGCTCAGAAAATTCAAATTAATTAAAATTAGAATTTCCGGTCAAATTAAGCATAATTAGGAAAAACGGGAAAATACGGACAATTAAGCACAATTCCCTGATTAATTCTAGCACAATAAACTAAGTGAAATCAATAAAATATCGACTCATCAAAATAGACCACACTTAGTCTTTTGCACTCCTGGGCAAAATCAAGACGCAAATCAGGGAACAGGTCAACGGACATCAGGGAATTTACACAGACTCAACACATAGACAACAAAGACTGACAAGGAAAGAAACAAACAGAATTACAATCCTCAAGAAATTGGGACAAGGAAAAGGAAGTAGACAGTATCCAAAACAAAATCAGAGAAAGCAGATGCTCAGAGAAATCATCCAAGCAATTCAAAGCATTGCAAAATGATCAATTAGTTCAAGAGGTGAAACAAAAATGACAGAACCTCACAGATGCACACTATCAGTGTTTCTCTCAAGTGTCTAGGATAAACAATGTCAACTCAATGCACTCAAGAAAGCAAACACGAACAAACTTGGCAAGCCTCTAATATCAACACTCAAAACATATATGCATGTTCAAATCCAAAGGTCTTTTCATGGTTGTAATGGGGCCAAGGACAAGGGAGGATAAATATGGATAAGAAGCTACAAACCAAAAGAAATAGAGGAGCAATGGGGAACAAGTGAAACACAATCAAATCACACCCAAAACCCTCTAATTCAATCCTCTTCTTGACTCCATTATTCACACACATTTTTTTGTATTTTCTCTTTTTTTTTTCTTCATTTTGTCTCTTTTTTTTTTATTTAACACACAATTCAAAAGACAAGATACATGATATTTACAGTGCAACCACAAGAAGAGGACTCACTAGCCAATTCATCTACAACTCCTAAGAGACCACACTTATTCCCAAAACAATTCCAAAGCTTCAAAATTCCTAAGGTTCAGGTGATCATGGTTTTTCATTTAGGCTATTGTATGAGCTTCAAAACAAAGAAATGGGGGAAGTGTAGGCTCAAAGGGGCTAACAAAGAGATCATAACAGGGTAGGCTATCTGGCTAGAGAAAAAAGGAATGCTCTAGATATAATATGTTGATATGTCAAACAAAGATGCATCAGTAAAAATATGAAAAATCATAAAATGCATTTATGCTCCCCCTCTCACATTTAATCACATGTAAAAGATAACTCCCCCTAAAATACAGGCATGTGAAAAACATGTGTATGAATGTAATACTCCCCCTGTCATCATGCAAAGATTTCTAAACCATATCATATGCATAATGCAGTACAGATATTCAGAGCAAACAAACAATGTAGCACAGGTTTGTATCATAGATAAGATGTCAAGCAATTCTATCATGCAATGATACAAACTTCAACAATCTCACAATATTATCTCAATCAAGATATTCATAATCAATTTAGATCAGAGATAAATTGCAGATAAGCAAGATAAAATAATCAATCAACAAAAATAACTAAATTCCAGAAATGGAATTTATAGCCGTATTACGATGTAGTCGATTGAGCTATTTTCTTAGTCGAATAAATTGTTTGCCACTGATGTTGAATTCCACTTGTAGTTTCCAAAGCAATGTTTTTCCTACAAAACCTTTCAAAGATCTTTTGTAGATCAAGCCTTTTAGTTATGCAAGAAATGTAATCAATAAGAAGTCAATATGTAAAGATATGTAACAGATGAAACAAACATAACCGATTTCACACAATTCACAGTTGAATCAAAAATCACTCAGGAGAGCAAATACCAATCAAACAGATTAAGAGCAGCTGAAATTGATTCAAACTCTAATTCATTTCCTTGTTAAAAATATGTTACATTGATAGGATCAAAACAAGGGACAAAAGCAAATGGCATTCTAAGCCATTAACAAAAGAAACAAACAGAAAAAAATCATTCAGTAAACAGACTCAACAAGCTACTTGTACTGGCAAATCTCAGCTGATAGACCTTAATCTGACTCAGAGGATTCAGTAGTATATTCTTATGGTGTATTGCCCTCATCTTGTGATTGAGAACCTTCATGAGTCCCCATGTTGTCGCTTATAGCTTTAGCCGATTAGCCACAAATATTTCAAACTTTGTTCTAGATGAAAACATTGTTTTGTCTTTGAAGAACCACCGTATGGAAGTTCTCTTCATTCCCAATTCCATTAGAGTATTATTGTCTATATCATTTGAATGATCACAATAGCAACACTTTTGATCACTTACTTTGACACCTTGCACCGAGGATTCTACTAATGAGAACAACATATGGTAGAACAGGGGAATTTTTGAATACTGCCACCCTCATATGATTTTTAATAACTTCTACCCAGTTGGTAGGAATTTTATTTATGATAGCATGCATCAGATATATGTCTTCAATACTCAAACGATTGTGAACAGTCCTTCCTGGCAATACAACCCATGAATGAATATGAGTAATGATTCTTTCTTCCTTCTTTAAACCATCATGAAGAAACCCTCCTTTCTTGAACATGTCTTCAGGAAATCTCCTTCAGTTTGAGTACAGATCACATTTCTTCAAATTCATGTTTAAATTAGAGTTGGGCAAGTGAGAGAGTGCAACTTTGGCTTCGAGTCCAGTAAATAGTATCCAAATGAACTCATCAATTTCGATTTAATCCCTTTACCGTGGACTTCGTAATGTCGTCTTTGAATTGTATAGTAACTTGTCATGAGAAAAAAGGAGTTTTGAAAAGTGTGAATTATTTGATGAAGAAGTGGAAAGCCAAGTTTTGTCTTGTTTGCTTGAGGACAAACAAAGTTCTAAGTTTGGGGTTGTGATAACGGTCCAAAAACCGTTATTTTCATACTTAAATTTGATAGTAAAACACACCCTTTATGGCTTAGAATGAGCTTTAAATCAAGTAAAACATTTAGTTGAGTTTTCTGAGAGTCAAAAGTTGGTTTTAGGGATATTAAGCTTGTTTTACATATTTTTACAAGGTTTTTAGATGAATTAAAGATGGAAGTGAAGTAATGTGGACTTTAGACCCATGAAAGAAGGAGAAAAATGATGAAAAGAAGGGTCAAGTGAACCGCTGAGCGCCAGAATGGTCCGCTGAGCGCTCAGAGCGATTAGAGGAAAACCGCTCAGCAGCAAAACTAACCGCTGAGCAATCAAAGCGGCAAGAGGCAAACTGCTGAGCGGTGAACTTAGGCGCCTGGGCAATTGTCTGTTTTTATTACCTAGATTCTGTAATCTTTCTTTTATCTTTCTGTTATCTTTTTAGGCTTATCTATATCCCTAGTGCGAATTAGAAGGGGATTCTTTTGGCAGAGAGAAACGTCCAGAGCTATTCCACACACCTTGGAGGAGGTTCCTTGGATGCTTAGGCTCCAATCAACCAAGTTTAGGGTTATTTCTTCCATTCTTTCATTATTTTCATCTAGTTTCACCATGATTATGGTGAACTAAACCCTTTGTTGTTGGGGAACAATGTAATCTTTGAAACTCTCATATATTCAAATTCTTATTTATTTCATATGCTTGTCATATACTTGTTTATCAATTGTTGGGTTCTCATCTATGCTCAATGCTTTTATTGTTTAACTCATTCAGTAAAAGAAGTTTGTCTTTATCGATATGGGGACGTACGGTAATGTCATGAACTGGTGAGAAATTCCTTGATTATGCCAATATCGCCTAGGGATAGGGGTAGGACAATCAATTGTTTTTGCTTCCGATCGCATTGCATTATTGGTTACTTGGGGAGGCTAGGGATAGCAAGCCGGTAATTAATAATAGGCTCTTTTCACCAAGGGATTGGGTTAAGGGTAAACTAGAAAGTTTGCATGCCAATTAGATAAATAAGTGAAGTAAATAAGAAGAGTAGATATATGAGAGTGGATAAGATGAAATTGTAAACTCCAACAACACCATTCATCCATAGTTTCTCAAAACCAAATGAATCAACTGCATTGCATGTTTATTTTTGTTCTTTGCATATAACCACCAAATTTATTCTCCTCTCAAGTCTTACAAGATTTGTTTACATGAAAGTTAAGGCTTAAGCAGTCCTTTGGGAAAACGATACTCGGACTTACCCGTTTATATTACTTGATAACGATCTGGTACACTTGCCAGTGGCTTAACAAGTTTTTGGCACCATTGTCGGGGACTCATGGTTTAACTTATCTAGTAGTGTAAACTGATTAAGTATGACTTGATTTTATGTTTATTTTTATTTTTTTTCTAATAAATGTTTTCTAGTGTTTTGTGCCTAACATTTGCAGGATGCAGTTTGGACAAGAATTTGATTATATGGGCACTTAATTCTACCAAAATTATTTCAACCATTGGTGGGATCCTCACTCATACATGGATCAAAACCAATTTGGGGAAGTTGCCGAGCCACAAATTACTCCACGGAGGGATACCACAGATGACGATTTTTTTCAGCGGATGACAGGTATGAATATGTCTTTCAACAGAAGTTTGGAGGAGATGCAACAACGAGAGGAGTTACAAGAACGTCTAAGACAACAACATCGTCCTTCACTTAAAGAAGTAGAGCATCAAAGGCAATAATATTCTCCTACACTTAAAGAAAGAGAGAAGGAAGTTCAACGATGTCTTTGGCAAAAACAATCCCCTATGCCAAGAAAAACATTGAGAGAAGCTGAACAATGCTGGTTGGAGGAAAATAAACAACATTTGCAGCAACTATCTCCATTAGAAAACCATGAAGAGACATTCCAGAAAGTACTGCAGAATATTATTTCCTTTTCAGAATGTGATGACGCAAAAAAGGAGATAGAACTAGATTGTGTGACTGCATCTCTGAATGATTCTAGGGTTAGTACTGAAGTTAACCCTAAGAAGGAATGTCAAGCCACTATCTCTGAAAGTGAGGAGGTTGTTGATGAGGAGAATATAGAGAGAGAGGTGAAAAAGATAAAAGAGATAGAAACAGAAAAGGTTGTTAAGGAGAAAAAAAATGGAGAAAAAGGAGGAGAAGATTGAGGAAGAAAAGATAGAGGAGAAAAAATTGGAGAAAAAGAAGGAGAGGATTGAGGAAGAAAAGATAGCGATATATGAAGAGAAGATAGAGGAGAAAAAAATGGAGAGAAAGGAGGAGAAGATAAAGGAAGAAAGGGTAGAGATAAATGAGGAGAAGATAGAGGAGAAAAAAATGGAGAAAAATAAGGAAAAGATAGAGGAGGAAAAGATAGAAGAGAAAGAAATAGAAAGGTTGAGTGAGGGAGAGAAAGATGAGAAGAAAGAAAAAGAAGTGGTTGAGAGAAAAGAAAAAAAGAAAAAAAGTGCAAAAATAAAAAAGAAGAAATCAAGGAAAAATAAAAAGAGAAAATTGAGGGAGGAGAAGATTAAGAAAAAGAGGAAGAGAGGAAAGAAGAAAAGATCATATGCAAAACCTCTTCCTCGTCAAAAGAAAAATCATAGGAAGGAAAAGAAGTTTAAGTGCTTTATGGAGATCTTCAAGAAAATGGATATTAAAGTTCCTATGATTGATACATGGAAACAAGTGCTTCGTGTTTTTAATTTTCTGAAGAAATTCAGCAGAAAGAAGAAAAAGAAAGAATATCAAGCAAATAGAATTAACACCTACTGAGGGGTGTTTTTATTTTTTCTGTTTTTATTTTTTTGTTTTTATTTTCTGTTTTTATATATATAAAAAAACGAAAATGAAAAATAAAATAATATTTTTATTTTTTTTATTTTTTATTTTTTTTGGACTAATTATGTGCTTTAGTGTAGTGTTCTTTAGTATATGCAGGATAAAATTTGCACTAGGATCACAAGATCATCAGGAAGCGGATAAGGAAAGAGAATTGGCTCACCAACACCGTGATGTGAAAAGTGACAAACCCAAACCTGGCACACCAAGTGAAATTCAAGAATAGGTTATGGGTTGTCAAGACTATTAAAACAGATAAAGCTTTTAAAGTTGGTGATAAGAAGAATATCAACACCTACTGATGGGTGTTTGAGCTTTACCGCGTCAAGCTAATGACGTTAAAAGAGCGCTTACTGGGAGGTATCCTAGTGATCCAAGAACAATATTTTTGTACTTTAAATTTTTAAATCTTGGTGATGATACAGGGAAGCATACCTACTGATGGGTGTTGGAAAGATTTGCACTTACTAACAAGTGCTAGAAAGGTTTGGGTCAAGCTCGTGACGTTAAACAGGTGCTTTTGGGAGGCAACCCATGTTTTATCTTTCTTTTCCCTTTGCACTTTGAATTAGTAGTATAGGTTTTATTCTTGTGTCTATGCTTGGCTTGTACACTCATTCTGATGATAGTTTGATTTTAGTGCATGATGAGTTATTTACTACTGATGATTGATTGTGGATGATGATTGAGAATGTGTGAATGCTGATATCCAGGTTAATGTTTCACTAATTATGTGAACAAGATGAGTAAGTGATTATGATTGTGATTGTGATGCTAAGCAGGATTCATGAATGAGAAGTGAGAAAGCATGATTGTGTGAGGTATTGAGCTTCAGAGTTTTATTGTTGGGTGCACTGTTTACAGGGAATCATGGATGATATTGACTCAATATTGATAATTGATTGAATTGCATGTGTATGTCATATGATCAAGGCCATGCTTGGAAAACCCTTACTTAGCCAAATTTTCACCCAAAGAAATTTTAAATGATATACGCTTTTTGAACCTTGGCCTTAAACAATACTAAAACCCATATTTGAATTAATTTTGCCTTAAGTTAGGGTTGAGAATAAATGTATGTGTTGAAAAGGTTCAAGTTTGGGGTTGTATGGGGAAAGTAAAAGGAAAAAATCAAAAGCATTGAGTTCAAAAGATGAAAAAGAAAAATGCATGAGAAAGAAAAGAAAAGAAGAAAAGAGAAAAAGCATGTAAAGTGAACTCAATGAAAAAAAGGAAAAGGGGAAAAAGTTGGGTATGAGTGAGATTGATTAAAAAGAGATTATGCTTGAACTTTGAATGATGATTTAAACTCTCTTAACTCAAGGATTTTGTATTCCAGAAAAACCAATTTTTCTTGATAGCCCAGCCACAATACAAGCCTTGGAAAAAGTCCTTGTGATGACTTGTGCATGTGAAGATTTTGATTGTTTTTGATGAATAACAATATTGTTTTATGTGACATGTGAATAGTAGAGAGTAGAGTGACCTCCTAAACACATGAGAGATTGAGTGAAACACTTGCTTGGTGAAAATTGTTAAATCCATGTTTAGTTGATTGATCATTCATGAACAAAACATCTGTTGGAAAAAGATTGATTATTGATAGGTGTCGCAACCCACACAAATTTGATTGCATAAAGAATGCAGTATAGACTAGGAAGTGACTCCTAGGTCGTCTCTCAAGGACCAATTTTGTGGTTCAGAATCGAGTCTAACACGAAGTGGGGGGGGGTTGTGAAAGGTTTGCGTGGTGAATACGGAAAAATTAAAATGAAATTAAATTAAAACGCAAATGTAAAAACGTAATTAAATTCAATTAAAACGAAATTAAATGCAACAACACATTTCACCATGCATGAAAATGAAATTAAAACAGTAAAACTGCTACAGTAAGTACGGAAATTCACGCTAGAACTAGACAGCTCTGACCTTTGCTCAATGTTTTACCCATAACATTTTCTACAGAGCTCTAAAAGAGATGAGTTTTTTTTCCTGGAAAGTAGACTCAGTTATCTTTCATGTGACATATAAAACGTAGCATTTGGACCTCTGGTATGGTTGCAGTTATTTTTTTAAAATCGAGTCCAGAGAGTGAAAATGCTAAACCCCAATACTAGAGCAAACAAATATCTAAGCACAGTTAAAACTATCAAATGCAAAACTAATTTAAATAAGGAAAAACAACTAACTACAACTCAAACTAATTTAAAGCTAAATAAAATAAGCAAACATAATTTACTACCAACTCATGTGACATGTGCATCCTTTCTCCATGAAAATAAAGTAAATGATAAACCTCTCTCCATGTGGGCCGTGACTGCATACAAAAACGAACCCAGCTCATTGTCTATGCTAGACATGACCATGCACCTCTTCATAGAAGACGTCACAGCTGCACCAATTTGCCAATCTAATGGTTGAAAACCGTGACACTACTTTCTCCAAGCATTAACTGAAAATTCTTCCAACCAAATCAACCACCGTACACTCCCACTCCCACCTACTCCTATCTAATCCACTTTCTTCAATTCTTTAATGATAACTAATCTCCAATCATCAATCAAAGTACCATTACATTCAATGAGAAGAGAAAAATAAACACGCTCCAGCAAAAGGAAAAATGGGAGTCACATGCAACAAGCCATAACCCCACACTTTCTTCATTCAATGCTCTCGGTCAAAGGAAAAGCAAGTGAGACAATTAAGCATTTTCACATAAAACTAAATGAAAGGAAAAGAGAATGTGAACATTTTCATTCCATCAATGTCAAACCCGTGAGTAGCAAAAAGTTCTCTCCAATGTTTCAAAAAACAACATTGAATCCCCGAGAGAGAGCTCCAATGCAAGTGACGGCTAATACTCTCTTCCATCCCTAGGTCTGAAAAATATGACTATAAATGAGTGGGGTCCACCTACAATAAAACCCTAGAGCCATGTGTCCTACTCTACAATTGGGCCCATCATGTTTTTGCCAAAATTTGGCTCAATATTACAAAACTTCATTAACAAATTCTAAACCACTAAGCTAAGCTAGATTAATTTTAAATTGCCTTGTGGAGAGTCTTCACTTAATTGGTGCCCTTCCAAAAGTCTCACAGTGTGATTCCAAAATTGTCCTGAAAATAAAAATAGGAATAATTAAGCTCAATTAATTCAAATTAATTAAAATAAGAATTATTGGTTTAATTAAGCCCAAATGGTGAAAATGACACAATAACTAAGAATTAAGCACAAATCATCAACACAATTCGGCACGAAAAACTAAGTTAATGGTATAAAATATTGACTCATCAATTATGTGAATTGAATTGGATTGAAAGCATGCATACATCTTTATAGGATTCCACTGAAATTTGAATTGTATAGTAACTTGTCATGAGAAAAAGGAGTTTTGAAAAGTGTGAATTATTTGATGAAGAAGTGGAAAGCCAAGTTTTGTCTTGTTTGCTTGAGGACAAGCAAAGTTCTAAGTTTGGAGTTTTGATAACTATCCAAAAACCGTTATTTTCATACTTAAATTTGATAGTAAAACACACCCTTTATGGCTTAGAATGAGCTTTAAATCAAGTAAAACACTTAGTTGAGTCTTTTGAGAGTCAAAAGTTTATTTTAGCAATATTATGCTTGTTTTACATTGTTTTGCAGGGTTTTTAGATGAATTAAAGATGGAAGTGAAGTAAGGTGGACTTAGACCCATGAAAGAAGGAGAAAAATGATGAAAAGAAGGGTCAAGTGAGCCGTTCAGCGCCAGAATGGTCAGCTGAGCGCTCAGAGCGATTAGAGGGAAACTGCTCAGTGGCAAAACTAACCGTTAAGTGGTCAAAGCGGCAAGAGGCAAACCGCTGAGCGGTGAACTTAGGCGCCTAAGCGGTTGTCTGTTTTTATTAGCGAGATTTTGTAATCTTTCTGTTATCTTTCTGTTATCTTTTTGGGCTTATATATAGCCCCAGTGCAAATTAGAAGGGGATTCTTTTGGCAGAAAGAAACGTCCAGAGCTATTCCACACACCTTGGAGGAGGTTCCTTGGATGCTTAGGCTCCAATCAACCAAGTTTAGGGTTATTTCTTCCATTCTTTCATTATTTTCATCTAGTTTCACCATGATTATGGTGAACTAAACCCTTTGTTGTTGGGGAACAATGTAATATTTTGAAACTCTCATATATTCAAATTCTTATTTATTTCATATGTTTGTCATTTACTTGTTTATCAATTGTTGGGTTCTCATCTATGCTCAATGCTTTTATTGTTTAACTCATTCAGTAAAAGAAGTTTGTCTTTATCGATATGGCGACGTACAGTAATGTCATGAACTGGTCAAAAATTCCTTAATTATTTCAATATCGCCTAGGGATAGGGGTAGGACGGTCAATTGTATTTGCTTCCGATCGCATTGCATTATTGGTTACTAGGGGAGGCTAGGGATAGCAAGCCGGTAATTAATAATAGGCTCTTTTCACCAAGGGATTGGGTTAAGGGTAAACTAGAAAGTTTGCATGGCAATTAGATAAACAAGTGAAGTAAATAAGAAGAGTAGATATATGAGAGTGGATAATATGAAATTGTAAACCCCAACAACACCATTCATCCATAGTTTCTCAAAACCAATTGAATCAACTGCATTACATGTTTATTTTTGTTCTTTGCATATAACCACCAAATTTATTCTCCTCTCAAGTCTTACAAGATTTGTTTACATGAAAGTTAAGGCCTAAGAGTCCTTTAGGAAAACGATGCTCGGAATTACCCGTTTATATTACTTGATAACGATCTGGTACACTTGCCAGTGGCTTAACAGTCTTCAAATATAAGATTATGGTAGAATACCTCCACCAAGTCAGGATACCGGGCACCCTTCATATGGACAAGACTTGATAGACATTGCACCTCCAGTAGATTAGGAAAGTTAAAGCCTTCTCTTCTGAAATTCCTAAAGTTAAGATAATAAGGATGAGCCAAGGTTTTTGATGGGTTCATCAAAAACTTGCTGCTTCAATCATCATCACTAATCCACCCAGACGAATCAAGATTTCTTGATGCAACAATTTTCTTACCCTTATCTTTGTTTGAATCCTAGTTAGTGGAGGCCATGGGGAAATAACATTTGAAAACCACTCCTACTCAGTTTTATGGTTATTAGAGAAATTGTTTGTACAGTAGCAGACACAGTAACGTATTTAGGAGTCTAACACAAACTCTTACATAGAGACCCACCAAGGATTTAGCATGTAATCCCCAGACTTCAAAAACTTAAATCCTAACGGTAAAAAATCAGAGACTCTAGTCGAATTCATTAAACAAATAGTTGACTACTATTTGTCAAGTGTATTTTAAAACAGAGTTTGAAACATACAGAGACCATAATCGAATGAATTAATAATGTAGTCGACTAAGACTCATGAAAATAGTTTTTTAGACTCATTTAATCAATCAAGCATACAGACATTTGCACATGTAATCAAACCACAACAACCAATCAATACAAGCATAATGCAGCAGAATGATACAATTTTACCCGTTGTAGATACTCAAGTTTTTGATTTTCTAAAATGATTCATCCTTGAGTTCAAACTGCATCTGCTAGATAACCTGTAAAACAATACAAGTTTTGCTTGCTGGTACCCATTTGACTTTGAGTCCATGATTGTCAGTTTTTGTAAGATGTTCCTTTGGTTTCCACACATAAATTCCTTTAGGAACAACAACATTTCTATAATAAAAGTTCTTGACATTGTGACCAATACAGTTGCAATAAAAGCATGCCTTTCTAACAAGTTTACTTAAGTCAATAAATCTCTTTTTATTTGTTCTGTTACATTATGCTCTATATCTTATTCCTTGCTTGTATACTACTCTGCCAGAGGGTTTCAATACAACATTTAAGTTGTCTCTACCTTGTGTAAACTTAGCTAGAGTACTAGTCAAGTAATCTATCTTTTCAATGTGAGTAGGACAATATTCACATGGTTTTTCAACTGTAACAGTTTCAATTTTAATTTCCTTAGCAGATAGCAAAGCATCATTCAATTTCTTTTCTAATCTTTCATTTTCAGAAAGAAGTTTTTAATCTGATATTCGTAATCTCTCCTTTCAGAGTTTAGTCAATTAACCTTGTACTCCAGTCGCATTGCTTCAGCGTGTAGTTTTCTAAATGTATCCAATAATTGATCATATTTCCCTTGTAGTGGTAAATCCTTAAATTATCCATCACTGCCATAATCCTCTTCAGATGTTCCGGCCATATAACAGATGTTGGATTCTTCCTCGTGATCAGCATCTTTATCACTTGAGCTATAAGCATCACTGTTTTCCCAAGCAATGTATGCTCCTTTTTGCTTCAAGCTTTTGTCTTGAGGGAATCTTTTTTTTCCTTTCTGTTTCGGCTTCAATTCTGGACATTCAGGCTTGATATGCTTTTCTTTTCCATATTCGTAGCACTAGATATCATTTGTTCTGAAGCTTTTCTTTTTGCTTTGACCCGCATGGTTAGTCAGTCGACTATCATTTTTCATAAATCGATTAAGCTTTCTTACCATCAAGGTCATTAGTTCTTTTTCGTCCATGCCTGCATCTGAGATCTCTGTCCTGGCATTATTTTTGCTTGTGGCCTTCAGAGCAATGGACCTCTTCTCTTCAATTCATCCTTTAATCTACCAAGTTCTAGTTCATGTTCGCATAGCTTGCCTAACAAGGTCTCCACGTTTATAGTTGTAAGGTCTTTGGATTCAGAGATTGCGGTGACTTTTGGTTGCCAATTTCTGTTCAGACTCTTCAAAATCTTGATATTGATTTCTTCTTTTTCAAACACCTTCCCGAGAGCCATGAGATGATTAACAATATGTGTGAATCTTTTTTGGACATCATATATAGTTTCACCAGCCTTCATCCTGAAAAGTTCATACTCCTGTATCAAAGAATTTTTCCTTGCTCTCCTCACTTCATTCGTGCCTTCATGTGTTACCTCTAAGACATCCCACATTTCCTTTGTAGTTTTGCATTGAGATATCCTAAAAAATTCACCAATTGTTAGTGCCTTAATATCATACTGAGCTTTTCTATTTTTATCTATAGTCCATTCAGTAAAAGGTTTTATAACAGTTTCTTTATCAACAGTTTTAGTAGGCACATAAGGACCATTCAAGGTTGCATCCAAAATTCCTTTATCTACAGATTCAAGAAATATTTGCATACGAATTTTCCAAAATGGATAATTTTCACCAGCAAACAGAGGTGGTCTATTTGTTGAAGCACCTTCACCAAAAGTTTGAAAACAGGAAGCCATCCCCAGGTTTGTAGTCGATTCAATGAAAAACAGAGTCAAATAGTTTTTCAAATGTCTTATGAAAACCAGCTCTGGTGCCAATTGTTGGAAAACAGGTATGCTTCTTTTTACACCAAGAGGGGGGGTGAATTGGTGGGTTTTTAAAATCAGAGTCTTTTTGCAATCTTTAAATCAAAGTATAAAACTTTACAAAACTTTCTTGAATTACAAGTAATGAAAATTGTGTGCAGCGGAAAATCGTAGTTGACTACGCAGATAATACAGTCGACTAAATGTAAAAGAGCAGAGATAGAGAAATTCAAAAAACATTGGTTTTTATACTAGTTTAGCCTCAATGCCTACATCCAGTGTCCTTCCAATACCAGGAAGAAATTGCACTATAATGATCAAGGTTTTTACAGCAAGAAATTTATAGAAGACCTCTATGTCAAAAATATAAATCTCCTCTCTAACCCTTCCAACCCTCATTATACGGTTAAACAATGTCTCCTACTTTGGAAAGTTGGATTAGTTTTTCCAGCTGATCATTCCTTAGTTCAACAAATATTACATGAATTTGATAGCTCCCCTACAGGTGGTCATTTGGCTATTTTAAAACAATGACTAGAATTTCTTCCCAGTTTTATTGGCATGGAATGAAGAACGCAATAAAATAATTTGTTCAAAATAGCTTGATTTTCCAGCAAGCATAGACTTCTAATACCCTTCCCACGAGTTTATTATAGTCACTCCATATGATTTGGGAAGACGTTATGAATTTCATTACTAGGTTGCCCCCATCTTATGGCTTCATATTGATCATGGTAGTAGTGGATAGACTATTGAAGTATAGCCATTTTTCTCGTTTGAAAATAGATTATACCAGTAAACAAGTGGCAAACAGTTTTGTCACTACTGTGATTAAGCTACATGGAATTCTGAAATCCCTATTATCAGAAAGGGGACAAGGTTTTCATTATTCAATTCTGACAACATTTGTTCAAGTTGAGTGGTACCACACTTAGCATGTCAATAGCTTACCACGGACAATCTAAGGCTATAAACAAGCGTTTGGAAATGTATTTAAGGTGTTTCACATTTTGAAACGCGAAAGAGTGGGTCAAATTCTTGCCCTGGGCAGAATTTTGGTATAATAATGCATATCATCATAGTGCTAGCATGACTCCATTTAAAGTTGTATATGGAAGAGACGTACCTCAAATAGTCAAATACGTACCTGATCCAGCAGTTTAATGTCACTTCAAGAGCAGTTGTTGCAAAGGGACATTATTTTCTCTAAACTTAAGCAAAATCTCCATCGAGTTCAACAAATAATGAAGAAACATACAGACCAGAAGAGAATTAATGCGGAGTTTAATGTTGGAGATAACGTTTTGGTCAAGCTGCAACCCTATAGACAATACTCCATGGCTTAAGGAAGAACCAAGAACTAAGTTTGAGATACTTTGGTGTGTTTTGAATTATAAACAGGATTGGCAAGGTTTCTTACAAATATTTGTTATCAAAGACTTCTAAATTTCACCCAGTTTTTCATGCTTCTTAAACTTTGTAAGGGGAATCGCTCTCAATCTTATATTCCCTTACCAATCACTTGTGGTAATGCACAACCAGTAATCCAACCAGCTGCTATTTTCAATCTAGGATGATTATCAGGGCACTAAGCAGATTCAACAAAATTTAGTCCAATGGGAGGAATTAGATAACATTCAAGCCACTTGGGAGGATCACATTGCATTACAACATGCTTTTCCATACTTCAACCTTGAGGACAAGGTTGTTTTTAATGAGGGAAGAAATCTAATGAAGCCAATTACTGTTAGAATTGTTGCAGCGGAATTGTTAGCGTGGAATAACAAACCAAGAGGGTTTTTAATACAAACGCGTGCCTTTTAATTTCTACTTAATTTAACTTACTATGCAAATAATAAATATAAATAAAAGAGTAAGGTTGAGAGAAATTTGCACATATGAATTTTATACTGGTTCGGATCTTACCAATCCTACGTCCAGTCGCTTATCTCAAACTGAGATAAACAGTTCACTAAGCACAAAACAATTACAAATTACAATCACAAAGAAACAATTTGTAAGAGTTTAGAAACCACCTCTCTTGATACCACAAGAGATGAACCTGCACCTCCTTTGAATCTTCAAAAAGGATGAGACACCTCCTCTGAATACTTCACGAAGGATGAAACACCTCCTCCGAATACTTCACGAAGGATTATCCTCTTCCACACACCTCCTTAGACGCACGAAGGATGAACCGGCTATTTCCTCTGTCACCGTAGTAGCACTTCACCAACTCCACAGACAAGAGTTTCACAAGCCGAACAAGAACACACACTTCTCAATAGTTTCTGAGTTCTTAAGCACAAGGGAAGAGTTCTTGTTGATGGATAAAAAGAGCCTATTTATAGACTCGAGCAAAAACTCTTCCATTCTACGAAACTGGCCATTTAATGCATTTAATCGACTAATATTAGTGTTAATCGATTAAAATAAGTACAACGGCTAGTTTTTCAAATCAGAAACGTCCAACGACTAGTATTAATCGATTATTCTCAAGATTAATCGATTAAAACTTCCTTTAATCGATTATTCCAAAGTTGATTGGGTTCTGGCTTCTGTAGCGATTTTAATCGATTATATCAGGGATTAATCGATTAAAACGGAGAAGTTTTGATTCTAAACAGCAAATACAAAGTATAAAGGTACAAGAATCAAAACCTACTACAAATCTAAGTCCTAAAACAATTAAACTACAATTATTACAAAAGCTTTTCATAACAAAAATAAGTCTTCAAAGGATCTTCATGAATCTTGATAAATCTTGACTTCATTTGGGCATCATCAAAACTTCATCTTCATCATTTTGCTAACATTCTCCCCCTTTTTAATGATGATCAAAAACTCCTTTGAATTAAAGCTTTTAGTAATAATCTGAGTAAAAACACAACTCATGAAAGACAAGGGCATTAGTGAATAACAATAAGCTTTAAGATATTTTCTCCCCCTTTTTGATCATAATTAAAAAGTTGTGTTTCATGTTCTCCCCCTAAGATAATACTCCCCCTCAATAAAAGCATGTATGCATAAAATATATTTCAAATTTAAAGATCCATTCAAACATACATAATAGGAGATTTAAAGCAAAAGATTTTTAGGGTAAAGAACTAAAAAAAATCATACTTTGAACCATACAATATAGAAATTTTAAAGCATAAAAAATATATGGTTAATTTTTTTAAAAAAAAAAAGCATAAAATGGATGAAATGAATAAAGATGCAATTCTAAGAGATTTTTAAAATTCCTAGATCTCTTCTAATGTTACCCCTTGAGAAATGTCTCCAATTTCATAATGATAATTTGTTGAGATCTTCATCTTGAGGATTGTCATTATTCTTCTCTTCTTTTGTTCTCTTCTGCAAGTCTTCATCATTACCTGCATCTGATTCAACTGACTCAAGAGGTTTTACCTCAAGGTCCACAATTTTATAAAAGACAACATGTTTGGGATAAAATTTTCTCAAATTTTGTTTTTATTTTATTTTTATTTATTTTTTTTTAAAAAAATTAAAGGTTAAAAAAATTAAATTTAAAAAAAAAATAAAAATTGAGCATGGTCTTTTGGGTTATATAAAAAAATAATAAATCATTTTACAACCCAAACATATCTACCACTTAGAACACCAAAATGCTTAATTTTACATTTATTTGAAGTATGACCCTTTTTCATACAATAAAAACATGATACAAAGTTTGTGTTCCTATAAGCTGTTCCTTTTTCTACCCATGTTCTACGGGTTCTATTATTATGCTTATTTTTAATTTTAGGAACATACTTATTTTTAACAACCTTATTTTCATTATTTTTACTGCATTCTCTTAAGGTTGTATGTTCTAGCAGTTTCTTAAAATTTTCGCAAGATGCACATTCATCACTACTAGTAAATTTACCATTTTCAAAAAATAAAACTTTATTTTTCAAATCTTTATTTTCTTCAAAAATATTTTCAAAATTTAATTTTAAATTTTTATTTTCTTCAAGAATATTTTCAAATTTTTATTTTAAATTTTTATTTTCTTCAGAAATATTTTCAAAATTTAATTTTAAACTTTTGAAATCCTTTTTCAATTTCTTATGAGCTTTATCTAATTTTTCAGATTCTACAAGTAAAGCAGCATAAGTTTCATGCAATTCACTTTCACTATATTGACTATAATTATCAGAATCGCTAGATGTACTTACTTGGCTTCCAGCGTCGTCGTCTGCCACTAAACAAATGTTTGCCTCTTCATCAGATTCGCTCAGATCAGAAATTGTTTCATTGTCATCGTCCCATGCGATGTAGGCTTTCTTTTTCTTGAAGTATTTCTTTTCTTTTACTTCTTCACTCTTCTTTTGATTTGGGCAATCCGCTTTTAAGTGCCCCCTTTTCTCCGCAACCATAACATCTATATTTTGAGGAGGATTCTTGATTTTCTTTCTTTTCGACTTTGAATCTTCCTTTATCTTTTGATTTCATGAACCTGTTGAGCCTTTTTATCATGAGTCTCAGATTTTCTTCCTCTTCTGAGTCTTCATCTTCTATTTTGCTTTTGCTCCTTTCTATCTCAGATTTTAAGGCTAGACTCTTTTTCTTTGTTTTTGCCATTGCTTCTTCTTCATCTAGTCTTCCAAGGTCAAGTTCATGCTCTCTCAACTTTCCAAATAATGCCGCCATAATCATTGTGTTGAGATTTTGTGCTCAGAAATTGTAGTCACTTTTGGTTGCCACGACCTATCTAAAGATTTCAAAATTTTTATATTAAGTTCATCATTGTCAAATGACTTACCTAGACCAATGAGATGATTGGCAATGTTGGTGAAGCGTTTCTGAATATCTGAAATTGTTTCTCCTTGCTTCATCCTGAACATTTCGTACTCTTGGATCAAGGTATTCTTTCTCGCTCTGTTCACATCATTTGTACCTTCGTGGGTTACTCTCAGTACTTCCCACATTTCTTGAGCAGTTTTGCAAATACATATCCTGTAAAACTCATCAACGGTTAAGGCAGATGAAATAATATTACGAGCTTTTACATCGTTTTGAAACCTTTTCTTTCCTTCAGCAGTCCACTGAACACGGGGCTTTGGTTCCTGCAAATTGTTAGTAGTAACAGACGAACCAGATGTAATAACATCCCAAATCTCACAATCAATAGACTCAATAAAAATTTTCATTCTAACCTTCCAGAATGCATAGTTTTCACCTGTGAATAAAGGTGGTCTATTGATAGAAGCACCCTCTGCAAAAGTTTGATATGATTCTGCCATTTGAATGACTATCAAATTGAGCTCTGATACCAATTGTTAGAATTGCTGCAGCGGAATTGTTAGCGTGGAATAAAAAACCAAGAGGGTTTTTAATACAAACGCGTGCCTTTTAATTTCTACTCAATTTAACTTACTATGCAAATAATAAATATAAATAAAAGAGTAAGGTTGAGAGAAATTTGCACAGATGAATTTTATACTGGTTCGGATCTTACCAATCCTACGTCCAGTCGCTTATCTCAAACCGAGATAAACAGTTCACTAAGCACAAAACAATTACAAATTACAATTACAAAGAAACAATTTGTAAGAGTTTAGAAACCACCTCTCTTGATACCACAAGAGATGAACCTACACCTCCTTTGAATCTTCACAAAGGATGAGACACCTCCTCTGAATACTTCACGAAGGATGAAACACCTCCTCCGAATACTTCATGAAGGATGATCCTCTTCCACACACCTCCTTAGACGCACGAAGGATGAACCGGCTATTTCCTCTGTCACCGTAGTAGCACTTCACCAACTCCACAGACAAGAGTTTCACAAGTCGAACAAGAACACACACTTCTCAATAGTTTTTGAGTTCTTAAGCACAAGGGAAGAGTTCTTGTTGATGGATAAAAAGAGCCTATTTATAGACTCGAGCAAAAACTCTTCCATTCTACGAAACTGGCCATTTAACGCATTTAATCGACTAATATTAGTGTTAATCGATTAAAATAAGTACAACGGCTAGTTTTTCAAATCAGAAACGTCCAACGGCTAGTATTAATCGATTATTCTCAGGATTAATCGATTAATTAATCGATTAAAACTTGCTTTAATCAATTATTCCAAAGCTGATTGGGTTCTGGCTTCTATAGCGATTTTAATTGATTATATCAGGGCTTAATCGATTAAAACGAAGAAGTTTTGATTCTAAACAGCAAATACAAAATATAAAGGTACAAGAATCAAAACCTACTACAAATCTAAGTCCTTAACAGTTAAACTACAATTATTACAAAAGCTTTTCATAACAAAAATAAGTCTTCAAAAGATCTTCATGAATCTTGATAAATCTTGACTTGATTTGGAAAATATCAAAACTTCGTCTTCATCATTATCATTTTGCTAATAATTACAAAAAGACAAATGAGTAGAATATGGGGACAAATAATAATAGTCACGTCATAGATGATGCAAATGAGGGGAAAATATGGAAAAGCCCACGGCCCAAAATAACTAACGTACGTACAGCTTAGGGACTATGGACAGGTTTTTAGCTTATAGGTCACAATGGTTGGAGGAGGAGAAGTTTTTTTTAGGGTTGAAGTTTCTCTGTCTTCTCTCTTTGGGAAATCAATTATGTTTTTGTATTTTTCGTCTTATAGCTCTATAATTACTGCTGCCTCCATAGCAGTACCTCCTTTCTTGTAAGAAACCCCTTTCGAGTAAATAATACTATTACAGATTTTTGCTTTACACCGATTATACTATTCTTGCTCTTTTCTCTGTTATCACTCTTTCCTTGGTGTTCTCTGTTATCACTGTTACAATTACTCCTCTTCAAAAACATTCAACATTATTTTTCATTTTTCTACCATCTAACTCAGTTTTTAACAACATCAATATTTTCATATAGTCAATGTCCTAATATCTCTTAAACAAATTCTCTTGGCAATTGTCCATCAACTTGATCTGGTTCCTTTGTTCAGAGACCAAACAAAAGACCCTCTTCTCACAATAACACTCGAAACAACAAAAGATAAAACTATGTGTATGTATATTATTGAATCTGTAATTTATATAAAGAGAAGTACAATTATACGTCTCAAGGAAGCATCCCTTCCTCCATTGAAAAAAGTCCAGCTTATACCCAAATGGAAAATATCTGATAATCCTTTTCTCTCTATTCTGTTTCTTATTTATACTCTCTCTCTACTAACAAACTATCCTCCTTTCCCACCTTTAATTTCCTCCCCTCATATACTTTTAACTTCTTAACAGGCTATCATTTTGAGCATACCAAAAGATACTTCCCATCTTTTTGTGAGTATATATTTTTTTTTTGTGCATTTTGAATGTTGAAATTCTATTGTTGCTGGAACTTGTCTTCCATGCCATAAAAACCCCACAAGTTGCACCAAATGCAGCATCATCCACCATAAAGAAATGGTTAAAAATGCATTGGCTGAGAATAATATTAATGGCCAGAGGTGGAATTTGAACACAACTACAAGAAGTTTAAGTAGAGAAAGAAAACATCTTGTGTTGCAATTCAGCCAGCCCTTTTAGACTATCATCTATTGGGACCAAAACCCAAAATTAAAATTGTATTAGTATAATAGCAGAAGCATGAGAAACAATAAAAAAGCAGATTAGAAACCTTAAAAAGGGAAATGGCTTATTGTGTTACAACTTCTTTAAAGTACGAATTACATTTGATGGAAAAGTGAGACTATATTTACTCTTCCATTTCATGAATAATTTCCAACTCGAAATTCTGGTGTCTTGTTTGAACAGCTGCATTTGTTCTTGAGGAACCGGTCTTATCAAAAGGAGTAGGGGGTGCAATTAACTTGTCTCCATCTCCTTCAAGCATTTGTACCACAGTTTTCATGGATGGACGGTCCACTGGGTTCCACTGAATACACCAAAGTCCTATAATGGCAAGTTTCCTTGCAATTTTAGCATCTCCCTCCTCCTCAATTGTAACTTCCACGTCTCGTGCTTCCACCAAATTATGGATCCACTCAGGGTACAGAACTTGGAAACTTTCCTCCACTGACATATTTGTGTTCTTTCTTCCTCCTACCATCTCCAGAAGCAACATTCCGTAGCTGTAAATGTCAGACTTATAAGAGACATTACCAAAGTTTCTTGAGAAAACTTCAGGGGCAATGTAGCCTAAGGTTCCCCTGGCTGCAGTCACAGACACAGTACTTTGATTTTTAGGACACAATTTAGCAAGTCCAAAATCAGTGATCTTTGGATTGAAGTGATCATCTAACAAAACATTGTGAGGATTGATGTCAAAGTGAAGTATTCTATGATCACAGCCCAGATGGAGATACTCAATCCCTTTGGCAACACCAAGAGCAATTTGTTGCAACTTCTCCCAACCAAGGAAAACATCCTTGTTGTCGGGTGGAGCCAAGAATCTCTGCAGTGATCCATTTGGGAAGAAATCATAGACAAGAGCACGGTGGAATCCATCAGCACAGAATCCAAGCAAGCGAACAACATTAACATGATGAATTTTGCCCATTGTTCCCACTTCGTTTATGAAATCCTTTCCATCTCCAACAGCGTCATTGAGTATCTTGACAGCAACGAGAATATCACGGGAGAGCATTCCCTTGAACACTGCTCCATGAGCTCCTTCTCCCAAACTCTCACTAAACCCCATTTGTGATTCTCTTAATGTCAGCGTAAGTGAATCTGGTAGGCTTCATTGCCTTGTAATCCTCCAAGAATTTCTCTATACGAGCTTGGTCTTCTCCTTTCATCTTATAATGGTCATGCACATGAAACAAAGCCTTGGCCAAAAGCAGCACAAGAAGGAAACCACCTATTCCCCCTGTGGGTGTATCTTCTGTTAGACACCTTACAAAGAACCACAAACAGAGAAAGAAAACGGGGAAACAAGGATACCGCACATACCTGCTGCGATAAGTACAATAGTTGATGTTGGAAGCCCGTTTGTGGGGCAAACAAAACATTCAACTTCACTTTGGGTATCATTCTTGTATCTACATTTACTTCCTTGTGCTTCACAGGAACTGCAATTGGGGCTGGTCCATTCCGCAAGCACGGTGTTCTTCATATAATCCCGTACATACCACTGGACGGAGTAAACATCACTCAACTTTCTGCACGATACTATCTGGGGATCAAGAAAGTCAGATCCAGAATCAAGTTGCAAAATTGGGCATGACATTGAGTTGCAGCGGAAGAAGGAAACATTCCGGTCCCCATATGATAGGAATTTAAATGGTGAAATGGAGGAATTGCCGAGCTTCATGAGCTGCCTAGCAAGGCAACTTTGAGGGTCGTAGAGTTGGATTTGCTGTGACTTGTAATCTATGCTTTGGACATACAATTTTATTGAAACAGAAGGTAGATCCAACACAGTCTTATATGCATCCGTACACAACAGATCGAAGCCACGAGGATAGCCCATGGTGTGATTGAACTTGCTATTTCTGAGGTGAAATGGGAATTGAATGTAAATGGGGCCACACTTTTCCGTGCACCCATTTTTGCATATGGCAGGCTTCCATAGCAGAAGCAACAGCGTCAGCAGAAGAGCGGGATTTTGAAAATTTAGCATTGAGTGGTTGCAGAAAATTTAGCAATGCTTTGCATAATTAAGCCTTTCGTTAAAGTGTGTGCGCAAGTTGGAGAAGGAGATGATGGCCGCCGGGTGTAAGTGCGCAACTGCGATTCCGCGTTGGAAGTAGACAAGTGGACTTGCTTGCTTATCAAAAACAAAAAAGTGGACTTGACTTTACTGATAGAAGGAAAATCATATTTTCACACCGATTTTTTAACACCATTTTGACACTTCATATTTGTCAAAATGTGATTAAATGATTTCAAATTAAAAAAAAAAAACTAAGTTTTTCTCTTTTAAATATGTTTTATTTTAACTTTTTTTTAATTTAAAATTGTTTAATCACATTTTAACATGTTTACAGTATCAAAATGATGTAAAAAAATATGTCAAAATATCATTTTCCCTAGTAAAAGCAATGAGAGAGGAACACTTGGAACTTGTAATCAGTGTATTGACGAGGATTGGTTGTGAGAGACGGTTCCTTCGTGGAATCGAGGGATTGAGAGGAGATTACCGTGTTATTTGGATTTGGATTAAAGAATTTGAACAGATGAATGAAGAATTTAAAAGAAAAATTTGTAAATGATGTGTCGAGATATGATAGATTAAAATATTTGTCTTAATTGATAAAATTAGATTATCATTAAACTTTTTTAGAAATTTGATATAAATATAAACTTAAGTAGAGAATATTATATTAAAATGAAATTAAAATTGTTATTGAGAAAAAAAATTAAATTACAAAATTAAAATTAAAATTTATAAAAGAGATTTGTGGGATAAATTTTAAATACATTTTCTTAATAACTTTTATATTATTATTTAAACTGTTGTCAACAAAAAATGCAGTAATTTTGACATAGTAAATAAAAATTGTCGATAATAAATTAAAATAAGTTTTTAACACAGAAGATTCATTAATACAAACTCAATAAATTAAACTTAACAATTTTGGAAAGTTATTTAAGATAGTGCATGAATTCAATTTTTTACATTTTGTTAAAACAAAATTGTGTAGGGAATAGATAGTCTAGACAATTCAGGTTTTAAAGTTTAATATAGAACATTAAATAAAATATTGTTATATAAAAAACATAGTAACGAATGAGAAACTTTTCATAAGTCTAGAGCAAAGTTTATAAATAATGTTTTCTACACAAAATTTTTTAAATGATTCAAAAAATCATAAATAACATATGAAAGATAGTATCTCTCGTTGAATTAATTAATAGATTTTATGAGCAAAACAAGTTAGCTTTTTATGAAAATGGAATTCTATCTCTTATATAACACTAAGAATTAAAAGAAATTTTCATTCAAATACAGTGTTATATAAAGCAAAGCTTTCTAGAGAAAACATCGTCTCATAAGTGACCATTTTATGTTTATACGATCTCATGAATAAACATTTGTCTTACCAAACGATGCATTTATGAATGAAATGACAAATGATAAAATGTCTTGAACACACTACATTGTTTAATATTTATCAATGTTCAAAACATTTAATGCATGTACGAAAAAGTACTTCGATGCTTGTATAGTTCTTGGTATTCTTATAGATCGATAAAGCAGAAAGATATGATCAGAATCATGACACCTAAGAAAAAGAGGTTATGAGAGAAGAAAACATTTTAGGAATATTTCCCTTGAAGCCCTATACTTAGTCACTTCGTACAAGATCAGTTTTGCTTAAGGCTATGAGAAAAAGCTCTGAACCATACAAAGTAGAGTTTAACTTCACATCTAAAGTCTACCTACTCTCTTAAAGTCAACTTTTTGTCTAACATTCATCTTTCAAGAGAAGCTATATATAGAAGAAAGCTTGAAAAGAAGTTGTTGTTGATAAAAAGGGCAATAAAGAGAACATAAGAAGAATAGTAATGTGAGAAGGAGAGAAAAGTCAACCTGTATCGTTTGATGATCAATATTCTTTGAGAGAAAAATCTTAGTGAAAGAGAGAAACACATTCAAGTGTTATAAATTGTATTATATTAGAATACATATCCTTTCGTGAGAGTTAATTATTTGTACCTTATAGAAAATCCATTTGTGGATTTGTTGTAAATTCTAAAGAGAACTCAAATACTTGGTTGTTTAGCTCTTGTTGAGTTGAACGTCTAGACAATTGGCTAGGGTTAGATCCAGGAATGGCTAAACGCGATCTAATTGTGTTGACTAGGGCACCAAGAATGGTACTAATACTCATTGTAACCAGGAGTGAACTCGGTGAGATCCTAAAGAGGAAAAACTTGTGTAATCTTAGAAAAGATTAGTGTAACCCCTTAAGAGTTCTTAAGGAGAACTAGATATAACATAGGTCTAGTGAACCAGTATAAAATCTGTAGTTTATTATCCAAAAACCACTTTCCATTCACTTGTCTCAATAAAAACCAACATTTAAACATTTTACAATAAATATATATTATCTTTACAAGTTATTAAATGTTGTTTTGCGAAAAGAATTTGAAAAACACCATTCACCCCCTTCTAATGTTTTTCTTGAATATTTTAGTTGGTACCAGAGCTTACCTCAGGAGTGAGTTCCTAACAAAACTTGAGGAAACGATCGCAATGGTCAATGGAAAATGAAGGATATGTTGTCAACATGCCTCCTCTATTCATGGGGGAAAGGTTCGATTATTGGAAGCAAGGAATGATTATATTCTTTGAATCCTACCACGTCGATATATGGGATGTGGTTGGAAATGGGGATTATATACCTCTTGGTAATAAGGAAGAAAAGCTTGTGGTCCAACGAGCAAAAACATAGGTATCTTCTTAACTCTAAATGTGTGCTTTGTCTGAAGAAGAATACAGGAAAGTACATGCTCGAAATTCAGCAAAGGATATGTGGGACACTCTAGTTGTCACATATGAAGGCTCAAATGAAGTCAAAAGAAATAAGTTGAGTCTGCTAACACGTGAGTATGAGTTATTCACCATGCTAGACAATGAAAACATCCAAGCCATGTTCAACCGATTTCAAATGATCTTAAATGAGTTTGGTAAGACTTGTGATAATTTTGATAATATTGACAAAATTCTTCACAGTCTTCCCAGGAAATGGAGACCACAAGTCACTACTCTAAGAACCTCAAAGAATCTTGGTGGGATAAGGTTATAAATTCTTATTGGAATCCTGAAAGTACATGAGTAGGAGCTTTAACAAGATGGAATAATAAAGAAAGAAAAAAACATAGTGTTAAAGGCTCAAAAATCTCTCAGAAGGATTCCCACAAAAGTAGAAGAACCTTTTGAAGAGTCAACTAGTAAAGAAGACTCCATGAAAGAAGGAGAAGAAGATGAATTATTTTTCATCTCCAAGAAGGTCGTATCAATGTGGAGAAGAAAGAAAGGAAAATGTCTTGGATCAATTTCCATAAATGATCAGCGAAAGAAAGTCTCATCGTATGCTATGAATGTAAGAAACCAAGCCACTTCAAATCTAAGTGTCCTGATTTTAAGAAGATAAAGAGAAAACTTGGCATTTCTAAACAAGGAAAGAAAAAGGTGTTAATAAGTACCTAGGATGATCTAGACTTCTCAGAATCTGATGAAGAAGACAAAGAAGTCAACCTATGTCTCATGGTAGATGATGACAGATGGTTGTCAAATGACTCTGACGATGGTATAGACCCAGAGCACAACAGATTGAAGTTGTATATCCTAAGGTTAGAATTTGTTGATCTTTAACTTATTAATTTTCGTAGTCAAATTTAAACTATTACATTTGACTATCTTCTTTCACATGTTTAGTGTAACAAGCAGACAAATTCCTAGGCATGTGACTACTACATCATGTCATGGATGAAGACAATAATCTGAGCATGAATCAAAGCATATTAGACTGAGGTAAAAATTTACATTTGAAATCTTCCAAATCTCAATCAACTTTTCACTTTAGAATGAATATAATAGTAAAGTTTTCTTGATTTTGCATCGGTTTAACAATTCCTCTTCATTAACAGACACTACAAGAAAAATGGCCTTTACATACGGCCCAAATCCGTATATAACTTTGGAAATCCGTATATAAAATGTGGTTATATACGGATTACATATGGTCAAAAATCCGTATATAAAATGGCTATAGCTAGTATTATATACGGATTATCCATATATAAGTTATATACGGATTATCCGTATATACTTTATATACGAATTATCCGTATATAATTTATATACGGATAATCCGTATATAACTTATATATAAATTATATACGGATAAACCGTATATAAATTATATATGGATAAACCGTATATAAATTATATACGGATAATCCGTATATAAATTATATATAAATTATAGACGGATTATCCGTATATAATTTATATACAGTTTTTTTAAATAGTTATATGAATAAATAACCTGCCCATCTTTAATCACACAAATAACATATTAAAACAATCATCAAATCACAACAGACCTGCCCATTTTATATCCATTCACACATTTCACATATATTTAATTCTTAACTTACAAACATTAGTCATTAATACATCAAAGGGAAGTTTCCATAATTGTCAATTAGAACAATAAGTTGAAATAAGTTCTTCATGGAACAAGTTTAAGTCATAAGCCCTACTCTAAAAACATAACTAGTAATGTTGTTCATAACGATCTCCATGTTCTGTTGGATCCTGTGGTTAATCCTACTGCGGTTGATCCTCTTGTGGTTGTTGTGGTTGCTGAACATTAGTTTGTGGCTGATTTTGGGATTGAAGAAATTCTTGTGCAGCTGTGGTTGCAGGAGGGGGAAGGTAATGCATTATGGTGCTAATAAAGCCTTCAAATTTAGAAGTGATCTGTCGAAGTTGCTCATCATGGCTTGACACTCTATTTTCAAGGTTAGAAATGTTGTGTACAATTGGTTGCTGAGAAGAAGATGCCTGTGTCTGTTGTACGTAACTCTCGACACAATCATCTCGAGCACTGACATTTCCAATGCCATATACCCGCCCCTTGTACCTTCCACCAGCAACCTCCAACCAACATTGGTTCCTCAATCTTTCCTCTTCTGCAGGGTCTAGGGAAGTAGATGCTGAAGCACCAACGGATGCAGTCTCAGATATTACTTGAGAAAATCTAGCTTGAAATTGTTCTTGTTAAATGAATACATGATTATTGTTAAATAGATAGACATAAAATTTAAAACCTAATAAAAAATATAATAGAGTTAGTAGAAACTAACACGTGTCCGCCTAGACCTTTCATCGACAAATTCTCCTGTTGATGCTCGAATGTGTTTGTTGAAAAATTTCATCGACATGCTGTCCGACTAAGCTCCTCTGACTGCAAGCAAAGAAGATGTAAGTTGTTAACAACAAATATTTGTTAAATTAATGAGTAGAAATGTAAAATTAAATTGATGTCATCATACCAGACGAATAACATGCTCATGCACGCTAATGGTTCCCCCAATGTGCAAACAACCACCCTTGTCGGATGTCTTGTTCTTCTTGGCGGTTTCACACTTTTGTCTATAAAGTGGCATGTTCCACTTCTCTAAAAGAGCATTCCAAACCTCCTCTCCCATCCAATCAGGCTTTTTCCCTAGAGTTCGAGCTGTTTTAAACATCTCAGATAATTTATGAGATGCTTTGGTATGGAAATTCTTTTTTATCTTTTCTTTATCCTCAATCCTCCATGATCCTTTCTCTGATATTTAGGAAGAAAAAGCATAATATAGATTATTGAAGTTGGAACAAACAATAAGGAAGCTTAGACAAGAATGAGCAGAATATTTGAATCAACATTTTCATTAGCTATAGCTTTAAGTTTTTCCTTTAAGTTCTTTTTGTTTTGATGATAGCATTAGCTTTAGCTTTTAGTTTTACTTTTGATATGGTTTAAACTCTGAATTGATGATTTTGATATATATGAATTGGAAAACTGGTTTTTGTATTTCAGGTTTGGTTAAATCAACAAAAACGAACCAATTAAAAAAAAACCCTGAATTCCACATCAGCCTGTATACTGCATGACGTTAATATAGGTGTATTGATGACGTCGGCCTGTACACTACAAGACGTTAACCCTTTTCAAGTGGTCAACCAAAGAAATGCACCATTGGGCAAGCTCCTCTATGGCCCAGCAAGCTTGACGTAAAAAATGTCTCAAGGCCGACGTCACTTTCACGTCTCACCCCTTTTCAGTGGATGTCAAATCTTCTTTTACATCCAATTAAGCATTGTGGATTAAGTCACATATTAGACGTCGAATTCTACATGACCGACGTCTTATATAAACAATTAATGTCGGCTTATATAATTCGCCTTTAAAAACCCAAAAATCACTAACGTTGTACAATATTTTTGTACTATAGTGAATTAGTTGCATTCCCATCATACAACATGCTAGGATTTTTTTTTCACAACATTGTTCAAGCATTAATGAGTACAACTAGTAAGAAAATCAAGTTCTAAAACCACTTTCATAGTAATAAGAAAAGAAGTCGTAACTGCAATGAAAATCAAAAGATAAACAAAACTAACAATAACCAATGATGCATTTTTTTTAGGAAATAAAATTACAATACCATTTTCTTTTATATTTAAGAAAACAAATATAATAACCTCTCACTGAAAATAGAAAAAAACAATTATTAAGAAAACCTTAAAGAATGAACTATTTTTCCTATCTTTTTTTTTATCAAGCACTAAAATAGTATAAAAGTAAAGGATATTTTGATATGGCTTTAAAAAAAGACCTTACAACTTTTATGATAAGAAAAACTATAATTGTCTTATTACACATGAAAAACTATAATTGTATACACTACCAAATAAATTTATACAAGGACCACCCTATAACATTAATCCATTACTCCCATCAACATTACACTGAATTTAAGTTATCTTATTTATGCCCGTTTCAATATTCTTTGGTGAATCCGATGTTATGCTTTCATCATGCTGACTAGTAGAGTAAGTGTACTCAATGACATCAGAACCAAGATCATCATGTTCGTATGCTTCAATATTGTAAAAAGAAGGCTTTGGAGGCAATTCAAGGCTTTCAATCACCCCTTCAAGCATTTCTATTACCTTTTTCATTGAAGGACGATCACTTGGATTTAATTGAATACACCAAAGTGCAATTAAGAACATCCTTTTAACTAGAATATTCTCTTCTGATGAAGCATCTTGCATGTCAATGTTTTTCTCTGTTTTAAATTGATCATAAATCCAAAAAGGAAAATAATTTTGACTTGAATGTTCAGCATCAGGATTTGAGTTCCTTCTCTTACTTATCATTTCCATCAAAAGCATTCCAAAACTGTAAACATCAGCTTTATAGGTTACTCCACCCATATTGTTGTAATATAACTCTGGAGCCATATAACCCAATGTTCCTCTTGCTGCAGTCATATTCACAACACCATCAATTGTAGCATGTAGCTTTGCAAGTCCAAAATCTGAAACCTTTGGAACAAAGTTGTCATCTAAAAGAATATTATGAGGCTTGATATCAAAATGCACAATTTGCATATCACAACCTTGATGCAAATATGCAATCCCATGAGCTATTCCAAGAGATATTTCATGTATTTTTTCATAGCTTAAATGGGTGCTTTCTTCTTTGGAGAAAATGTACTTATCCAATGATCCATTTGACATAAATTCATAAACTAGAGCACGTTTTTTTCTATGAACACAATATCCAATAAGACGCACCACATTTACATGATGTATTGTTCCGATGGTAGCTACTTCATTTATGAAATCTTGTCCATTATTATTGGATTTGCTCAACATCTTTACAGCTACATCTAATCCACTTCGGAGTTTTCCTTTATACACAGCACCAAAGCCTCCTTGACCCAATTTCACTTTGAAACCTTTAGTCATTTTTTTTATTTCGTTATGTTCGTACCTGATAGGATTTAGATGACTATCTAGCAAGAAATTTTCAATATTTTCATATATTGAAGAATGTCTTCGTCGCCATTTGTAGATGAATAACACAAGAATAAGTACAACTCCAAACAGATATCTGCCTGTCAAAAATGCTAATATACCGTTTCGTCCTATATATACTCCTCCATTAAAATATTGCACTTCATTTGGGTCGTCCAATTGTTTCGTAGTGGATGTCATTCTGCTACCTATTCCTACAAATATATCGCCCTATGAGCAAGACCTAACAACATGCTCCGGTATGATTCATAACTTCGCTCAAGAGCATAAACTAATGAAGGATCTTACCATAAATTTTAGGAATTTTAGGAATCACGGAGAAGGATCTTACCATAAATAATGCCTCTAAGATAAGCTGCAAATAAAAAATATAAGAGAATAAAAATATCGTGTCAATTCAAAAAATGGCACACGTATATAAAAAGAACTTTAAAAAACGAAAGAGCTCAGTATTAGACTTGAGAAAGATAAATAAAAGAACCATAATTAGTCAGTTACGTGATTATTACGTGATTTTTTTTTCTATCTTCAACTCGTCAATAACATTATTTTTTTTTTCTTTAGTTATTCTGGGTTTATTCGTTTGTCAATTCGTTTTTAGAAAAAAAAACGCGTTAATCAATAGAACTAAAGTTGTTAATATAAATTCATCTAAAAATAATCTAATTTGTAAGATATTTAAAAACAAAGTCAGAAATAATTACTTACCTTCAATATTGCCCAAAACCTTTTGCCAAGGTCCTGAAACACAAGAAAACAATAATGTTAAGATGAAATTTAGAAAATTAATGAACAAACTTACTTAGAGAAACATTTAATAGCTTGTTTGTATAAGTAAAAATGACAATTGTAAGAAAATTCACAATATAATATTTAATGACGCAAAAGAATTTTGTTTTTCCGAAAAGACAACCTTTAATCAGCATAGCAGAACAAGAAAAAGCATCATTGGTACGTAGTATCGTCATTGTTTTAACTATAATTGTTGTTGTTAACTCATCCGAACCACGGTCTTTACATTTCCCTTACACCTACCATAATATTAACACTAATTATCTTGGTAACTTTGCATGTTACTTCTCACAGTTTCTTCTGTGTATAAACTCTTTTTATTATACAAAGAGTTCATAGCCTTATGAGACCAGCTCCCCCTCAACCCCCTGTAACACCCAACACTATCCAATATGGAATTAAAAAAAATTAATCAATGGTATTGATGAAAAATCTAAATGTTAATACAAGGAGTTTTAATAGGCCTATTATATTTTATATTATAATTTTAAAAAAATTGGAAATGCATGTTCTTAAATTTATAACTTCAAAAATAAAAAATTAGTAAAGTAATATATATTTGATTCTTAAAATAGTATAAAATATTAGTATGTCTATTAAACCTAAAAAATCATAAAATAAAATAATAGTAATAGCAATAATAAGGAAGAATAAAAGGATAGAGAAAGTGGATAATATTACCGCAGTTTTGGATGTAGTCGGGGTTGTAACGACAGTAAGGGATCGAACACCGGACTTCACTGCTGGATTGATTGATAAGATGACACCCCGTCTCCCTTCCACATCGATCCTCACAAACAATAGGCAACCACGACAACCAAAATCCCTCACTTATTTTGCGTTGGATATCATCATATGTAACATTCCGCTCCAATATTCCTTCAAGCACTTCAACCTCCCAGCTGTCAGAGTCACCATACTTGTGGTAGGTAACATTCTGCTTCGGTGTCCAAACCGTAGCCACCATCAGATCGCATCCAACCTTGATGTCCTTCACACTAAACTCATACCAAGATCCTAATACGGCGTACACGTGCCCTCCGCTGCCACATCCACTCCTGTCCACCTTAACATATCGTGGATCGTCATTCACAGGATTCAAACAGTTGAAGTACCCTATGCTGACCATTTCCCAGTCTGCAATCGGCTTCAATGGATGGACCAAGGACCACAAACTACTATACATACTACGATCCTTTAAGAAATAGCGAGGGATGAAAGAGCAGTTAGCGTCCTCGTCCTGACCTGGGTCCCTAAGAAGGATGTTGTATCCCTTGTAGTCGATCTCTCGTACAAGGGATTTTTCCCAGAAGAAGAGAGTGGTGTTGTTAATGCAATCCAACTCATACCTTGGGTCGCCGCACTGACCTGGGTCGCCTTTCAGCCGAAATGGGTAGGTTATGTTGCGAATTTGGCCGCATGATGAAGTAGGACATGGTGGGTGTCGCTTAGCGAGACAGTTATCTGGTTGCATACTTTCAACCAATTGATACAAGCCTATTGTCTAGTTGCATACTTTCAACCAATACTTACCACTATAAAAAAATTGTTCATTTACCCATTAGCTAAATATTCTTTTGTGTTGTTCTTATTTTTTTACGTTTATTTGCTAGAAGATATTTATGAAAATAAGTTTTTTAAAAAATGTTTTTATAGACAATTTGTCAGTCAAACTTAAAGTTGCATTTGAAGTTTCTTGTCAAATACAGTCTATTACGAAAATTATTTGATAATCTATATTTCCTAGTGTAGTTAGGAGAAATAACCGCGGTTATTTTTGTCCATAAGTAGCGGTTCCTGAACCGAGACATATTCAGGCAAGGCAAAAAGAGTTAGACCGAGACATAGAAAAGTCGGATTTGTCTTGGTTCAAAATTAACCGGAGCAGTAGGGCTTTTGATTTTTTTTTTTTTGCAGGACTTTATGCCTCAGTTGCCTCTGAACCGAGGGAATATGTCCGCCTCTATTGCCTCGGTTGGGACTTGAACTGAGACAGTAGGGTCTTTTTTACTTTTATTTTTTTGCTTCTTTCGCCAGCCTTTATGCCTCGGTTGAGGCCTAACCGATGTCATAGGTGGGTTTTCTGCCTCGGCTATGGTCACAACCAAGGCATATTCCCTTATTTATTTTAAAAAAGCTAGTCTGTTTTTGCAACATTCCCAACTGCAGAAAAAGACCTGCATTTAATTTTACAGCCAGAACAGTCCAGAAAAATACATAAGCATATATTTTGAAAAAAAATTATATTAAAACATAAATACATTCAATGTAATCATAAATCAACTTCTTAGAAGCATAAATTAATCCAATGTAATCATAAATCAACTTTGAAACATAAATCAATCCAATGTACAAAGTTAAACTAATAATAATGTACAAAAGCATAAAACAACTTAGAAGCATAAACTTATAACTTACTATATCCTAATATCTACTACATACTATTATATAATTGAATCACATATTTAGTCACTGCTTTCCTCACAAGTGTAAGTGACTTCTTTGGAATTGGAGTAGTCATATTGAATTTTGCATAAAACACAATCATTTCAATTAGTGTATATGAAATCTAAACTATAGAGAAAATAAAATTCAAACCTAAATATTATCGTTTTCCATCCACTGGTGTAATGTGCACAAATAGTGGTCATCATCCAATACATGACGTAGTAACCACACTCATATGACCCGGTTAGTCTATTACACTACAATACATCATCATAATTATAAATGTTAAGTAACATCATTGAAATGGTACAAAATGTAACAAAGTATGAACTAAAATACCAAACCTAAAGGTTCACCCATCCAAGCTTTTTAGTTGTAGCAGTAGATCTCCCAGACAACATCATATGTGTTGCAAGGGAATATTAAAAAAAATGCTTTAGCATACATTTATATAATAAAGAAAGTTGAAACATTGAGGTTCTTACCAATCTACTACATTTCTAAGAGGGTTGGGAGGAGACTTGTGCAATGAACAAAACCAGACAACAGTGTTCTTTAGTATGAAGATCACAAGTAACTGCCAATGACGCCTGAAATTGGTAATAACCTAATTGCCATATACCAAAATTAATAAATGAAACTTTAAAGTTAACAAACTTCACTTACCCAATTATAAAAGGGAGAAAATATATGTCCTTCCCCATTGCAAAGCAGGTGGTGATGTATGTTTTTTATTCTTTATTTCTTTTCTCTTATAAACCAGACAGAACGTCGCCCACTTTATGGTTTCGACGTTTATACCAATGTAGAACATCGAACAATTTGGGGTCTGACGTGATGGTCCTTGTTGTACGAAACCTAGGTAATCACATAACTTCAGTTAAGGAAACAATTGACGTTCAATACAAAATAAATAAATACAAAATTTTGTTTTAAATAATATGACAGTCACAATAACAAAAGATGGACGTTGTATATTACAGCTAGTAGTTATTCTTTTATTTTTCTTTTAAATCAACCAATAAAACGTCAATTTAAACTGGCTTTGACGTCAACAGTAATTATTATAAGTAGACATCCATTCATAAAATTTCTCCTATGAACTCCATCTTTTAATTTTTTTTCTGTGTTTTCTGTTATCTCCTTCAGCTAGTACTTATTCTTTTATTTTACTTTTAAACCAACCCATATAACGTCATTTTATACTGGCCACGACCTTTTATTATTTAGTTCCTTTTTCTTTCAAAACAACTATATAAAATCGAATTCTTCTAAGCATTTGACGTCTACTGAGTTGTGTTTTAGTGTAGTTTTGCACGAGTTTTGCGCGTGTTTTCCGGTAGCTTGGTACCACCTTCTTCCTTTGCTAGTTTCTTCATAAGAAAAACTTATGTCTTTTGCATCTCTAATGGAATTTCAACCCAAAACCGAACCTGGGTCGTTGCCTAGACATCATGCAAACCACTAATGAAAAATAATACGGTGACATGAGACGTAGGCAAGGACCCAGGTTCGGTTTTGGTTGAAATACCATAAGAGACCAAAAGACACAAGTTTTTCTTTCTAGGAAACTACTAAAGGGAGAAGGTACTAATACGCTACCAAAAGACACAAGCAAAACTGCACCAAAACACAACGGAAACTCATTTAATCGGTTCAAATGGAAGATAATCCATCAAAGACTAATTTAATCAGAGTAAAAGTAAGTTTAAACGATTCAAAAGAGATAAAACGCACATGAAATACAATGCCGCATAGAAAAAAGGTGCGGAGAAAGACGATGAAGTGAGCGTGGAGTTGTATGAGTTAAGCATTATATTTATAGAGTCAATATTAATGCTCACAACCACAGTGGTAACAACACAAAATTAGTGCTCACAAATACTCCAATGCCTTTGATGTCGAAGCCCCCTAGAGTTAGACATTCTATGGGAATTTAAAAAGGAAAAAGAAAAAAAAAAGATCGACCTTTGCCTTCGGATAACGAATAATATGTCAGATGCAAAAGAAATTCAACGTTTATTGTTGGATTCAAAAGAAAAAAGAATTAAACCAAAAAGACACTTGGGAAGTCTGGAGAAATTGACGTCAACCTCTTCGTTTCTAGCAGCAAACTGCATTTTCCCATATATCATTTAAGTAGACTGCCTTTTATTATTGAAGCCCATATCAGCCCTTTCCCAACTATAAATATTTAAGTAGACATCAATTTATAAAATTTCTTGTAACAAAAGTTGTGTTAACTTGTAAAAACTCCAAGGCCTTTCAAAACGCTTACAACTTCAAATCATAAAATTCATAAACTCCTTCTAGGAATTAATAGAGGATGTTGAATATTTTTAAAATCGACGTGTTATTTTAGGTTAAAAAGGAAAAAGAAAAAAAGATAAAAGTAAAAAAAAGGAGAGACCTTTGTCATAATATTAAATAATACGTTGACTTCCCTTTGTTCGGCATTCATATCTTAATATTATGTCGATTAGCTTTATCATTCGACGTAATATTGGTGTTTTAAAAAGAAACAATAACATATACTGCTGCATGCAATGTAATGATGTAAAATTAAAATGGACAATTGCAATCATAAAAGTGATTTAATCATATTTAATCATTTTAAACAATTCAATCACCATTCACTAATGTTTGCCAAAAGAGAATTTCATTAATATTCAAGAGATGAATACAAAACATTCCACCTACAATAGAATTTCATTACTGAATAGAATAAAATAAAAAAGTCTAGCTCAACATCCCACCTATAATTTTCACACGAGTTTTTAATATTATCATCATCATCTTCAATATCCACTATTTCCCAAAAAATAGACTTCTTCATTCTCCAACCATTGCATTGTCTCTGGGAACATAAAGGAGTTAGATTGTGCAACATTGTTCCATGAGGTTTTCTCCATACATTACCCAACAAAGTAACTAACTTATTTCTACACCTTACAACACAGTTGACATTTCTGAAAAATTGCATATAGTCAACCCCTGCTTTTCTTAAATCACTATCGTATGAACATAATAAGATCAAACCATATACATATTTTGCTTCAAGATAACCCTTTATGGCAGCCATTTTCAAGTCATTAATTCCTTTTTCAATATTTCCCTTATATCTAATTATTTCACTTAATCCCTCTCTATACAAAGCTTCAATATTTCCACCCTTTTTACAACTTTGCATGAAAATATCAAATGCCCTTGCTTCTTTACATGACCATGAAATCAACGAAAACTTTTCTAAAGAAATTTGCTGCCACATATAATTGTCTTTTGTGGCATGCAAAAAATCTCTACAACATACTTTCATATTGTAATGATCAATCCAAGATTTAGAACTTACCTTTGCATTGTGTCTTCTTCATCAATTTTGAAGTTGTCATGTTTACTATGCGGTTCAGCAGATTGGAGTTAGCCTTTTACTTCTAAAATGTCCAAGTATTACAATGTACTAGGTGGTTTTTAAATTGAAATGTCCAAGTATTACAACTCTTCATTTACTGTTGGATTAAAAATGGAGTAATTATTCATTTATTGTTTGATTAAAAAGAAAAAGGAATTAAAAAGGGAGAAACTCTTCAGCTTCTAGTAGACAAATAATACGTCAATCCCCGAAGAATTCGACGTAATCTTGGTGGTTTAAAAGAAAAAAGAAAAACGAATTAAAAAGGGGAGTAACTCTTTGGCTTTTGGCTCACAATAATACATCCATGGCTTTAGATATGGACGAACTATTTGTGTTTTAAAAGAAAAAAAATAAAAGAATGGCGCGCTGGTTTAAATATTTACCGTCAATGAACGTCGAGTTTTATGGTGCTTCAACGTCTTGATTTAAACTTCCAAGTATTTCAACTACAGAACGTGGAGTTGTAATGGTATAGGACGTGTTATGTTGAACTTATATTGAAACTAAATAAATATATTTATGAACTTTTATTGAAACTGTAACCTTTCCGTATACCTCTAAATCCTATTCTCAAATGTCTTCTTCATCTTCACAGCGTGGAAAGAAGGCTACACAGGTTGTAAGAAATGCTAGTCCAAATGGGTGGATAAGTGACGACGAAACACGATACAAATTTGGATGCTATAGAAAACTCTTCCAGGTGGTCCATCACAAGTACATGGATCTGAAATTATTCAGAAAGCAAGGGTTTCTTTTTCAAATTGGCTTGTAGTTGTTGGTCTTGCAAAATTTGTAGAAATGACCGGTGATTACTATCCTCACCTGGTAGAAGTGTTCTACCACAATCTGAAGGTTGTCGATGGTGTTATATGCTCTCGGGTGAAAGGTGTCGATATTAAAATTGATGATGAAATATGGCTATCTTTTACCGGTCTCAAAGCACAAGGCTTCAGGTCTCATGAAAGAAATTATGAACTCAACCAATGGACCAACAAAAAGAAGATTTATAAGGAATTTCTGAGAAATCCAAAAGGACTAAAGGTATACAAGTTGTATCTACTTGATGGTTTGAAAATGGAAGAAAAATTGTGTGCTTTTGTACTTACTTGGGTAATACTACCTGGAAGATATATACATGATCGTCTAACTACTAAAGATTTATTTTTGGTTCATGCCATAAAAAAACGGATACTAACCAACTGGGTTGTTGTTATGAATGAGCACATGATTCAAATTACAAGTAGGCATGGACACAATCTGCCATATGGTGTTTTTATCAGCAGTGTATTTAAGCATCATCAAGTTGATCTTACTGGTGAAAAAAAAATGGATGCACCAAATCAAATGAAATAGGAAAAGCGGCATTGACCTTTAATGGTCTAAAGAAAACAAAAGATGGCTGGGTGTTCAAGGATGTTGACGAAACTCCTCCTACCTTCACTCCACATACTGAGTTTGAAAGATTTGTTGGGATCAATTTCGAAGGCTTTCAACAATAATTTCAAATGTTGAAAATTCTTTGATCATGATTCACAACAAATTACATGAAGACAGTTTAGTTGAAACCACAACAAGTGAATCTGATGATGAAGACGACACAACAGAAGATGAGTCTATGGAGACATCTGACTCAAATTAGGAAGAATAGTCCATTTTAGTTTATTTTTCTTAAATTAGTGTAATATTTTAATATATTTTAGTATTTTTTTCTATGTTTGAACTCTGTTTGAAACTTTAGTATATACTTTTCGTGGTTATATTTTCATATTTTTCCTATATTTGGTGTTATTATGCTTTTCTTATGTTTTTGTTTGGTTTAATAAACCCTCGGTTGGCATTGTGCATTAAATTCAATGTGATCCACGTGGAATAATAATATTGTTGGTAGCGAGTGATTTATGTTCGTGTTCGTCTTGGGGAGGAAGGGGTCTCAAAGCACTGTGCAACTGAGGAAATGTCTCGTTCATCTTCGTCTTGCAAGTGTTTGGGTTTGGACTTCCAACACAGTAGTGGCAGTGTTAGGAGGTTGGGTGTAAAACCCACTTGCTTACGTGGTCAATTGCAGTTTTACGCATTGCGAGAACCCCTAAAAATAAGGGCAAAAAATTCTGGGGTTGCCCTAACTTCAAGGTTAGTTTAATATAAGCATGAATATTTGTTTACTCTTTTTGGGTTTTAACGAGGGAGTGTGCCTATATTCGTTCAATAGGGTGGGGGCGAAGATTTCGTTGGCTGCAACTTCTATCAGTGGTGTAGTGAAGAAGCAATAGAAGAAGGAAATGTGTTGTATGGAGAAGAAAGGAGTAGAAGTGGAAGAAATGAACAAGCATGTGGAAGTTTGATGATGGAACAAAGTGTGATGAAGATGGAAGAAGCTGATGATGAAAAGATGAAAATAGCTTGTTTAGAGAAAAGTTTTGTTAAGTTGGAAAATTGGTTGAAGGTGTTAATGGGGATGGTATTTGTTATATGTGTTTTTAATGTAATTGTAATATGTATGTTGATGAAAGTTGGTTGATCTCTCCATACAAGTTGCTGTATTGTAATTTGGTAATGTTAAAGTGTGTTTTATTTATAAAGCTGAATGATTAGTGTTTAAAACCGTGTCATTTTATTTCTTTACTTGAAATGGAAGTTTTTTTGAAATCCTTGAATCTTTTTACAACGAACTCTACAAAGAAATGACGTTTTAAAAGGGGTGGAAACCAAAGAAAATAATGTTAACTCTTTATTTAGGTTTTCACCCTAAGAAATGAGATAGCTATGAAATCTAACGATAAAAAACAACTTCAAAACAATTTAAAAAGAGAATCATACATTGCAAAATGAAGTTAAACAACTTTTTTTATAAATTGATTTTAGTTCTCAAAATTGTTTCAGCATTAAACATATTGTGAACCATATTTCTTTTTCCTCGGCACTTCTCTTTCAGTAAGATAACCGATCCATTTCTGTACTATTAAAAGCATTTTGTTGACTTCAATTTCAAAGGTCACTTTGCAATTGAAGTAAGATAATTTCAATTTAAAGAACAAACAGGTTTCAAAATCTAAAGAATGAAAAGCGCCTAGGAGATAAAAAACATGAATCCTAATATGTTCAATACGTAAACAGGACCAATGGAATAATAAGAAAAACACATGTATATTTATAGATGAAACGATGTCATCAAACTTCCACAGAATCGTCGTGCAATATCATTTCATCATGAAAAAAGCATTACATTGAGTAATTATTCTATTAATTTTCACAGTCCACCATCTAGTATGAACGTTGAATATTACCAAAGTTCGATGTTCAAACATCATTCAGAGACAAAGTAAAAAATCTCTTTGGATATTGATATGACCTCCTTACAGACAAAAAATACGTCGAAGATCTATGAGCCTAGACATTGAAGTGAGACTTTAAAAGAAAAAAAGTAAAATATAAAAAAATTGAGAGACCATTGGTAACTTGATGAAGTTGAAACATCGAAGTCCAATATAATTCGACGTAATATTGGTGCTTTGGAAAAGGCACACAATTAATTTTCATAGTCCGCATCTAGTATGAACGTCAAATATTTTCCAAATTCGACGTTCAAACATCACTCAGAGAAAAAGTAAAAAATCTATTTGGATACTGATATGACCTTCTTCCTACTAATATGACCTCCTTGCTAATGAAAAATACGTCGAAGAGCTAGGAGTTTTGACGTTAAAGTTTGGGTTGAAAAGAAAAAAAAGTAAAAATAAAAAAAATTTAGAGCGACCTTTGGCTTCTTGATGAAGAAGAAAATGTCAAAGACACGTAGAATTCGACGTAATATTGGTGCTCTGCCACACAATTAATGGTGCCAAGCACTCATATACCCGTCACGTCAATGCTGCCAAATGTTGTGACGTTCTATTGCAAATATATCATCAAACCATCGTTTAATATTGGATTAAAACAAAAATGAAATAAAAGGGAGTAACCGAAGAAATAGGTTAACATATTTGGATTTCATCTCAAGTTCTACCATTCGAAAACCTTCTCTAACCAAATTCATGTTAACTTTTTTCCTTTGTTTTGCCGTCATTCCTTCACTAAACGAAGACATTTCTTTGTTAACGATGAAGACATGGTGGAAAAACAGAGGAAAATGTTAACACTTATGAATTTCAAGTAGACCCTTTGAAAACCTATCCTATATAACTTTTGTAACCAAATTCATGTTAACTTTTTCCTTTTCTTTTCCATTAATGCATTCACTAAATGAAGACATTTCTTCGTCAACGATGAAGGCATAGTGGAAAAGAAGAGGAAAATATTAACACTTATGAATTTCAAGTAGACCCTTTGAAAACCTACCCTACATAACTTCGGTAATCAAATTCATGTTAACTTTTTTCATCTGTTGTAGTTATTTTCCTTCACTAAACAAAGACATTTCTTTGTTAACCATGATGACAAAGGGCTAAAACAGAGGAAAATGTTAACACTTATCAATTTTAAGTAAATCCTTTGAAAACCTATCCTACATAACTTCCACAACCAAATTCATGTTAACTTTTTCCTTTGGTTTTCATCAATTCCTCCTCTAAACTAAGTCATTTATTGGTTATCCATGAAGGCATGGCGGAAAACCAAAGGAAAATGTTAACATTTATGAATTTCAAAAACATTCTCCATTATTATGCTTGTTTTAATTTTTTTTACTTCCTGTTTTTGGTTTTAATGTATTTCATCATCTTCGGTCTTCATTTTAGATGTTGTGATTTGTAAATTGGATTTCATTTTGAAATCCTCTAAGGTACAGGACGTCGATTATCTCAAAATATTTGACGTCAATTGTATAAATTGAAGTTGTTTCCACCACGGGAAATCAGATAGCTCTGAATTCTAATGGTAGAAAACAACTCCAAGCCATTTAAAAAACGAACCATACATTGTTAAAGGATGAAGTTGCACAACTTTTTTATATCATTATTTTAGTTCTCAAAGTTGTTTCAACATTAAACATATTGTGAACCATATTTCTTTTTCCTAAGAACTTTCCTTTCAGTAAGATAACTTAATCACTTTTGTACTATAAAAGGTATCTTGTTCAGTTGAATGTCAAAGGGAACCATCATATGAACTGAGACATGAATGAGGCACTTTGACATTCAACCAGGCAAATTGCAATTTAAAGAACAGGCATGTTTCGAAATCGAAGGAAATGGAAAGGGCTTAGAGATAAAAAACATGAATCCTAATATGTTCAATAAGGAAACAGGAAGCAAGTCATTACGTGATATTCAAGCCATATTTATAGATGAACGTAGAGAATGTCAGATTCGACGTTCAAACATCATTAAGTGAAAATGTTAATAATAAATCTCGTTTATTCAGATAAGAACAAATTGACCCATAACGTCAAATGCCAAGGTCCTGGGACGTTATATTGGATGATTAAAAAGTAAAATTATTAAAAGAATAAAAAATTGACGACCTTTGGCTTCTGGTTGAAGAAGGCATTAACTGTAATTATAGATGACGTACATCATGTAATAATGCTTAGTGGCTATATTTATAGATGAACCGATGACGTACATCGTGTAATAATGCTTAGTAACTGACTAACACCATCTCGTATGGATGTCGAAGCCCTGCCGAGTTTGAAGTTCATACATCAATCATAGAAAAATTAATATATTTTGTTTGATTCATACAATGACAAATTGAGTACCCACCCCCAAGAAATTGTGTACTTTTCAATTATCGAGGTGAGATTTGGAGGGATGGAAGTTAAAAAGTTTGATGTGCCCCTCTATTATATAATTCTACTTTAAATTTTGCTAAGTTAATATAATCGATTTTAAATAATAAAAATTTGATTCAAAGCGTTATAAATTAAGAAATGTAAATGAGCTTTTAATGATTATTTATGGTGACAACGTGACTAGTTATTGATGTTTGTTAAAATATTAAAAAGCATAGAAATAATGAATGAGAGAGTTCAAATTTGTTTTTCTAATAATGTTAATCATAGTATTTTATTTATATTAATAACTTATTATATTTGTTTTAAGAGTTCGTTTCAATTTTTATCTTTGTTGTGGACTTTTTATATTTGACTTTTTATAACAGCTTATGTAGTTGCTGGTGATTGGTCCATTTCAAATATACAGATCAATAAAATAGTGATACATTGTATATTGTCAAAAAGTTGTTAACAAATCATGGTCCTTAATAAAATTTTAATTGTACAATCATAACCTAGCCTGACCGTCTCGACTATTTGCTTGGATTAGAGGTTGATAAGAAAGAGATGAAGACGCCACAATCTAGTAGGTTGATAAGTAATGGAAGAATCGCAAAAAAAAAGATGTTAATCTTTATAAGAATCAGAGTTCTAAACCAAAAACTAAAATGCAAATGCATATTATAACTTCCAAAGTGGCTACATATGTATTTGGTGCCCTACATACAGGTATAAATGTTCAAGGCACCTAAGAAACCCTAAAAGAAAGTCCAATGAAATTCTGTCGACCTTCAACTTATACTTATGTTAGTCTCTCTCGACCTTTAGTCTGAATCACCCATCCCAATATTCTTTTATAGGGTCAACCAGTCTCAATCGTTAATCAAACTTAACCTGCCTTAATCTTTGACCCAACTCATTTTTTCTTAATTTTTGGCCGAGATAGGTCTATCTTGACCTTTAACTCAGGACGAGTCTTGTACATAGATAAAACCTGACAATTCTCGATACACATTGTCTCTTCTCGATCTTTGGCATTTGGTTTGATGCATCTCAGTTGTTAACTTGTCTCAATCTTTTCTACTAACTCTCAATTTTTGTAAACAATAATCTATCTTCACCTTCATTTTATCACTCAACTTAATCGTTATTGAAATTTAAAGTATTATTTTTTAAAAATCAATTAAAGTCTTTTAATATAAACATACCTATCTTTTAGTTTGGATATAAAAAGACATTCATTTCACATAACTTTTAATAATATAATAATATTTATTATGATTTTAATTATTGTGATATATAACTAAAACTGAATTCTTATAAATTATTATTATGATTATTAATATGAAATTAAAATAATATTTTAAAGAAATAATTTTTTATTCTCTTTAAATAACACAGACAAATCTTTCTTATATTTTATAATATGTAAATATTACAAGATAAATTTACACAAATTCATAAAATAAAAATTTTAAAAAAATATATGTAAATCTTATCTTAAAATATAATGGTAACAGGAGGTTATGGGCGGTTTAAATGGAAAAAGGAAACAAAAAGGCGGGGGTAACGGGAGGTTATGGGTGGTTTAAATGAAGAAAAGGAAACATGAAAATGTCGAATGTCCAAAATATTCGACGTATAACATGTGTTTTTTTGTCAATTTATACGTCAATGCCTAGTAGAATTTAACGTATTGTTTGTATTTTTAAACCAGAGAAGTTGAGAAAGATGTTCCAAGAATTCTATTCAGACATTGACTTCTTCATCATCATCATCAAGAAGAAAAGAGAAGGTTGCCCGGGTTACAAGAAACACAAACCCATTTGGATGGATAAGTGATGAAGAGATCCGAGTAAAGTTTTTATACTGGAGACATTTAAAAACTGTAGTTCCTCATAAGTTTCTCGACCTGCAATTGTTCAAGAAAGAAGGTTTCCTTTTTCAAGAATGGATTGCATATCAAGGGCTGACTGATTTTGTCCAGATGAAAGGAAATTGCTATCCAGATTTGGTAGAGGTTTTCTACATAAACCTGAGGGTTGTAAATGGGGTCATTCACTCAAGGGTCAAAGGTGTTAACATTTCTATTGACGATAATGTTTGGTCAAATATTGCTGGTCTGAAAGCTGAAGGTTTTGCTTCTCATATTCGTGATTCTGAGTCAAACATGTTTCTAGAAAAGAGAGCTATATATGTAAACTACTTAAGATATCCAGGAAGGTACAAGGTGGATAAGTAGTACCTACATGATGGCTTAAACTAGGAGGAGAAAATTATTGCTTATGTCCTGACTTGGCTACTGCTGCCTGGAAGATTGAACGATGACAGAATGACAACAAAAGATGTATTTCTGTCGAATGCTATCAAGACTAGAATCCCAACCAACTAGGTTGCGGTTCTAAAAGCCCACATGATCGTTGCAAGAGATAATTATGCACACAAATTGCCATATGGAGTATTTATCAGCAAGGTGTTGGAACTCCAAGGAGTAGATGTATCTGAAGAAGAAAGAATTGTGTGCAAAAGGTCACAAGAAATTGGTGTACCAAGTCTGTCATCTATTGGGCTGAAAAGGACCGAGAATGGATGGTTCTTCACTTATAAGCAAACTGTCTGAAGTCCACCTACTCGTGGTGAAGATCATACTGAAGATTCTGACGATGAAGATTCAATGGAATCTTCTTGATAATAATAGGGACTACTTTTCTATGTTTTTTTTTTTTAATTTCGTAATCATGGCTATTAAGCCCTGCTGGTTTTTCCATTTCCTTCGGTTTCGTTTTGAAATGCAATGAAGATTTATTTTAGCAAAAAGTGATTTGTGAATTGTGAATGATGATTGCATTGTATGTGGACTAACTCTAAATCTAGTTGAGAAGATAAGATTATGCAGTTCTGATATTGATCAAAAACTAATCACGGGTTAAAAGTGAAAATTTTAGTACAATACTAACTTGAATCAATTAAGGAAGAAGTAAAAAGAAAAAATTTCATGTCTGATTTTAAAGAAAAAAGAATATAAAGTTCACCACCCTCTTCTATTGGTGGAAGAAAATAAAACTTCGAAGACCTATCAAATACGACGTTATATTATTGCGACCACAACACACCATTAATGCTCGCAACATACTTCAATTCCCTTAACGTCAAAGCCCCCTCCAGTCTTCGACGTTCTATGAGAGGGGCAATAAAAAAAGATCTTAATGTACAGTACTTTTTGATACTTCACCTTCCAATAGTAGTAGGTCTAAAAAACCTTTGCAATTGAAAAGCACGCCATAGAACTTCGAAGGCTCTGGGCTTTGACGTTTTATTTTTATTGTCAAAATTATTTCATCATTAAACATATTGTGAACCATATTTCTTTTTCCTCGACACTTCCCTTTCAGTACGATAACTTATTTACGGTGTAGACTATAAAAAGCATTTTGTTATTGACTGAGTCCTGAATGCGGCACTTTATTTACGGTGTAGACTATGTTAAAGAACATTAATTTCACATATCTTTTAATAATTAAATAAAATTTATTTTTGCATCGAGTGTACTCAACGTTCAATGTCAACAGTGTAAATAGATTCCAAATTTTAGTTGTCCTTAAGTTGTCTCCTCTCTTAGAAATCAGTAGCTCTGAAATCGAACGAAGGAATACCATTTATGGAGAATTTAAAAAAGGAATCATACATTGTTAAATGATGAAGTTGAACAACTTTTGTAGATAATTATTTTAGAGCTTAAAATTGTTTCAGCACTAAACATATTGTGAGCCATATTTCTTTTTCGTAAGCACTCTCCTTTCAGTAAGATATCTTAACCATTTCTGTACTATAAATAAAAAGATTTTGTTAACTTGCACTGGAAAGGGCTCCTTCATACGAAATGACGATGAATGAACCACTTTCAAGTAAAAGTTATCAAATTGCAATATGAAGAACCAAGATTCTTAGAAATCTAATGAAAAGAAAATGCAAACAAAATAAAAATTATTGTCAGTAACTGCCACACGCCACCATCTTGTAAGAACGTCGAAGCCCTGCAGAATTCGATGTTGACACATCATTCAGAGAAAAAATAATAGATCTTGTTTGATTCACTTACATAGTGTAATTATGCTTAGTAACCGCCAACGTGTATGAACTTCGAATCCCAACTGAAAACGACGTTGAAACATCATTCAGAGAAAAAGTAATAATTGTAGTTTAATTCAGAGATTTTTTCTTTCTGACATAGCACAAAAAAACATTTAATATTGTGCATATATCATATTGTGCCTTATATTTACCTAGGTAGCACAATTTTCTTTCAAGGTGAGAATTCGGTTTGCGGGAAACCAAATTCTAAGTAATATTTTTTTTTTCTAATCTTTATGTCAGAATTCAGTTTCTGAGTTATATTTTTTTTTATAATCTTATGCTGTTTATTTTATTTTGATGAAAGTTCATAAATTTTATTATTTCTATAATATTTATTAAATTAATAAAAAAATAATAAAACTAAAATTAATAATAAAATAATAACAATAATATAAAATGTTATTTAATATATTATAAAATATTAAATCATATTAAAATAATAAAATAAATTAGTTATTTCTTAATTTTAATTTGAAAACAAAATTTAAAGAAAATATTAACTTATTTTAATATTTTAATATAATATTCATACATGTTTGTTAAAATCCTAAAAAGCAAGAAAATAATGCATGAGAGGGATGTTTTTTTCTAATAATTTTAATCATAGTTTGTTTTGAAGCTTAATCTTTTCTACTAATTCCATTTTATAACTATTAAATTTTTCAAAGTAATTTATATGAATGTTACCAAGAAAAAGGTATAAGATTTTGTTTTAATTTTTAGGACAATGATAATTTGACAATATTTTTTTGACAACATTTTAACACCATCTACGTGTCATTCTGTATTGGTCCAAAATCACTGGCATAGTCAATCATAATAATCATAAACACCAAAATGGACCAATCACAAAATGACAATATTTGGTCGACATTCAATTTGGGTCAACCAGTCTGAAATTTAAGTATTATTTTTTTAAAATCAATAAGGTCTTTTAGCATAAAATTTAAAAATTGAAGACTTGAATAATGTTTTATAATACCTAACTTAATCATAAAACTTTTAAAGGAGAGGAAAGAAATATAAGGTATGGGAATGTCGTTGAATCTAATAAAAAAAATTCATTTACAGTGTACACTATGTTAAAAGAACATTAATTTCACATTACTTTTCTTAATATAATAATATTTATTATGTTTTGAATTATTCTTATGTATAAACTTAATTCTCATTAATTATTATTATTATTATTTTCTTTCTAAAATTATAATAATATTCTAAAGAAATTAAGTTTCATTCTCTTTAAATTTGATCCGCAAATCATTATTATATTTTATGATAAATTTACACTAATATTTATAAAATAAAATTTTTAAAAAGTGTGTAAATCATATCTTAAAATATAATGGTAACGGTGTTAGCAAAATGATGAAGATGAGGTTTTGACGATGTCCAAATCAAGTCAAGATTTATCAAGTTTCATGAAGATCCTTTGAAGACTTATTTTTGTTATGAAAAGCTTTTGTAATAATTGTAGTTTAATTGTTTAGGGCTTAGATTTTTAGTAGGTTTTGATTCTTGTACCTTTATATTTTGTATTTGTTGTTTAGAATCAAAACTTCCCCGTTTTAATCGATTAATCCCTGATATAATTGATTGAAATCGCTGCAGAAGCCAAAACCCAATCAGCTTTGGAATAATCGATTAAAGCAAGTTTTAATCGATTAATCCTGAGAATAATCGATTAATACTAGCTGTTGGAGGTTTCTGATTTGAAAAGCTAGCCGTTGTACTTATTTTAATCGATTAACACTAATATTAATCGATTAAAAACGTTAAATGGCCAGTTTCAAAGAATGGAAGAGTTTTTGCTTGAGTCTATAAATAGGCTCTCTTTATCCATCAAAACACCTCCTCCCTTGTGCTAAAACACTCAGAACTCTTTGAGAAATGTGTGTTCTTGCTCAGCTAAGGAAACTCTTGCCTGTGGTGCTGGTATATTGCTACTACGGTGACGGAGGAATAGCTGGTTCATCCTTGGTGTGTCTAAGGAGGTGTTTGGAAGAGGACCATCCTTCGTGAAGTATTTGGAGGAGGTGTTTCATCCTTCGTGAAGTATTCGGAGGAGGTGTCTCATCCTTTGTGAAGATTCAAAGGAGGTGCAGGTTCATCTCTTGTGGCATCAAGAGAGATGGTTTCTAAACTTTTACAAATTGTTTCTTTGTGATTGTAATTTGTAATTGTTTTGTGCTTAGTGAAAGGTTTATCTTGTGTTTGAGATAAGCGACTGGACGTAGGATTGGTAAGATCCGAACCAGTATAAAAATCATCTGTGCAAATTTCTCTCAACCTTACTCTTTTATTTATATTTATTATTTGCGTAGTAAGATAAATTGAGAAGAAATTAAAAGGCACACATTAATATTAAAAACCCTCTTGGTTTGTTATTCCACGCTAACAATTCCGCTGCAGCGATTCTAACAATTGGTATCAGAGCTCGCTTTGATAGTCATTCAAATGGCAGGATCACATCAAACCTTTGCAGAGGGTGTATCAATCAATAGACCCCCACTATTCACAGGTGAGAATTATGCATTCTGGAAGGTAAGAATGCAAATATTTATTGAATCTATTGATTGTGAAATTTGGGATGTTATTGTGTCTGGCTCTTCTGTTCCTACTAACAATATACAGGAACCAAAGCCCCGTGGTCAATGGACCACTGAAGAAAAGAAAAGGTTTCAAAATGACATGAAAGCCCGAAATATCATTGCATCAACGTTGACTGTTGATGAGTTCTACAGGGTCTTTGTTTGCAAAACCGCTCATGAAATGTGGGAAATACTGAGAGTGACTCACGAAGGAACAAATGATGTAAAAAGGGCGAGAAAGAACACCTTGATCCAAGAGTACGAAATGTTCAGGATGAAGCAAGGAGAAACAATTTCAGATGTTCAGAAACGTTTCACCAACATTGTTAATCATCTTATTGGACTAGGTAAGTCTTTTGAAAATGATGAACTTAATATTAAAATCTTGAAATCTTTAGACAGGTCGTGGCAACCAAAAGTGACTGCAATTTCTGAGTCACAAAATCTCAACATAGTGACCATGGCGGTATTATTCGGAAAGTTGAGAGAGCATGAACTTGATCTTGGAAGACTTGATGAAGAAGAAGCAAAAGCCAAAACCAAGAAAAAGAGTCTAGCCTTAAAATCTGAGGTAGAAAGGAGCAAGAGCAAAATAGAAGATGAGGACTCAGAAGATGAAAAAAATTTGAGATTCATGATAAAAAAGCTCAACAGGTTCATGAAATCAAAAGACAAAGGAAGACTAAAATTTGAAAAGAAAGAAAATCAAGGATCTTCCTCACACTATAAATGTTATGTTTGCGGAGAAAGGGGGCACTTAAAAGCGGACTGCCCAAATCAAAAGAAGAGTGAAGAAATAAAAGAAAAGAAATTCTTAAAGAAAAAGAAAGCCTACATCGCATGGGACGATGACAACGAAACAATTTGTGAGTTGAGCGAATCTGATGTGGAGGCAAACATCTGTTTAGTGGCAGACGACGACGCTGGAAGCCAAGTAAGTACATGTAGTGATTCTGATAATTATAGTCAATTTAGTTAAAGTGAATTGCATGAAACTTATGCTGCTTTAATAATTGAATCTGAAAAATTAGATAAAGCTCATAAGAAATTGAAAAAGAATTTCAAAGAATTAAAATTAAATTTTGAAAATGTTCTTGAAGAAAATAAAAATTTAAAATTGGATTTTGAAAACATTTCTGAAGAAAATAAGGATTTAAAATTAAATGTTGAAAATCTTTCTGAAGAAAATAAAAATTTAAAATCAAATTTTGAAAATATTTTTAAAGAAAACAAAGATTTGAAAAATAAAATTTTATTTTTTGAAAAAGGTAAATATATTAGTAGTGATGAATGTGCTTCTTGTGAAAATTTTAAGAAACTACTAAACAACACAACCTTAGGAGAATGCAGTAAAAATAATGAAATAAGGTTGTTGTTAAAAATAAGTATGTTCCTAACCTTAAAAATAAACATAATAATAGAACCCGTAGAACATGGGTAGAAAAAGGAACAACTTATAGGAACACAAACTTTATATCATGCTTTTATTGTATGAAAAAGGGTCACACCTCAAATAAATGTAAAATTAAGCATTTTGGTGTTCCAAGTTGTAGATATGTTTGGGTTGTAAAATGATTTCATTCCAAGCATTTTAAAATTTAAAAATTTACAATTTAAATTTTTTTCATTTAATTTTTTTTAAACAAAATTTAAAAAAATTATTCCAAACATGTTGTCTTTGATAAAATTGTGGACCTTGAGGCAAAATCTCTTGAGTCAGATGAATCTAATGCAGGTAATTTTGAAGATTTGACAAAGACAACAAATGAAGAGAAGAATGATGACAATCCCCAAGACTAAGATCTCAACAAATTATCATCATGGAGACATTTCTAAAGGGGTAACATTAGAAGAGATCTAGGAATTTTAGAAATCTCTTAGGATTGCATTTATATTCATTTGATCCATTTTATGCATTTTTTAAAAAAAAAAAAATTAACCATATTTTGTTTTATGCTTTAAAATTTCTATCTTGTATGGTTTAGAGTATGATTTTTCTTTAAAGTTCTTTATCCTAAAATTATTTTCTTTAAATCCCCTATTGTGTATGTTTGAATGAATCTCTAAATTTAAAATATATTTTATGCATACATGGTTTTATTAAGGGTGAGTATTATCTTAGGGGGAGAACATGAAACACAACTTTTTAATTATGATCAAAAAGGGGGAGAAAATATCTTAAAGCTTATTGTTATTCACTAATGCCCTTGTCCTTCATGAGTTGTGTTTTTACTCAGATTATTACTAAAAGCTTTAATTCAAAGGAGTTTTTGATCATCATAAAAAAGGGGGAGAATGTTAGCAAAATGATGAAGATGATGTTTTGATGATGTCCAAATCAAGTCAAGATTTATCAAGCTTCATGAAGATCCTTTGAAGACTTATTTTTGTTATGAAAAGCTTTTGTAATAATTGTAGTTTAATTGTTTAGGGCTTAGATTTGTAGTAGGTTTTTGATTCTTGTACCTTTATATTTTGTATTTGTTGTTTAGAATCAAAACTTCCCCGTTTTAATCGATTAATCCCTGATATAATCGATTAAAATCGTTGCAGAAGCCAAAACCCAATCAGCTTTGGAATAATCGATTAAAGCAAGTTTTAATCGATTAGGTAATCGATTAATCCTGAGAATAATCGATTAATACTAGCCGTTGGAGGTTTCTGATTTGAAAAACTAGCCGTTGTACTTATTTTAATCGATTAACACTAATATTAATCGATTAAAAGCATTAAATGGCCAGTTTTGAAGAATGGAAAAGTTTTTGCTTGAGTCTATAAATAGGCTCTCTTTTTCCATCAATAACAACTCCTCCCTTGTGCTAAAACACTCATAACTCTTTGAGAAGTGTGTGTTCTTGCTCAGCTAAGGAAACTCTTGTCTGTGGTGCTGGTACATTGCTACTACGGTGACGAAGGAAGAGCTGGTTCATCCTTGGTGTGTCTAAGGTGGTGTTTGGAAGAGGATCATCCTTCGTGAAGTATTCGGAGGAGGTGTTTCATCCTTCGTGAAGTATTCGGAGGAGGTGTTTCATCCTTCGTGAAGTATTCGGAGGAGGTGTTTCATCCTTCGTGAAGTATTCAGAGGAGGTGTCTCATCCTTTGTGAAGATTCAAAGGAAGTGCAGGTTCATCTCTTGTGGCATCAAGAGAGGTGGTTTCTAAACTTTTACAAATTGTTTCTTTGTGATTGTAATTTGTAATTGTTTTGTGCTTAGTGAAAGGTTTATCTTGTGTTTTAGATAAGTGACTGGACGTAGGATTGGTAAGATCCGAACCAGTATAAAAATCACCTATGCAAATTTCTCTCAACCTTACTCTTTTATTTATATTTATTATTTGCGTAGTAAGATAAATTGATAAGAAATTAAAAGGCACACATTAATATTAAAAACCCTCTTGGTTTGTTATTCCATGCTAACAATTCCGCTGCAGCGATTCTAACAAACGGGAGGTTATTGGAGGTTTAAAGGAAAAAAGGAAACAAAGGGTGGGAGGCTGAAGAAGAAAACATTTAATCACATGTGTTTTATCAAACTCTCAATTAATACGTCGAAGCTCAGTAGAATTTGACGTATAATTTTTAAGTTCAGGAGTTAAAGACTTTACATTGTGAAATACGTTCCAAGAAGAAAAGAGAAGGTTGCCTGTGTTACAAGAAACGCAAATCCATCTGGATCACAAACTGATCACTGATGTAAAAGTGAAAATTTCAGTACATTGCTAACTTGAATCGATTAAGGAAGACGTAAAAAGAAAAGATTTCATGTCTGATTTTAAACCAAAAAATAGCGCCACATTTTGATATTGCCGGAAGAAAAAAACATCAAAGCCCTACTGAATACGACGTTCTATTAAGCACACCATTAATGCTACTAACATATTTCAATTCCCTTCACGTCCAAAATCACTGGCATAATCAATCATAATAATCATAAACACCAAAATGGACCAATCACAAAATGACAACATTTGGTCGACATTCAGTTTGGGTCAACCAGTCTGAAATTTAAGTATTATTTTTTTAAAATCAATAAGGTCTTTTAGCATAATCATACATATTTATATCCTAAAATTTAAAAATTGAAGACTTGATTAATGTTTTATAATACCTAACTTAATCATAAAACTTTTAAAGGAGAGGAAAGAAATATAAGGTATGGGAATGTCGTTCAATCTAATAAAAAAAATTCATTTACAGTGTACACTATGTTAAAAGAACATTAATTTCACATGACTTTTCTTAATATAATAATATTTATTATGTTTTGAATTATTCTGATGTATAAACTTAATTCTCATTAATTATTATTATTATTATTATTTTCTTTCTAAAATTATAATAATATTCTAAAGAAATTAAGTTTCATTCTCTTTAAATTTGATCCACAAATCATTATTATATTTTACGATAAATTTACACTAATATTTATAAAATAATTTTTTTTAAAAAGTGTGTAAATCATATCTTAAAATATAATGGTAACGGGAGGTTATTGAAGGTTTAAAGAAAAGAAGGAAACAAAGGACGGGAGGCTGAAGAAGAAAACGTCTAATCACATGTGTTTTATCAAACTCTCAATTAATACATCGAAGCTCAGTAGAATTTGACGTATAGTTTTTAAGTTCAGGAGTTAAAGAATTTACATTGTGAAATATGTTCCAAGAAGAAAAGAGAAGGTTGCCCGGGTTACAAGAAACGCAAACCCATCTGGATCACAAACTGATCACTGGTGTAAAAGTGAAAATTTCAGTACATTGCTAACTTGAATCAATTAAGGAAGACGTAAAAAGAAAAGATTTCATGTCTGATTTTAAACCAAAAAAGAGTGCCACATTTTGATATTGGCGGAAGAAAAAAACGTCAAAGCCCTACCGAATACGACGTTCTATTAAGCACACCATTAATGCTACTAACATACTTCAATTCCCTTCACGTCCCAGTCCCGCAGCCTCCGGCGTTTTATGGCAGGAGTGAAAAGAAAAGAGATCGAAAAGTATGGTACTTTCTGATATTGGCGACTAATTAAGAGAATATGTCAAATTCCCAGACAATACGACGTGCTCTCGTGTTTAAAAGAAAAAAGTAAAAAGAGAGGAATGGGAAAAACTTTAGGCGTCCCATACTAAGTCTAAGCTCCTTTAACTTTGCTGTAAACTGTGCAATTTATAAGAAAGAAATTACAAAAGGCGTTTCTTTTTAATGGAAATGTCGAATTATTTTGGTCTGCAACGTGGTTTTTAAATATAACGTCAAGTGTGTCTTGTATTCGACGTGGAATATGAATGTAAAAACATAACATGATCTCACTGTTTGTTCGCGCTACCATTTTTTCTTGAACTTTCTTCTTCGTGGATGACTGTGATAAAGAAAGAAGCTTATTCATAATCTTTTATGTCTTTCTAATGTCATTTGGTTCCCATTTCTAAGGTTTACCGAATGTTTTTCATTTATCTTTAGGCTGTGTTTCGTACGTGGTTAGTGAACTTCATCATTTTCTCCAATGACACCATTTCAAGTATGTTTCTTTTTATCTTTAATATCTCATACATATGATGTATGTGCTCGTGTTTGTGTTGTGTTTTTTGATTCTGGACGTAAAGTATATGTATAATAGTTTATTTTTTCCTTCAACGTATGATATTTGTGTTCGTTCGTTGTCAGCGAACTTCGTCATCTTCTCCAGTGTCACCATTTCGTTGTCTGTTCTAACTATAATTTACTAACTTTGTAAAAAGGTATAACGAGCTCTGGATCAGGTCAGACGGAAGGAGGTGGTAGATCTATGACTGGGATGCATGGTGTCACATCCCTTCGGTTTAATGACAAACCATTGCCGGTGGAGTTTGATCCTAAAACATTTGTCGCTATAGGGGAACATGTAACAAAGTTTAAGAGTTACTTGGGCAATCTGGCAAAATTTGATGTCCCTATTCTCGCTACCCGTTGGGGTGATGTGTCAGAGGTTGAAAAAAATCTACTATGGCAGGATATTTTGGTATGTTTAAGCTGCTTTACTTCCATCATTGACTTATTTTCGTTGAACATGCTTTAACATTAATTTTCTTTTTAAAAAGGAAAATTGGGTTATTCCTGATGATGAGAGGATAAGGAAGAAGATTTTATCCCAAATTGCAACCCGGTGGAGGGACTTCAAGACGACAATGACACGTAAATTCGTCTTTGGTTCTAAACAGAACAAAACTCCCTGTACAAAGTATAAAATATCCGATGAGGCGTGGGTGCAATTTAAAGAATCTAGACTTACTCAAGAATGGCAGGTATGTTTTATAATATTTTGCTCTAGTCACACAAGATAGGATGTTAATTTATGAATTATATATGCTTAAAAATTTTCATTTTTTCATAGGTCAAAAGGATAGCCGTTGTTAAGTCCCTGGCAAGTGTACCAGATCGTTATCAAGTAATATAAAATGGGTAAGTCCAAGTATCGTTTCCCAAAGGACTCTTAGGCCTTAACTTTCGTATAAACCAATCGCTTAATACTTGAGAAAAGAATTAAATTTAGGTTTTTTATGCAAGATAAAAGTAAACATGCAAATGCAATGAATCAATTGGCTAGAAAAGACTATGAATGAATGGAGTTGTTGAGGTTTACAATTTCATCTTGTCCACCCTCTTATATATTCTTTTCTTATCTAATTCGCTTATTTATCATATTGTCATGCAAACTTTCTTAGTATACCCTTAATCCAATCTCTTGGCGAAAAGAGCCTATTACTAATTGTCGGCTTGCTATCTCTAGCCTCCCCTAGTAACTAATAATGCATGATAAACGGAAGCAAAATACAATTGATCGTCCTACCCCTATCTCTAGGCGGTATTGCTTAATCAAGGAATTCCCCCTAGTTCATGACATTACTGTACGTCTTCGTATCATTAAAGACAAACAACATTTACCGAATGAGTTAAACGATAAAAGCATTAAGCAAAGGTAAGGAACCCAACAATTGATAAAGATAAGCATATGCAAGCATATAAAGAAGATAAGAATTTCAATATAAGAGAGTTTCAAAAGATTACATTGTTTCCCAACAACCTAGGGTTTAGTTCACCATGAACATGGTGAATCTAGATGAAAAATAATGAAAGAATGGAAGAAGTAACCCTAAACTTGGTAAATTGGAGCCTAAGCATCCAAGGAACCTCCTCCAAGGTGTGTGGAACAGCTCTGGATGTCTCTACTGGACAAAAGATTATAATTTGAATCGCACTGGATTTATTTATAGACTAGAAAGATAACAGAATCTATCAGAATCTAAGCCAAATAAAAACCGACAACCGCTCAACGCTTAATTAAACTGCTCAGCGGTTTCCCCCCTAGCCACGCCACCGCTCAGCGGTCAGTTTTACCACTGAGCGATTTGTCTCAAATCGCACTGGCCGCTCATCGGTCCATTCTGACGCTCAGCGGTCCCTTTGACTATTCTTTTCATCCTTTTTCTTCATCTTTCACGAGTCTAAGTCCATCTTGCTTTACTTCCATCTTCAATTCTCATCAAAACCCTACAAAAACAATGCAAAATCAAGCATAATATCTCTAAAACCAACTTTTGACTCTCACATGACTCAACTAAGTGTTTTACTTAACTTTAAGCTCATTCTAAGCCTCAAAGGGTGTGTTTTAATATCAAATTTAAGCATGAAAATAACGGTTTTTAGACCATTTTCAGCCGCCCAGGATAAGAAGAGGCTTAATGATACACCACACGTACTTTCTCGTGGTGGTTATGCGTTATTAGAGCAAAAGATGAGAAAACGTCGAGCTGAGGAGTTGATAATGGTTGGAAAACCGTTATTTCCATATGTTATTTTAGACCAAATAACTCCCTTTACTGCTTAGAACGAGCTTAGAATCAAGCAAAACTCAATAAATGAGTCAGTGGAGAGTTAAAAGCTGTTTTTAGCGATATTATGCTTGTTTTGCATTGCTTTGTAGCAATTTTGATGGAAGCGAAGAAAGGAGTTGAAGATGAAGGTCTTAGACTCAGGACAAAGGAAGAAAACGAAGAAAAGAAGAGTCTAGGAACCGCCCAACGACAAAATTCACCACTGAGCGCCCAAATGCGAGGAGTTGGCACCCTAGCGTAGACGCCTGGCGGTGGCGCGATAAGAGGCAAACCGCCGGGCGGCATAAGCGTGACGTCGGGCAGTTGTTTGTTGGGCTTGGGCCTGTTTTTTGTGATGCTCCTCAGCTATAAATAACCCTGTTGTGATTTCATTCTCATTCGTTTGACAGAAGAGGGCGACCAGACCTAATTTTCACTCTCTGGAGAAGATCTCTTGGATGCTTAGGCTCCTTTTCATCCTATCTAGGGTTAGCTCTTCCATTCTTCCATTATTTTCCATCTAGGTTCACCATGACAATGGTGAACTAAACCCTTTGTTGTTGGGGGAAACAATGTAATATTTTCAAACTCTCTTTTATTGAAACTCTTGTTTATTTATATGCTTATCATATGCTTTGATTATCAATTGTTGGGTTCTCATATGCGCTTAAAGCTTTTATCGTTTAACTCATTCGATAACTCTTGTTTGTCTCTATTGATACGAGAACATATAGTACTGTCATGAACTGCTGATAATTCCTTGATTAAGCAATATCACCTAGGGATAGGGGGTAGGACGATCAATTGTTTTTGCTTTTGTTCAGTAATGTGTTTCTAGTTACTAGGGGAGGCTAGGGATAGCAAGCCAGTAATTAGTAATAAGCTCTTTTCGCCGAGGGATCGGGTTAAGGGTAGGCCAAGAAAGTTTGCATAACAATTAGATAATAAAGAAATTTAAACAAGAGGAGTAGATAAGAGAGAGCGGATAAGATGAAATTGTAAACCCCCAACAACTCTATTCATCCATAGTCTTTTTCTCGTCAACTGAATCAAACGCATTGCATGTTTATTTTGTGTTTTTGCATTCCTAACAATTAATTTTTCTTTACAAGTCTTACGATTTTAATTCACACGAACCATAAGGTCTTTCGATTCTCTTGGGAAGAACGATATTGGGTTTTACCGATTATATTACTTGGAAACGATTTGGTACACTTGCCTGGGAGTCAACAAGTTTTTGGCGCCGCTGCCAGGGACTCGAGGTTCAACTTTTTCAAGTAGTGTGGATTGATTGAAATTTGACTTCTTTGCAATTATTGTCTATATTTTTGTTTTGTTTTAGTTTATGGTTATTTTTCTGTAAAAGTGCGTTTATGGGTGTTGTTTCTTGTGTATGCAAGAAGGAATACACACTAGGAGCAGGAAAGATCAAAAACCTCTTCTCGAGGGGTTATCAGACAGGAGAAGGAGGAAAGTTAGACATTTTGCACGTGAAAACTTTCCTTCTCTTGAATCACTTTTGCAATCTTCACCAGACACTTCTGCACATGATATAGAGGAGATGGCGGACCAACCTCCTCCAAGACGCACACTGGGAGACTCAGCAAACACTGTGGGTCCTTTGCGGTTCAACAACATAGCCATACCAACAGACAATGCAACAAATATGGTGATGAGCCCTGCACTCATGCAGTTAGTTCAGAGCAACCAATTTCACGGGTTGTCAAATGAGAATCCCTATAAGCATTTGACTATCTTTGGTGAAATTTGTAATACCGTCAAGATGACTGGAGTTTCGGATGACAGGGTCAGACTCAATTTGTTTCCTTTCTCTCTGGGAGGAAACGCTAAAGATTGGTTGCATTCATTCACAAAAGGTACTTTTCGAAATTGGGATGCTTTGGCAAGACAGTTTGTCATCAAATTCTTTCCGCCAACTAAGATTAATCAAGGGAAGCTGGAAATCTCTTCATTCAAGCAAGGAATGGAAGAAACTCTCGGACAGGCCTGGGGCAGATTTAAAGGCCTGTTAAGGAAAACTCCAGTTCGTGGATTTGATAAGACCTCATACTTACTTGCTTTCCTTGGAGGGCTAAATACTCAGTCTAAGATGATGTTGGATGCTTCAACTAGAGGCAGTATAAATAGAAAGACTGAAGATGAGGCTTATGATTTAATTGAGGAGATGGCTCTGAACGAAGTGTCTCAAAGTGAGAGGGGAGTACAGAAAGGAGGACTCTTGCATTTCCTTGCTGATGACGCTATGGCTGCACAAAATCATCTTCTTACTGAGAAACTGGACAAGTTAAAAAAGGTCCTTTCTAAACTTCCAAAGCGAATAAGAAATATCTCCCAGACTCAACAACTTTGCGATTTATGCGGTGGTGACCATATCAATGGTCAATGTGCTTTCACTGAAGAAATGTAACAGGAAGTAAACTACATGGGAAACCAATTCCAGTACAAGCAAGGTAATTTTAACCAAGGCAATTCTAGCCAAGGTTGGAAGAACCACCCCAGTATTGGACAAAATCAGAATACTTCTTCTGGGTAAGGAGGAAACTTACGGCAGCAACAATCCTCACCTTTATGGCAGCAGGTCAGCAGTTTAACAGAGACGGTCAGAGAATTAAATGACCGATTTGATAAATTTTTGAAAGTTTATGAGTCCCAACAAGCTAGTGACCAAGCCAGCTTTAGGTCATTAGAGACACAGATTGGGCAGCTGTCTAAAAGGGTTGAAACCACTGAGAAGAATCAGTTTCGGGCTAACACTGATGTTAACCCCAAAGATGAGGGCAAAGTTGTTATGACAAGAAGTAAAAGGAAGCCAGTAGAGGAAATAATTGAGATTGGGAGCAGTGAAGATGAAGAAGAGGAGATGATTCACAATGATAAATTTGTTGAGCAGAAGATCTGTGAAGAGAAAAGAGAAGAAAAAGAAAGAGAACAGGAGAGTCACCGAGAGCCATTCCGGGAAATCTTGAATGAAGTGACCGTTACTCCTAGAGCATTTCCACAAATTCCTGAGTATGACAAGAGGATCAAATACTATCTTGGAGAGGTAATTGATCTTGATGATGAAGAAGATCACGAACGGTTGGCTAAGCCTAGAAAGAAGGACCATCAGCAGAAAATGAAGGATTCGGGGACTTTGACTCTTCCTTGTGTGATCAATGATGTGGATATAGGGAGAGCCATGATCGATTCAGGATCAAGTGTTAATTTAATGCCCTTTAGTGATTTCAAGAAGATCAGAGGGCTAAAATTAAAATCAGCCAACACTCCCCTTACAGTTGCGGATGGATCTATTAAGAAGCCAGTTGGTATGGTGGAAAATGCAATTGTTCAAATTGAAGAGTTTGAATTTTTGATTGACTTTATAGTCGTGGATATGACCAATGAGGGAAGAATTCCATTAATTTTGGGAAGACCTTTTATGAGGACTTCTAAGATGATTATACGTGTTTATGATGGAGGAATAAAGCTAAGAGATCATGACCAAGTGTTGATTTATGGCTCTGAAAAAACTAAAATGAGACTGATAAGTAAGTCTAAATATAAAAGGGCCAGAAGAGAAGCTGCAAAAGAAGAAAACACCACAGGTACTGATTGCCTTAACAATTGTAATGTTTTGCAGATACTTGAGGAGAAAAAGGTAGGCAAGGAGGAATCAACCCACTCAGAGGACACACCATTCCTGCATGGCATGTTAGTGCGATTTAAAAATAGGAAGTGGATCGTGAATAGGAAACTAAAGGAGGAAGGAATGGTAGAGATCAGAAGGTCATACTTCACAGCAATTCGAAGAGTAGACAGAAGAAAGTTGAGTGGGTGGGATGATGAAGACCCCAATGTGAAGAAGAAGAGTTGATATGCTAGAGAGCACATTTTGTAGTTTAAAACATTTTATTTATTTTAATTTCCTGTTGGACTTGTACTTTGTGAATTTTTAAACAATTTCTGGGTAGCATCTACTGAGGGATGCTAAATTTTACGAATCCACTGAAGGATACCAGGAAGGCACCTACTGATGGGTGTTGGAAGGATTTGCACTTACTGACAAGTGCTAAACAGGTTTGGGTCAGGCTCGCGACATTAAACCAGCGCTACTCGAAGGCAACCTAGATTCTTTCTTTCACTTTTGCATTTTAAATTCTTAGAATAGGTTGGATTTATTTTTCGTGTGTATGCTTGGCTGAATACTTTTCTGAAGATGTTTGACTGAATAATTTGCATGATGAGCTTATTCGATGATAATCTGATGTGGATGATAATTGAGTTGTATTGCATGTTGATATTTCGTGAAACATATTTGTGATGAATTATGATTGTGGTTATGATGCTAAGTAGGGTGTATGACTGAACGTTGTGTGAGAAAGCATACTGAGTGAGGTATTGAGCTCCAGAGTTTGGTTAAAAGCTCTTTTTGGTCCCAGTTTTGGTTGGGAAAATTCGAAATGGTCCCCATTTTTTTTGTGTGTTCAATTTAGTCCTAAAAAACGTAATTAGTGTTCAATTAAGTCCTTTTCACTAACTCCGTTTAAATTGTTAACGGTGAGCTCAACTGCATTGTGAAATAAATGACAATTTGGTCCTAAATTGTTCCCGTGCCCTTGCACGTGCAGCCGATAACGAAGATTAGTCAAAACAAATAACAGACATAAACATCCTTGTGCGGCAGTAGGGTAACACTCTCCTGTCACCGCTGTCTTCATCATCTTTTTCTTCATTTTTCTTTCAGTTTAATCCATGTCCATGTCTATGTCCATTTCCATACTTTCCTCTTCAACCTTCCCAAACTCTAATCCCTCTCTCACTTCATCTTCTCAAAACTTCCCTCTCTTCCCCAAACCCCTTCTTGTTCTTCTCCCCTTTACTCACACCCTCTTCCTCCGAACGCCCACCTTCCTTTCTCCGCTTCTCTACAAGTCTCCTGAGGCGGAAGCGGAGGCGTCGCAGCCGGAGGACCACTGGCTGCAGAAGCTACCGGAGAAGTCGAAGCCGCTCTTGAACTTGTAGATCCTTTGCTCTTGAACTTGCAGAAGCTACCGGAGGACCATATAACAATAGTAACAGTTTCAATTCATGAAAGCAATTGCTCCGTTAACTCACCAATTTCCCAAGTTACAGGCCTTGGTTTCTTCAATTAGAAAAGCATCGGGGTCCTCACAAAACCCAGTTCTTGTTTTGGAACTTCTAGGAAAAGCGTTAGACCAATAACCATGTATCAAAACATTGAAAAATGTGCATTCAAAGGCTTTTCAGCTCTGTTTTCATGAAAACCCATCTCTGGGAATCAAACTCATGCGAGCCTATTCTGCGTGCGGAGAACCTGGATTGGCACGCAAGGTGTTTGAAGGAATTCCTGAGAGGACTTAATCCTCACAATGCACTTGCACATCTGGACAGCTCAGCTCGCCATTAACAATTTAAACAGAGTTAGTGAAAAGGACTTAATTGAACACCAATTACATTCTTTAGGACCAAATTGAACACAAAAAAAACATGGGGACCATTTTGAATTTTTCCAACCAAAATTGGGACCAAAAAGAGCTTTTAAACTTTTTAGTGTTATATGTATGTATTCACAGGAAAGCATGAATGATATTTCCTAAGTCTTGATGATTGATTGAATTGCATGTGTATGTCCTTTGATCAAGGCCATTTTTGGAAGCCCCTACTTAGCCAAATTTTTACCCAAAGTGTTTGAAATTTTATACCCTTTTTGAACCTTGGCCCTAAACAGAATGAAAACCCTTGTGCTGAATCTTTTTACTTTGGATTGGGTTAATAATTGTAAGTACATTCAAGGTTCAAGTTTGAGGTTGTGCGAAAATTTGAATGGCAAAAAGAAAGGCATTGAGCTCAAGTGTTGAAAATGAAAAATACATGAAAAAAGGAAAATCATGAAAGATGAGCTCAATGTAAAAATAAAAGAAAAGGGAAGAAGTTGGGAATAAGTGAGATTGGTTAAGAAAGAAAATTGAACTTGAACCTTGAATGATAAATGAGCTCTCTTGATTCAAAGATTTTGTGATCCAGAAAAACCAATTTTTCTTGTAGCCCAGCCTTATTACAAGCCTTGGAAAAGTCCTTTTGATGGCATTTGCATGTAAGGATTTTGATTGTTTGAGATGAATGGCAATTTTATTTCATGTGATTTGTGAATGATAGAGAGTAGGAGTGTCACCCTAAACACTTAAGTGATTGAGTGAAACACTTGCCTGGTGAGAATTGTTAAATTTCATCATTGCATCTTTGCTTAGTGGATTGGTCATTCATAATATGTAACATCTGTTGAGAAATTTGTGAACTAAACTGAATTGGAAGCATGCATACATCTTGATTTGATTTCACTGAAGATCTGAAGTTGAATAGTTTTCGTCATGTACTTTAGGAATATTGAACCATTGGATGAAATAGTAGAAAGCCAAGCTTTGTTTTGTGTGTTGTTTTGTTTTGTTTGCTTGAGGACAAGCAAAGTTCTAAGTTTGGGGTTGTGATAACGGTTGAAAAACCGTTATTTCCATATGTTATTTTAGACCAAATCACTCCCTTTACTGCTTAGAATGAGCTTAAAATCAAGCAAAACTCAATAAATGAGTCAGTGGAGAGTCAAAAGTTGTTTTTAGCGATATTATGCTTGTTTTGCATTGCTTTGTAGCAATTTTGATGGAAGCAAAGAATGGAGTTGAAGATGAAGGTCTTAGACTCAGGACAGAGGAAGAAGATGAAGGTCTAGGAACCGCCCAGCGGCAAAATTCACCGCTGGGCGGCCAAATGCGAGGAGTTGTCACCCTGGCATAGACGCCTTGCGGTTTTGCGATTAAAGCAAACCGCCGGGCAGTGGACCCTTGACGCCGGGTGGTGGCGCGATAAGAGGCAAACCGCCGAGCGGCATAAGCGTGACGTCGGGCGGTTGTCTGCTGGGCTTTAACCGCCAATTTTCTGTGACGCTCCTCAACTATAAATAGCCCTGTTATGATTTCATTCTCATTCTTTTGACAGAAGAGGGCGGCCAGACCTAATTTTCACTCTCTGGAGAAGATCTCTTGGATGCTTAGGCTCCTTTTCATCCTATATAGGGTTTGCTCTTCCATTCTTCCATTATTTTTCATCTAGGTTCACCATGACAATGGTGAACTAAACCCTTTTGTTGTTGGGGGAAACAATGTAATCTTTTCAAACTCTCTTTTATTGAAACTCTTGTTTATTTATATGCTTGTCATATGCTTTGATTATCAATTGTTGGGTTCTCATATGCGCTTAAAGCTTTTATCGTTTAACTCATTCGATAACTGTTGTTTGTCTCTATTGATACGGGAACGTACAGTACTGTCATGAACTGGTGAGTAATTCCTTGATTAAGCAATACCACCTAGGGATAGGGGAGTAGGACGATCAATTGTTTTTGCTTCTGTTAAGTAATGCGTTGCTAGTTACTAGGGAGGCTAGGGATAACAAGCCATTAATTAGTAATAGGCTCTTTTCGCCGAGGGATCGGGTTAAGGGTAGGCCAAGAAAGTTTGCATAACAATTAGATAATAAAGCAATTTAAACAAGAGGAGTAGATAAGAGAGAGCAGATAAGATGAAATTGTAAACCCCCAACAACTTCATTCATCCATAGTCTTTTTCTCGTCAACTGAATCAAACGCATTGCATGTTTATTTTGTGTTTTTGCATTCCCAACAATTAATTTTTCTTTACAAGTCTTACGATTTTAATTCACATGAACGATAAGGCCTTTCGATTCTCTTGGGAAGAACGATATTGGGTTTTACCGATTATATTACTTTGAAATGATCTGGTACACTTGTCAGGGAGTCAACAGGAATTAGGTCTTCAGTCACCTCATCTAGCACCTCCACCAGCTAGACATAAATTGTGGAAGGCTGCACGGATAAAGTCCAATGGCCAGTTTACATCCTAGTCTGCTCAAGAGATATCCCATAGAATTGTAAGTGGAAACTTTTAACTAATTACCATAGTTCATAAAAAATTATGTAACTTTGTCTATTATGATATGCAGGATGAGTTGGTTGAGCAAGAGACTGAAGGCACATTTGTGCCAGAAGTTAGGAAGGACATCCTGGTAGCAGCCACAGGTCGGCCAGACCGTCCAAGTCGTGTGCGTGTTGTTGGAGGAGCTATTGGATTGAGGGACTAGTTTTGCCCTAAACCAAGAAGCACACAAGCTGTGACTTTGGGATTGGTTAGTAGCATCACGGAACAGGTGCAAGTCCAAGTACGGGAGCAAATGGAAGAACGCTTAAGAACACTCAAACAAGAACTTGCAACGATCAGACTACAACAACAACAACAGTCACAACAGGAGGATGCCCCTACAAATGATCCTACCGGTCCTCCCGTGAGCACCAAAGACTCATGCTCTAATGCAGATCGTACTGATTACAATATTCAGTATGAGTTTTTGGTTGATAGGGATCCTCTACGCGTAGTGGCCATCGGAGTACAGCTTGCAGGAGGCCAAACCATTCATGGTGTTCCTTTATCGCCCACTGACGCGCGGGTAAGGATTAATGATGTTAGAGACCCCGAGGCTCGAGTGCCAGTGCCGATAGATGAAATCTAATTCGTGGGGGAGGCCTTAAACACATTTATAGCTTGGCCTAAGGCCATGATCGTTCCATATTTTGGCCCACCAGCGGTATTGTATTCTTATTTTTATTATCTTAAATCTTCAAGTTATAATTAAATGATTCCTAACTTCTGTAAATGTGACTTACAGGTCTACCGACCAGAGAGATAAGCAATGGCTTAACCTGAGGCTCGTGAGCAAGCAGAAGACGATGATCCTCTATCCATATTGATGTCAAGATTACCTTAGTTGAAAAAAAAATCGGTAGTGGTGCAGTGGGAGTTAAGAACGTTTGGCGTCGAGTTCCATATTCCATTGTATATTGAATTCCATGATGCATATGAGCGATTGGTAGAGATAGAATGTTGAGCATTTCATGCATATAACTGTGGTGCATGTAAGTTTTTTATTTCTTATTTTCCGATTTATATATTATTAGTATTATTACATTTTAATAAATATACTGAACTTTATTCTTATAGGTACATGGACACCGTCGCAGTGGAATCGGGTCGGGGGTCAATTTATGGCTTTATTGAACCTCAGACCATCCAACCATCTGGAAACACATTAGATTCCAGAAAGAAATATATGCAAAACATGGATGACCGAGTCTAAGAGAGAGATATATATGGTGCCATACATTGATGCGTATGTTTTCCTAATATTGTCAACTTTTATCAAATTTAAATCAATAAACTCACTGGTTGGTGGTACATGATAGGGGCCATTGGCAACTCATGGTGATCATTCCAAAAAAAGCACAAGTTGTATGGTTTTGTTCTCTTCATAGGAAGATGAAACCGGAGTTGAGGTCCTTGATACAAACATAAGTATTACATTCATTCTTATCAATTCATTATGATATTAATATATTAACTTATGTTTCTAATGTTTCAAATTCGTTTAGAGTTCTGACTAGGACCAAAGGACAACAAATTGATACTATATATCTTAAGGTTGGAATTCTTTGATCTTTAACCTTTAATTTTCGTAGTTATTTTTAAACCATTACATTTGACTAAGTTCTTTCACATGTTTAGTGTAATAAGCAGAATGATTCATGGGCATGTGCCTACTACATCATGTCATGGATGAAGGCAATCATCCGAGCAAAAATCAGAGGAGATTGGACTGAGGTAGAAATTTACATTTGAAAATCTTACAAATATCAATAAACTTTTGACATTAAAATGAATATAATTGTAAAATTGCCTTCCTTGATTTTGCAGCAATTCAACAATACCTCTCCATTGTCCAATGAAGTAATAAATACGATAAGAAAGGAATGGGCAGGATATTCGTTGAAAAAACATTTTAAATAGCTATAGTTTTAGGTTTTTCCTTTCATGGTAGTAGCATTTGCATACTCGTGTAGCTTTTTAATTGTGAATAGATGTATACTGTCAATAGATTATTACCAATAGATGAATTGAAAAGTGGGTTCTTTTTAGTTTTGATGATAGCATGAATTCATGATAGCATGGTTTAAATTAATTAATTCTGTGCATTTAGGAATTGGAAAACTGGTTTCTGTATTTCAAGTTTGCTTCAATGAGCTGCAACGAACACAATTTAATAAAAAAACACTGAAGGTAACGTCAATTTATACATTATCTGACGTTAATATATTTATCAATCAAGGCGATGAGTGACGTTGATATAATGTAGTGGATAACGAAAATAATAAAAAGTTGCGCGAGGATCTCTACGGCTCAGCGATAGTAACATCGACTGTAAACATGTTTGACGTCAACCTTACATCGTTCACCTTATAACTGACGTCAAATATTCCTTTAAATATAAATATATAATCAAAAATTGACGTCCACTTTGCACTTCAACGTGAATATTATGTCAAAAATCTTCTACTCGACGTCAAGATTACATCAGTTCCCCCGACCATTTGACGAAAATTATTTCTTTAAAAATAAATATTTATTCTAATATTGGACGTCAAACTCTATTCTGTACGACGTACCTTAACGTCGATCTACATAATAGACATTAACTTTACGTCAATTGCCTTTGTATTCGACCTAAACGTGTTCGATTAACGTCACCCAATATTATTCAACGTAAATTTACGTCACTTGCTATAACGTCGCTAGCAAATGCATCGTTAAAGGCCAAAAATAAATGACGTAATAGGCTGTTTTTGTACTAGTGCATCTAAAATGATGTTAGCAAGCTCGTCTAACGCACCAAGACGGTCTTCCTTAGATAAATGAGTCTTCTTCGGTGTAGGACATCCCTCTTGACCTGTTTGTTGTTACATGAAAAAATGGTTATCTTATGACATCAATAAGAAGTAAATATTAAAATTGAGAAGTATATAGTAGGAGTATTTACCGAGGGATCAGATACATCACCAACCAAATGTCTAGGTCAGGCGACGAAGGACTTAAATACCTATTGCACTGTGAAAAGCTCATCTGTAGGCATAGGAAGAAAGGGCATATGGTACGACAACTTCATCCACCGTGAAGTTGACCTCATCTTCTGTTAGTTGTACACCATGCACTACAGTGGTTGTCTCATATAGATTGTGTCACGAGCCACTAGCATGGTCCCGGTAGGAGAGAGAATATATAACTGACATGGACGAGGGTCGTCCATGTCGTCCCCTAGGGCACCGATAGCTGAGCAACTTCCTTTGCCGCTTCTACCTGTCAAATTAAATTTTATGTCATACAAAAAGTAAATTAATAAACAAAAATGATTATTAAGTTTACCTATAGGGGGCGCAACATGTTTTACTACAAGAGATGACGGAGGACGATTGCCATAATCCTTATAACGCTGCTGGAACTGGCGCGCAACCATTTTAACAACTTCATCATACAACTCTGCCCGGACCTTCTTTGTGATCTCCATCTCTTTTCTGATGTCTTCCTTCAACTTTTGTTCATACTCTTTAGTTAATCCGTATGAAGATGGAAGCAAGGAAGACCCAAAGAACTGTTGTATCCCTATGCCAGTCCCAACAGCATGCACCCGTCCTAGGTGCTCAAGTCGTCCAATAGTTGGGGCAAGAATATCCTGACGGCCTTTTTGTGTGAATTAACCTTGGGAGCTCTGCTCAACCAAGGAGTCCTGTAACATAACAAAACTTCATAATTATTTGAAAGATCTATGTAATATATATATATATAACAAAAATGTTGTAAAAATATGAAAAATGACATCTTACAATTCTTTCAGATATCTCTCTGGTAGTGTTGGAAGTGTGGTAGCTCGATGATCTTAAACGGGCTAACTTCCACTTCTCGTGCTGAGATGGTGGTGAAGGAGGAGGAGGAGGCTCACCAGCCTCAGAAAGTGAAACTTCACTATTTGGCTTCTACTTCATTATTTTCTCCTCAAGCTTCCTGTATCCACCACGAGCTAGTTGGTGTGGATTTTTATTCTGAGCACTTATATCCTGTGCTTTTGACCTTGTTTCTATGACAAAATGAAATAATTGTTATGATATAAAATTGTGAATGATATATTGAATGATTTTATCTACACTTACCTGCCACGTCTTGGATGTCTTAAGCTGTACAAACTGACACCATGTTTCTTCGTCAATTGCAGATTATTTAGAACATGGAGTTTCATTACTTTTTGCTCCATATATATATATATATATATATATATATATATATATATATATATATATATATAGGTCAATTTTGTCTTAAACCTTCGAAATCTTTCTACAGTTGCAGATAAACACCTACTCCTTAGGCTTGCGACATTTGGCATATCAAATGTCATCTACAACAAAGAAAGTAATAACCTTATATCAATAAAAATTTATCAATATAATGAATCTAGAATTTGGAGCAATATTGTTTAACTTACCAATAGATCTTGCCAGATAAAATTCCGATAAGCCTCAAATACATGGTGAAAGGGTAGAGTAGGCATAGAGATACGATCATGTTCTAGTACTCCAAGGTAAGAGCTAAATGCATCTACATTTGGGCTAGATGCAACTCCAGTGACCACGTCAATAATGACAGGTGTCCTCTCACCTGCATTTCTTCTAAGTATAAGTTATCGTAACCTCGTCTCTCCTCCCGTCCGTCTAGAAGTGGTAAGGACTTCATCCCCTGTCGAATGAGGTGGCTCAGCCATATATCTGTCACAATAAATAAGATGAAAGATTAATAAAAGACTTATAAAAAACATATATTATTTAAAAGATGCCATAAATATTTACACAAACATGAAATTCATACATAATCATATGGATTGGTCATATGTATATTCCCTTATTGTGATCTTTCCGAATTGCTTGTATATCATTAATTAGAGGGTCGTCATCCAAATTTATTGTCATTTTAAATGGATGGTTGTCAGCAATATGAAGATTACTTTGATTCTCTTCTTTATTTTCAATTTGTCTTTTTCCTTGAAGAGCGACATACCAATGGTCAGACGTAGGATCTTTGACATAAAAAACCTGACTTGCTTGATATGCCATGATAAATGGTTCGTCTCCATAACCAACCTTTCGAAAATCAACTAGTGTCATACCAATTTAATCTATTTTGACACCATTCTTATTGTCAACCCACTTACATTTGAAAAGTCCAATAGAAAACTTAGTGTAATCAACCTCCCATATCTCTTCTATTCTACCATAATATCTCATTAATCCAATTACAGGATTTTGATCTTTGGATGTGGAAAATTGTAGCGACTCAGCTTCTAGACTAACGCTACCATTTTGTACTCTGCTTTTATCATTCAAAGTTTTGTATAGAATGTGCAATTATTAATTTCGTAGCCTGTATAACATACAACATCAAACTTCAAACCATTTTCTAGCCGCAACAAAGTCTCAGAAGACCGTGATTCTTCCAAAACTTCATATTAGAACCAGGACAAGAATGTTCTGTTATGCTCTATCAATTGTCATTTCTCTCATTGTCTTGGATACTTGCCCTTTACAACGGCTTTGTGTGCTTCTAAAAACGGGATCATTTCATCTGTGTTTTTCAATATGTACATATGTTCTTGCATCAATTCTTCACGACTTTTCGTCACCACATTCACACCTCAAATGCTTTTACTTGTAGAACATCTTTTCATCCATGATGTCCGAGGGACTTCTATCATATTTGCTTTAGTCATATAATCAGAGCAAAACTCGATACTTTGTCCAACAATATATCTTTCAATCACTGAACCTCATGGATGATATTGATTTTTGACGTACCCTTTCAAAATCTTCGTATAACGCTCAATAGGATACATCCATCTTATGTATACTGGTCCACACAACTTTATTTCTCTGAGCAAATGAACAAGTAAATGCACCATGATGTCAAAAAAGGATGGAGGGAAAAATATTTCTAGTTGACACAAGATGATGATAATGTCACTTTGAAGTTCATCTAACTTTGTAGGATCAAAGACTTTACTACAAATTGACAAGAAAAATGAGCACAATCGAGATATGGTCTACCTAACATTTTTGGGCAAAATTCCACGAATTGCCACCGGTAACAATTGTTGCATTAAGACGTGACAATCGTGAGACTTGAGTCCAATAAGCTTTAAGTCCTGCATTGACACTAAGCTCTTGATATTTGAAGATTATCCTTGTGGTACCTTGGTACTCTTTAAACAAAGACAAAAACTTACCTCTCTTGTTTGGACATTGTCTAACATGCAGGGTGCAAATAAGTACGTTTACCAATCTCTCATGGTGCCAACTCTTCTCAGATCTTCATGTCAACCAAATCCAAATGCGCATTTACTCCATCTTTTGTTTTTCCCTAGATATTTAGTAGTGTATCAATCAAGCTATCACAAACATTCTTCTCTACATGCATGACATCTATGCAATGCCTAAAATCTAACTTTGAACAATATGGAAGATCAAAGAATATTGATTTCTTCTTCCAAGGGGTCATTACAGAAGACTTCTTGGACGTTTTCCCAAATACATGATGTACTCTATTAACTTTTTCAAGAACTTCAAGTCCAGTAAGTGGAATGGGTGCATTACCTCTCTGTTGTTCTCCATTAAATGTTTTCTTTAACCTTCGATATGGATAATTAGATTGTAAAAATCGTCGATGACACATATACATGTCTTCCTTCCACGTTTTAATTGATGAGCTACAGTGTTTTCTTCACATATAGGACATGATTTATGACCCTTCACACTGTACCCTGACAAATTACCGTAAGAAGGGAAGTCATTAATGGTGCAAAATAACATGGCATTCATCATGAAAGTTTCTAAAGCAAAGACATCAAATATTTCAACCTCGTCAACCCACAACAACTTCAAGTCTTCAACTAGTGGCCCGAGATAAACATCTATATCATTTCCAAGCTGCTTTGGACCAAATATCAACACTAACAACATCATGTACTTTCTTTTCATACACAATCCAGGAGATAAGTTGTAAATTATCAGTATAACGGTCCAACAACTGTGATTGGTACTTAAATTACTAGACGGGTTCATTCCACCATTAGCTAAGCCAAACCTAAGATTTCTACATTCTCGACCAAATTGGGGGAATTCTTGATCAATATATTTCCATTGCTTTGAATCAGCTGGAAGACGAATCTGCCCATCAATTGTTCTCTCATCTGCATGTCATCTTAGGTTTTTAGCGTCTTTGGGATTCACGAACAAATGCTTAAGTCTGATCATGAGTGGAAGGTACCAAACTACTTTCAAAGCAGAACCATTCTTTTCTGTATGACCCCTATCTTCACTGTTGTTTCTTGACTTGTATCGTGATAACCCATATTTTGGAAACATTGTCAAAACTTCATACTCATTCCTATATAATATGAAATCATTCGGACATGCATGTATCCATTTATACTCCATACCCATCAGACAAAGAATTTTTTTCCATCATAATTATGAGTGGGTAATGTATTTCCATCTGGCAGCATTTCATTAAACAACGACAACAATTATGTAAAACTCTTATTAGTCCATCCATTGGTTGCCTTTAAATTCATTAGCCTTAACACCGGTGTCAACTGTGTGAACTTAGTTGAACTGGCATAGAAAGGAGTCTCTGCATCACTGGACATCGTTTCATACACATGCGCTTTGTCAAAAGCTTCTGCGCCAACATCACAGATCATGTCCTCTAAATTATCATCTTTCGGTCGATCTTCCATATCCATGGTGGATTCATATACATTTTCAGTTTGAGAGACAATTGGAAAGTCTATTAATTTGTCGTGTCATATCCATGTTGTATAACTTCATACGAAACCATCACAGATAAGATGTTCCCTAATCTCAATTGCGTTCAATTTCCTCCCATTCAAACATTTCAGACAGGGACATCTAAACTTGACTTCATCATCACCACTTGTACTCGCATTACGTTGCGCAAACTTTATAAATTCTTCTACCCCTATCTCATACTCAGTGTTGATGTGTGGTAAATTAATCCACCCTCAATCCATACGCATGTTTACTGAAATTGTTTTAACAATTTCAATAATCTTGAATGATCACTTTCATTGATTTTGTATTCAAGGTGTGACCCTATCCCATTTAAGAATATTCACTTTTTTTTTAGTTTATTAAACATATAAATTTTAAACAACATATCTAAAATATCATGAAATTTTGCCATCATTTCGCATTGGTCTTTAGGTTACACGAAATGAAAGTGATTATAAATCACAATCAAATATGCACAATCACAATCAAATATGCACCCGAAGATCAATACAAAACACAACTGCAAAATTTCATGAAATTTAAGACATGTATATTAAAATTGATATGCAGTAATAAACTATGAAAAAGTTATTACTCTTCTTAAACTGTCCAACCAAAAAATTAAAGATTCAATACTTGTAAATTATTATTACCATATCCTCTCTATTCATTTTTAAAAGTACATTTCTTCACAAAAATTTGGAGATAGTAAATAATTTTTTTGTTGAATCTCAAATGGGAAACTAAGGCTAATGCACAACAACAATATATATTCAAACAAACAAATAATTACATATGCAACATGCAATATATTCAACCAAACAATGTATTGAAGCAAACAAGTTCATATTAAAAGGAAAATTTTAAGACTAGGAACCTAGTTAACTATTGAGAATGCGTATAAAACCTCACTACAGCAATACAATATCATGACAAAAACAAACAACACATTAATTAGTTTCATGATTTCTAACCGTAAAGTTTATTTCATCACCAAATCAACAAATTTAATACAAGCAATTCAAAATTATATTCCTTAAATTCTATATTCCTAATTTCTATACTCTAATTCAAAATTATATTCCTTAAATTCTATATTCCTAATTTCTATACTCTAATTCAAAATTATACATCAATTTACATCATCAACCAATTCAATCCTAAATAAAATGTTAACTCTTTATTTTCCCCCATTTTTGTGTATTAATACTCTTCTTTTAGGTTAGTTTAGCTTTTAATTTTCAAAAATTAAGGTAGATTAGTTTAAATAGGGTAAAAATACGCTTTTGATAGAAATAATGTTAATTTTCAATTTTTAGTTCAATAAAATAGGTTTTTAAATAAGTAAGTAATTTTCCTTTTAGAAAATAAATAAATCAAATTTTAGTTTGCTTTTGTAGGCTTTTATTTCATCTTTTTGCTGTTTAAACACTCCTTATTTCTTTTCTTTTTGCAGGTTATCCCTGGCCAAAGGGGTCAAAAATTGGTCAAAGTAAATTGGGCCATTGCAATTGGGTTGTTAATGAAGCTTTGATAACGGTTGACAAACCGTTATTTTCATATGCTAATTTGGACTAAATTATGCCCTTTATTGCTTAGAATGAGCTTGAAATCAAACAAAACTCAATAAATGAGTCAGCCGAGGGTCAAAAGCTTTTTTTAGCGATTTTATGCTTGTTTTGCATTGTTTTGCAGCTAAATTGACAGAAGTGAAGATTGGGAATAAAGATGAAGGTCATAGACTCAAGAAAAGAGAGAAAGTCAGAGAAAAGAAGAGTCTAGGCACCGTCCGGCGGTAAACCCATGGCGTCGGGCGGTCAAACGGGAGGAGAAGACACCAGTTTTGGGCGTCGGGCGGCAGACCCCTGCCGCCGGGGGGTTTTGCGGCACGAGCGAAACCGCTGGGCGGTAGACCCCTACCGCCGGGCGGTGGTGCGATTCAAGGTCCACCACCGAGCGGCAAAGTGTGACGTCGGGCAGTGGTCAGCTGGGCTTGGGCCTATTTTTCTACTGCGCTTCTCACCTATAAATAGCCCTGTTACGAATTTCAATTCATTCTTTTGACAGAGGAGGGCGGCCAAACCTAATTTGCACTCTTTGGAGAGGATCTCTTGGATGCTTAGGCTCCTTTTCGTCTTTTCTAGGGTTTGCTTTCCATATCTTCCATTATTTTCATCTTGGTTCACCATGACTATGGTGAACTAAACCCTTTTTGTTGTTGGGGGAACAATGTAATCTTTTGATACTCTCGATTATTGAAACTCTTGTTTGAATTATATGTGTCTCATATGCATTTATTATCAATTTTGGAGTCTCATACTGCGCTTAATGCCTTTATAGTTTAACTCATTCGGTAACTGCTCTTTGACTTGAACTGGTGAGATTTTTCCTTGGTTAAGCACTACCACCTAGGGATAGGGGAGTAGGACGACCAATTGTATTTGCTTCTGTTTGTAATGCGTTGCTAATTGCTAGGGGAGGCTAGGGATAGCAAGCCGATAATTAGTAATAGGCCCTTTTCGCCGAGGGATCGGGTTAAGGGGAGGCCAAGAAAGTTTGCATGCAATTATATAATAACGCCGTTTAAACAAGAGGAGTAAATAAAAGAGGGAGGATTAGATTAAATTGTAAACCCCTAACAACTCCATTCGTCCATTGCTCAAATCTCGTCAATTGAATCACGCATTGCATATTTATTTTCTGTCATTGCATCCACCACAACTATTGATTTTTCTCCGCAAGTCTTACTATTTTGATTCACGCGAACAATAAGGCCTTTCGAGTCTCAACCACTGGTTGGAACCTGACTCATATCTTGATCAAAATGAAAAAGAGAAACAATCCTCTTTAAGAAAAGAAATGTTGGGGGAAATTGAACAACGTTTACTGGATAAACAAATCTCTTGTGCATTAAAGTCTCTGGGCATTATTGGGGTTAGTACTGAGATAGACCCCAGGGAAGAATGTCAATCTACTATCTTTGCGAATGATAAAGTCAATTATGAAGAAAAGATAGAAGAAGATGAGATAACAAAAACACTAATATCTCTGGGTATTATTAAGGGTAACGGTGAAGTTGACCCTAAAGGGGAGGATATTCCTAAAGAAGAGGATATTGATGAAGAAAAGATAGGAGAAGATGAGATAACAAAAGCATTGATATCTCTAGGTATTATCCCGGGTAACACTGAAGTTGACCCTAAAGAGGAATATCAAGTAACTATCTTTGAAAATGAAGTGGAGGCTACTGATGAAGAGATAATAGTGGAAGTTGAAGCAAAAAGGTTGAGTGAGGGGGAGAAAGATGAAAAAAAGCAAGCAGTGATTAAGAAAAAAAGAAAAAATAAGAAAATAAGAAAAAAGAAAAAGGGAAAGTGGAAGAAGGAGAAGGTTGAGAGAAGGAGGAAGAGAAGACAGAAGAAAAGATCAAATGAAAAACCTCTTCCTCATAAAAAGAAATATCATAGGAAAGGAAAGAGATTTATGTCATCCAAGGAGATCTTCAAGAAATTGGAGATCAAAGTCCATATGATCAATACGTGGAAACATGTGCTTGGTGTTCTCAATTTTATGAAGAGATTTAGCAGAAAGAAGAAGAAAGGAATATCAAGCAACACAACATTTACTGATGAATGTCACTGGGATAGCATCTTTTGAGGGATGCTAGAAAAATAAAGTATCCACTGAAGGACACAGGAAGGTTCACCCACTGATGGGTAATGGTAAGGTTTGCACCTATTTATGGGTGCTAGGAAGATTTGGGTCAAGCTCGTTAAACAAGCGATCTCTGGGAGGCAGCCCAGTTATTTGTGTGTTGATTGTTTGTTTATTTGTTTGTTTGTTTTTTAACACTGTTTGTAGTACATCATAGGTTGCATAAACATCTGAGTGGGGGAAATCTTGAAGAATGAAATCAGGTGCACGTAGAAAAATTTCAAAACGAACAAAATTTTTGGGAAGGGGGAGTACCACGCACCGTCAGGCGGTGCACTTTGCCGCCGGGCGGTAGCGACGAGACATCCAACCCAAGCCCTTTTAAGCTGGGCAGGTTTGGGTGTTCTGCACTTCATTTTTCCTCTTTGCATTTCGCCCAGCGGTATTCTTAGCCCGTTGCACCCAGTTTGCACCTTCAAAGAGCTTCCCAAAGAGTTTTACCTCAAACTCTTATCTCCCTTTCACATTGCCCTAATTTCTTATTTCAAATTTGGGGGTTTTTTGGTGAGAAGAGTGCATTAGGAGGTTGTGCATCATCAATTGAAGGATTTCTTGTGAGCATTGCATTTCTTCACTCAAGTAAATTGTGCAATTTCATTTTTAGTATCTAATTTTGGATTTTGTTATTAGAACATGCTTAGGAACATGATAAGTTAGGGTTTTCATTCTCTTTGCATGAATTGATGGTTTGGGAACTGTTTTGACTCATTAAGATGCATGAATCCTGTTTGCTTGGATGAATTTAGTGTTTGAGTGGAGAATAGGATCATAAAAACTTGTTTTCGAAAAAAGTTGGGTCGCACCGCCGGGTGGTCTTGATGTACCGCCGGGCGGAATTGTTGCAGTATGAATACCGCCAGGCGGTAGACCCTTGCCGCCGGGCGGTCTGCTGTAGATTTCTGAAAATTTTTTCATTTTGATACAGAGAGAAACCCTTTTTTCACTCTTAGTGTCGAACTTTGCGGCCTATAAATGCTTGATTATTTATCACCACTAATGCTGGATTCCTATGGTTTGTTGTGCATTATGAATTTTGCAGGGATGTCTTAATTAGCACGAAGGGGGAAAACACTGGCAGTAAGAGGAAGGAGCCTGAGAGGCCGAGAGGGTTTGATTCTCAGAGGTTCCTTTCTAGGCATCATGAGGAGCACTTCGCAACCGTGCAAGAGAGGAGATTGTTGATGGAAAGAAAAGTAGCATTTGTCACTGACCTGACTCCTCAATTTGGAGAGGAAATTTTGAGAAGAGATTGGTTGAAGCTGACAAACTACCCTACACCAGCCAGTGTGGAATTAGTGAAGGAATTTTACACCAATGTTATTTCCAGGGGAGGAATTGCAGCTGGACAGTATAGAAGTTTTGTCAGGGGACATATTATTAAGTATGACCCTGAAACAATAAACAGCTTCTTGGGCACGGAATGGCCAGGAGAGCAGTGCCATTTTGCTACTCGCTTTAGTTTGCTGGAGGATATTGCTGAAATGGAAAGGGTTTTATGCCTTCCTGGAAGGCGTTTTCAGACAAATGCCAGTGGAGCCGGGTTAATATCAAGAGGCTGGACTTGTCACCTTTGGCAAGGTATTGGATGGCTTCCACCCATGCCAACATCCAACCCTGCTCACACATCTTTGTTGTCACAATATAGAGGAGCTGTCTTATCTATTGTATGCTGAAGCAGCTGGATGTGAATGTCGGGCAGATTATTGCCGACGAGCTGGGTGGGGTGGATACTGCAACTCCTCCATATGAGAGACCCAGGAGTGTTATTGATGCCGCTTACTTTCAGCAATACTGTGCTGCGGGAGGAGAAGTAGGAGCAGCACCCAGGGGACGTCGTAGGAGAGCTGCACCACAGCAGGATCAGGTTCCAGATGGTCCAGCACAGCACGCAGAGCCATTTCAGATGCGAGACATGTATATGTCCATGACGGAGGCTAGGATGAAGGCTCTCTACAGGGGACAGACAGCAACTGCTGAGATGATTATTGGGATGTACGATCAGCCACCAGTACATAGGTGGACCATGGATGAGTATCATGCAACAGTGGCTTGGCCTCACGAGCAGGGCCAGAGTAGTGGTTATGGTGTAGGCAGAGCACCAAACACAGATGGAGATGACTTTGAGGATGTTGAGGATGAAAGTCAGGAGGACTCAGATGACAACATGGGATGATTGAAGGCATCTACTGATAGTTGCCCATTTTATAGACAGGATATTTTTTTTTCTTTTCTTTTCTTGTCTTCTTTTATTTTTGCATTTTAAATTTTTTAATTTTATTCTGTCAATGTGAATGCTTAACTTGAATACCTTTTCTGAAGATGTTTGACTGACTACTTTGCATGATGAGTCTATTTGATAATGATTTGATGTGAATGATTTTTGAGTTGTATGCATGTTAACATCCTATGAAAAGTTGTGTGGTGAAGTATGATTGTGGTCATGATGCTAAGCAGGATGTACGAATGACTGTGCGTGAGAAAGCATGTTGTGTGAGGTATTGAGCCCGAGAGTTTTTATTGTGGTATGTAGTGTTCACATTGAAGCATAAATTTTATTGCCTTAATCTTGATGATTGATTGATTTTTATGTGAATGTCAAATGATTAAGGCCATGTTTGAAAACCCTTTTCTAGCCAAATCTCCACCCAAAAAGCTTTAAAGATTATACCCTTTTTGAACCTTAACCTGAAACAGGATGAAACCCTTTGATTTGAAATTATTTATCTTGAGTTGGGTTGAGAATAATTGTATGGAATGAAAAGGTTCAAGTTTGGGGTTGCATGGGAAAATTGGAACAGCAAAAGAAAAGTATTGAGCTCAAGTGTTGACAAGCAAAATACATGAACAGAGAAAAAGAAAAGAAAAGAATAAAAGCATGAAGATGAGATCAATGAAAAAGAGAAAGGGAAGAAGTTGGGAATGAGTGAAATTGGTAACAAGAGAAAGTTTAAACTTGAACCTTTTCATTAATGAAATAGTTCTTTTAACTCAAGAATTTTGTGATCCAGAAAAACCAATTTTTCTTGATAGCCCGACCTCATTACAAGCCTTGGAAAAGTCCTTTTGATGGCATTTGCATAAAAAAATGTTGATTGTTTGAGATGAATGGCAATTTTATTTCATGTGATTTGTGAACAATAAAGAGTGGAGTGCTACCTTAAACACTTGAGTGATTGAGTGAAACACTTGCTTGGTGAGAACTTCTTAAGTTCATGATTGCATTCTTTGTTTAGTGGACTAATCATTCATACTGTGTAGCATCTGTTGAGGAACGCATGAGCTAAACTAAGTTGAGAACAAGCATGCATCTTGATTTGAGTTCACTGATTATCTGAAATTGAGTAAGTTTTGTCATGCACTTTGGAAATGTTGAATCATTGGATGAAAGGGTAGAAAGTCAAGCTCTGATTTGTTTTATGGTTTTGTTTTGTTTTGCTTGAGGACAAGAAAATTTCTAAGCTTGGGGTTGTGATAACGTTTGAAAAACCGTTATTTTCATATGTTAATTTGGACTAAATTACGCCCTTTATTGCTTAGAATCAGCTTGAAATCAAACAAAACTCAATAAATGAGTCAGCCGAGGGTCAAAAGCTGTTTTTAGCGATTTTATGCTTGTTTTGCATTGTTTTGCAGCTAAATTGACAGAAGTGAAGATTGGGAATAAAGATGAAGGTCATAGACTCAAGAAAAGAGAGAAAATCAGAGAAGAGAAGAGTCTAGGCACCGTCCGGCGGTAAACCCCTGGCGCCGGGCGGTCAAACGGAAGGAGAAGACACCAGTTTTGGGCACCGAGCGGTTTTGCGGCACGAGGGAAACCGCCGGGCGGTAGACCGCTACCGCCGGGCAGTGGTGCGATTCAAGATCCACCGCCGGGCGGCAAAGTGTGACGCCGGGCGATGGTCAGCTGGGCTTGGGCCTAGTTTTCTGCTGCGCTTCTCACCTATAAATAGCCCTGTTACGAATTTCAATTCATTCTTTTGACAGAGGAGGGCGGCCAGACCTACTTTGCACTCTTTGGAGAGGATCTCTTGGATGCTTAGGCTCCTTTTCGTCTTTTCTAGGGTTTGCTTTCCATATCTTCCATTATTTTCATCTTGGTTCACCATGACTATGGTGAACTAAACCCTTTTTGTTGTTGGGGGAACAATGTAATCCTTTGATACTCTCGATTATTGAAACCCTTTTTGTTGTTGGGGGAACAATTGTTGGAGTCTCATAATGCGCTTAATGCCTTTATCGTTTAACTCATTCGGTAACTGCTCTTTGACTTTATTGATACGGGGACGTACAGTAATGACATGAACTGGTGAGATTTTTCCTTGGTTAAGAAGTACCACCTAGGGATAGAGGAGTAGGATGACCAATTGTGTTTTCTTCTGTTTGTAATGCGTTGCTAGTTGCTAGGGGAGACTAGGGATAGCAAGCCGGTAATTAGTAATAGGCCCTTTTCGTCGAGGGATCGGATTAAGGGGAGGCCAACAAAGTTTGCATGCAATTAGATAATAACGCCATTTAAACAAGAGGAGTAAATAAAAGAGGGAGGATTAGATGAAATTGTAAACCCCCAACAACTCCATTCGTCCATTGCTCAAATCTCGTCAATTGAATCACGCATTGCATATTTATTTTTTGTCATTGCATCCCCCACAACTATTGATTTTTCTCCGCAAGTCTTACTATTTTGATTCACGCGAACAATAAGGACTTTCGAGTCTCATGGGAAGAACGATAATGGGATTTACCATTTTTATTACTTGATACGATTTGGTACACTTGTCAATCCGCTAACAAGCTGCACACAACCAGGCTGCAAATAAGCTGATGTTGCAAATGTGGAATCAGGTGACTGTGCTGAAGCTGCTGATGAGATTGGGTTGCTGATATGGAATTGGGTTGTTGATTGCTTAAGCCCTTGAGACGTTTTAATGAAACGGTGCGTTTTGGAACGCTATTATAGTCTTTGGGGGTAAGGGTCGACCATATTCATTTGGGCAAAGGAGATCGAATCAGACTGATGTCTTTTCCCCAATTTTCAACCCACGAGCTAGGGTTCCAGGGAGGTGAAGAACTGTTGCGACGAAGCATGAAGCGAGCTCCAAGCCCAAGAGGAAGCTGGCTCAGAAATTAAATCGGATCGGAAAGCTTGATCAGGATGAAGATCACAAGAACGTGTTGAGATGAAACAGTTGGAGACCAGGTTCAGAGTTAGTTGGAGAAGAGAAACCGAGAAGCTTCCAAGTTTGTTTTAAATTCTACCCCTTTCCAATTTCTTTTTCTACCTTTGAATTTTCCCTATAATAGGGAGGTTTTGTAACATTGTAAAACATAGGTGGTGGGTGACAGACACCACTATAGACTATAGACTCTAGACTCATTTAGTTTAGATTTAAAGCTTCCTTAGAATAGATGTTCCTTGCTTCGTTGGGGTTCTTGGATAATTCCATTGGGTGACAGGCATTGGAGTATTTGTGGACTCTGGTATTTTGTAATCTCGAATTTAGTTTTCAATAAAGTACTTTTAAGTTCCAGTTTCGATTTGCTTTACATTAGAATTTGTTCGGTTAATTTCCGCACTTGATTTTACTTTCCCTTGCCTTATCATTAAGTGATGTTGCATTTTAGTTTTACATTCTTAGTTGCTTAGTTTTGTTCATTGTTTCTTTATGATTCTAACATTTGATTTGGTTATTGAAAAAGTAGAAATGATATTTTAGGCATTTGTTTCATTCTTTTTAACTTTCTAGCATTGTTGATTAATGAATTTGTCTAGTACTGTTTTGAATGTGTCTTTTTCCTTTTATGTCTTAGAGTTAGGTTCCTATTAAGTAGATAGTAATTGTATTGTGTTGCGGTCTTTAGATGTTTTGGTCTTAGTCAATTATGGGTTGTTTTGTTTTGAGTTGTTGATTTTAAATACTCTTCTTAGCTTTCCAGATTGCTATAAATGAATGTGTGCATATAATTTTGATTTCGACTTTGACCCATTGTTCTATATTCACTTTTCTTTCAATTTTATTTTGTGTCGATTCTGTTTTGATCTTTTAGCATTGTATATACCAATTAGAGTTTGATTTTCTTCCCATTAATATTTGCGTTTTCAATTCATAATCATGCATTACTGGTTCTCATGCATTTACCCCTGAGTTTCTTTCTTTTCCATATTCAGGTTTTACCGTATTAGTTTTTTTTTACATCCTTCTTTCATTGCATATGTTTTCTAGGATTAGACAATTGTTTTCTTTATCTGTTTTCCATACATCATTCATTCAGATAGGTTAAATCATGCATTTGCATTTAGTTTCTTTTATTTTTAATAATTCATTTTCATTTTCCCCACCTAGTTTTAGATTTAGTAAATGGTGGAGACTGAGTAGTAGTGGTGGAAAGCAAAGTGCACATGAAGAAGAAAATTGTTCGTACAGAAACTATTCGCGTTTTAATCTTAGAAAGAGCTACTACCTCGGCACTTCGTGCAACCGATGCCTAATGGTTTCAGTATTTAAAATATTTGACCATATACGCCTCGGTTAGGTGCTCAACCGAAGCGGAATAGGACTTTCGCCTCGGTTCCCAACAATCGAGGCAGTATCAAATTGACTTATATGAATATAGAATGTACTCTTTCAGAGGGAGTAGGTTTCTGGCAGGGGTATATGCCTCGATTCCCTAGGCAACTGAGGTAGTAGCTTCTTCAGTCAGTAAATGCTAGTGGCAACAGGTGGCGGCAGGGGGATTTGTCAAGAAGAGCAGAAGTATATGCCTCGGTTCCCCATGCAACCGAGGCAGTAACACCCTGCCACAAAGGCTTTATGATAGGGTCGTGATTAAGATTTTACTAATCCCAAGCCCATGACGAAAACTATAAATATAGGTCAAAGGTAAGAGGTAGATGATTCGCATTTACTGCACATTTATTACCGTTTCATAAAACTACTGTTTGGAACTGACTTAAGCTTCAGAGAACCTTTGATAGGTACACCTCCTAGCAGTGGAACAAAGACAAGGCCTAAGGAGAACGACCGAACATCTATTAAGGAGAAATTGTATAGGTGTTTGAAGGGACTCAACCTCTCTACCGAAACACACACATTCACACAAATATAGATATATATATATATATATGTACGGTAGTATATCTCCAGCGGTCGGTTACACAGTTATACTGAACGGCTACATACATCAAACGTATCAAATAATATCCAAACAGAGATATATCAAACATATCAAATAATATCTGACCAAAGATATTATAACAGAAATATATCAGAAGCATATCTAACTAATGATATCGTTATCAAATAATATCTGACCAAAGATATTATAACAGAAATATATCTACCCAAAGATATTTGGATATATTCAGTAAGTATGTTTATATTTTACATCTTATTCTGTTAATATTTTATTGATATCATATCAGTACAAGGTCTATGAATAATAAGCCAAGGTGACAGGCCAGGTACGTTCCAAATACACTTCACTCACAATTCATTTAGCATATTCTTTGCTATCATACATCATCAATCCTCTCCCATAGAGGATCGAGTTCTCTCCTACTGAGAATCTATCATACACGCCTAACTTGGGCGTCGGAGCGCCTTTTCAGGTACCTCCCCCCTCCGGTCAAGACTTGAAGATCACCGGACGGTCGAAATCAACACAGAGCGTGCGGTTGAGATCCAGAAGAAGCAGACAGAAAGACAGAAGACGACGTCATCAAGGTAAGTCCTTCGGTCCCAAAAATTTATACCGAAACAATATATATATATATATATATATATATATATATATATATATATAAATATATGAATGATTCTTTATTAGCTTTCTGAAAAGTTTTTAAAAATTTCAAAATATAATTCCCCAACATAACTAGACTAGCTGAAACCATTAGAAGCCACAAAAGAACCATAAACCAACCAAAATCGGATTTAACTCTACCCAGTCAAAGTCACAAATCAAAGTCCTCGCAGGAGAAGCCTAAGCATTGTTTCCCTAAACAATAAAGTCATTGTTATTCACACTAAGATACATGCACAACGAAGACGACATTGTCAAAGTTCTTCGCAATTAAAACTTTTATTAAGCTTCACGGGATAGAGATATTTGACCTTTTCTACACCACAAGACCTAATACGTTTGGATGAAATAATATAGGAAATTAATTTATTTATTTTGTGAATTTGTAATCTCTTAAAAAATATTTTAAATAATTAAGATAATAGAATTTAAAATTTATCAAGAGAAAAGTAAAAAAAAAATTAAAATTTTATAAGGAACTTTATTTATTTATATATATATATATATATATATATATATTTATATAATGTTTTGAGTATAAGAGTCGAGATCAACAGTCTAACATCCTATAAATTGTATAAGGGTATAAAAGTTCTCTTTAACTGAGTGTTCTTCTAATCATTCCTCTGCATTTTTCTGATAGATACCTCAAATGTATTCTTGTAATAGTTTGGAGAGTCATGTTTGGACAGCCAAGGAAGACATCATCGTTGCCGTAAGAATTTGTGAATAATACAACACGGCAACACTATTTTAGTCATCGTTTACACTATTGACATGTTCTGGCTTTAATATCAATTAGAAAATGTGTTTGACACGTTAAAGTGATTTGATGTAATTTAATTAAAAACACTGATTAATTCATTTTTAAAAAGATAAATTTAAATTTTGCATTAAAGTTTAGGAATTAAAAACACATTTAACTAATGTGCAGACTCATTTTTCTCTTCTTTTTATCTTCTACTATTCTATATCTCTATCTTTTTTATTTTATTAAAATCTCTCACTTTATCTTAACCACTTTTAAAAACATAAACAACCATTAAATCTCTCAAAGATTCACATAATTAATTTTATTCTTTTTCTTTATGCACCCCTCTTTTATTAATTTCTACACCAATTAATAAATGTAAAAGACCCTTTTGTCCTTGGACTCAAGAAATACAAATGGAAACAAAAGTTTACCTTAAAACTTTTTCTCTTTAGAATTGAGCCCACACCTATTCAATCCTAAACTTCCACTCTATCAACAAGTCAACACATCACATTGGTAATATCACACACAAATCATTAAAATAACGACATATCAATCATGTGTTCCACTTAATCAACAATAACATTAATTAATAAACATAACAATTATAATCATAAAAAGAAACACCTAAGCAATATACACAAATTAAATAATAATGTTGAAGTCTCACAACCACATTAAGAAAGACTGGTAAACCATTAATTGACACACTGAACTACTAAGATTTTTCTTCATAGATGTATATTTTAACACTATAATAGTGTATATCTAGTAATAAGAATATTTTTTTTATGCCAAATTAGTTGCATTCACGTCATAGAGCATACTAGGATTTTTTTCCACAACATTATTCCAGCATTAATGAGTACAACTAGTAAGAAAATCAAGTTCTAAAACCACTTTCGTAGTAATAAGAAAAGAAGTCGCAACTACAATAAAAATGAAAAAGATAAATAAAACTAACCATAACCAATGATGCAATTTTGTTATGAAATAAAATTACAATACTATTTTCTTTTATATTTAAGAAAACAACAATAATACCCTCTCTCTGAAAAAAGAAAAAAAAAATTATTATGAGTACAACTAGTAAGAAAATCAAGTTCTAAAACCACTTTTGTAGTAATAAGAAAAGAAGTCGCAACTACAATAAAAATGAAAAAGATAAATAAAACTAACCATAAGTAATGATGCAATTTTGTTATGAAATAAAATTACAATACTATTTTCTTTTATATTTAAGAAAACAACAATAATACCCTCTCTCTGAAAAAAGAAAAAAAAAATTATTAAGAAAACCTTAAAGAAGGAACTATTTTTCCTTTTATTTTTTTATCAAGCAATAAAATAGTATAAAAGTAAAGGAAATGATTTTGATATGGCTTAAAAAAAAGACCTTACTACTTTTACAATAACAAAAACTATAATTCTTATTGCACATGAAAAACTATAATTGTACACACTACCAAATACATTTATATAAGGACCAATCTATAACATTAATCCATTACTCCCATCAACATTACACTGAATTTAAGTTATCTTATTTATGCTCGTTTCAATATTCTTTGGTGAATCCGATGTTATGTTTTCATCATGCTGACAAGTAGAGTAAATGTACTCAGCAACATCAGAGCCAATATCATCATGTTCATATGCTTCAATATTATTCAAGCATTAATGAGTACAACTAGTAAGAAAATCAAGTTCTAAAACCAATTTCGTAATAATAAGAAAAGAAGTCTGCAATAAAAATGAAAACATAAACAAAACTAACAATAAGCAATCATGCAACTTTGTTAGGAAATAAAATTACAATACTATTTTTTTTATATTTAAGAAAACAACAATAATACATCCCTCAAAAAAGAAAAAAAAAATTATTAAGAAAACCTTAAAAAAGGAATTATTTTTCCTAATTTTTTTTATCAAGCATTAAAATAGTATATATTTCGGGTGTAGTGTTGAGGATCTTCATAAAACACTTATTTACACTTTTTTTCATCAAATTTCTTTTATGTTGTCAATGTTTGGACTCCAAACTATACGGGCATGTACCTGTTAAAGACACTCCTACGATTAAGTCAACAATTTAATTGATTGGGGATCACCGTAAAATATTAAATTCACAATAAATATAATTACCAACATTCTTACCTTTGACCTGTATTTATTGCTTTCGAAGTAGCCTTATGATTAAAAACATTGTAATCATGGTCCAACACCTAATAAATATGGCTTACCAGTAAACTTGATTAGTAGTTATACTTAAGGTTGTTTACCATTCAGTTTTGTTATTTTTTCTGACCGGCCGTCCATGGACCTAGACCGAGTCATACGGTACAGTATAAAACTAATTGATTTTTCCTTTACTTCGGACTTCGGCTCATTGTTGAGTTTAGTACCTAGTGTGTATGATGCTGACGTTTTTACTCGTAAGACCTTGCGGAGCAGTGAAACAAGTCCTTCAGCCACGAAGGTGGGACGACTTAAACAGGTGTGTTATAACAGGTGTGTGAGGTAGGACACAATAGTGTGACTGAGTCTTTCATGATAAAGTTCATGATGTTGTTGATGCTCATGGTGGTGTTCATGATGATGATCATGTTGTAAAAAACTGACAAAACAGTATTTCCTGAGACGTGTAGTTTCACTGTCCTTAAGGACTTATCCGCGGTGTGTTGTGTAAGTCCCCTAAAATATAACAGGAACTTATCAGAATTTCTGAGGATCTCAGAACTAGCAAGGATCTCTAAACAGAGTATAAGAATAATCCAGAATAATTTTAGAAGAGGAAAAAAAGGATGAAACTAAGAAGAGAGAAGAATGAGAAAGACTGATTTTTGGTGTGTTTTGGAATGGAGGAGGAACTCCCTATTTATAGAGCTAAGGAAGAACAAAATTCATAAAAGACAATAAAAACATTAAATTTTTTAACGTTGGAAAAAGAAAACGTCACTTTCGAACATTGGCCAAAAAAGAGACGTTGCTCTCAACGTTGCAAAATTTCTTTTGCAATAAAGTAACGTTATTACAACAATCCCCCACTTATTGCAAAATAAAGTTGAAAGAAAGTCTTTGACTCAAATAGTTCAAACATTAAAAGAAAGATAAGAAACTTTTATTCTGGGTCTCATAGGATGTAAGGCATCAAAGTTGGTATAGCAAGCTATATGAATCAGTCTTAGATTGAGATACTTAATACACAGTGTAGTTGGTATAGCAAGTTATATGAACCAAAGACTCTTGACGTGTGGTTTATAGATCACAATACACCCCACAATCCTTGTTGTTATCGTTGTATTGTGCTTACTAGGCCATGTGCGTTCCCGGTATTCATGAGTGCTCTAGAGATCATGTCAAGATCTCATGCAAGCGACCCCACTCATATAGATGATTTCATCAAGTGTATGCTATAAATCATACACCAGCCATAAGGCATATGAAAATCATTAAAAACATTGTTTAAACTAAAATTCTTTCACCACATAGAATTTTATTGACAAACTTTAACCTCTCAATGATGCAGTCTATGACACTTTCACACACACCATAGGAAGGGACATAATTGATTAAAATCAATTTAGTGCTATCAGAACTAACAAGTGACTTGTTTTCCCATATGAACCTTATTCATGAGTTCTCCAATCACAAAGGTTAGGTTAACATCACTTGTTTGTTTGCAAGTGGCTTAAGTATCATTCCCCTTGATGTTTCTAATATCATTTGTCTTCCCAAGGGTTTTGTTAGAGGATCTGCTAGATTCCGTTCTGACTTCACATAATCAGTGGAAATAGTTTCACTCTTTAGCAGTTGCTTCACCAAATTGTGTCTCAATTGTATATGTCTATTATTTTCATTGTAATTCTTATTTCTAGCTATAGCTATTGTCGATTGGCAATCACAGTGTATTAATACCGATGGGGTTGGTTTCATTCCTAGTGGAATGTTCGCTAAGAAGTTTTTCAACCACTCAGCCTCATTACCAACCATCTCAAGAGCAACAAACTCATATTCCATTGTTGATCTTGCAATAGTTGTTTGCCTGGTTGATTTCCATGTAATTGCACCACCCCCAAGTGTGAATACATAACCACTAGTGGATTTTGTATCAACTGAATCAAAGATCCAGTTAGCATCAATATACCCTTCTAGTACAGCGGGAAATCCACTATATTCAATGGCATAATCCATTGAACCTCTTAAGTACCTCATAAGCCTAGCAAGTGCATCCCAATGTTCTTAATTTGGACATTGAGTGTACCTACTAAGTCTAGTTACTGCATAAACAATATCAGGTCTAGAAAAGCTCATCAAGTGCAGTAAGCTCCCAATTATCTGGGCATACTAAGGCTGAGATAATGATTCTCCTCTATTTTCATTAATTTAGTTTTAGCATCATAAGGGGTACTCATTGGTTTTAAGTCATAAAACCCAAACTTCTTAAGAAGTTTCTCAATGTATTGTTCTTGAGATAGTAATATACTATATCCCTTCCTTATGATTCTAATACCTAAAATCACATTGGCTTCACCCATGTCTTTCATTTCAAATTTTGATCCTAGAAACAATTTAGTTCTAGCAACAATTTCATTCCATGTACCAAAGATTAACATGTCATCCACATACAAGCATATAATGACACAATCACCATTTTCAGATTTAGAGTACACACATTTATCAGCATCATTAGGTTAAAAACCATCACAAAGCAACACATTATCAAGTTTTTCATGCCATTGTTTTGGTGCTTGTTTTAGCCCATACAGGGATTTTAAGAGTTTGCATACTTTGCCCTTTTGACCAGGCACAACACACCCTTCAGGTTGAGTCATATAAATATCTTCCTCTAAATCACCATTCAAAAAGGTTGTTTTAACATCCATCTGATGTATCATTAGTTTATGGATAGCTACTAGAGCTAATAACACTCAAATAGAGAAAATCCTAGTCACAGAAGCAAAAGTACCAAAGTAATCTATGTTGGGTTTTTGAGTAAAAATGTTTTCTGCTAATCTGGCCTGATATTTTTCTATGGATCCATCAGGGTGATATTTGTTCATAAAGATCCACTTACAACCAATGGGTTTTGCTCCTTTAGGCAAATATACTAAAGTCCAAGTCTTGTTTTTATGAATTGATTTAATTTCAGTCCTAATGGCCTTATCCCACTGTTTTGCATCAGGAGCACCAATAGCTTCTATAAAGCTTGTTGGATCATTATCAACAAGATAAGTATAAAAGTCATCTCCAAGGAAGTTTCCTTTCTTTGTCATTTACTTCTTCTCAAATCCTCATTCATGGTATCACTATTATTATTATCATCAACAGGTTGAGACATTTCACTAACCTTTAAGGGAAACACATGTTCAAAAAACTCAGCATTTTTCGTCTCCGTTATAGAATTTCTGTCAGGTATGTTACTTTTAACAACTAGAAACCTCTAGGCAGCACTATGTTCAACATAACCTAAGAACATACAATAAGATTTTTAGAGTTTATTTTCCTTTTCTTAGGATCGGGTAACATTACCTTAGCTAGGCACCCCCACACTCTTAGATATTTAAGGTTAGGTTGGTGACCTTTCCACAACTCATAAGGAGTTTTACCGGTTTTCTTATGGGCTATTCTATTTTGTAAAAAACATGCAGTAAGCAAGGCTTCTCCCCAAAGGTTATTAGGTGCACCAGAACTAATAAGCATAATAGTTAGGAAATAGTTAGGCTTCGTTTTACGCCAAGAGGGAGGTGAATTGGTATTAGTTCAAAAACAAAATCTTTTCGCAATCTTTATACAAAAGTATAAATCTTTTTTATCTTTCTCGAAATGCAAGTAATGAAAATTTCTATGCAGCGGAAAAACGTAGTTGACTGCTAAACAGATAGAGTCGACTCGAAATAAAGAGTGCAGGGATAGAGAAAATCAAACACTGGTTTTTATACTAGTTCGGCCAACAATGCCTACATCCAGTGTCCTTCCAACTCAGGAAGCAAATGCACTATAATGGTTGCGGTTTTTAGAACAAGGAATTTATAGAAGCCTCACGCAAAAATATAAATCTCCTCTCTAACCCAAAACCAAAATATAGTTGCACAACAAAACCAAACTTGCAGCAAGAATCCCCTCTTCTGCAATCTGAACCCACGTCGAATAATCCTCAACGTGTAACCAGCACTCTTCACAGGATGCCAAGCCTTCAACCAATGCAGTAGCCTTCACATGATGTCAAGCCTTCAAAGATCAATCAAGAAGCACCTTCTTCGTGCAAATAATGATTACATAGTCAGCGCAATTGACTCCTCCCTTTGAATCTCTCTCAAGAAAGATCACCACCATCTTCTTGGAGAATTCTTGGAGCTTCTAAGACAGAGAATTCACTCTGAAACTTGAAAATGAAAATGTCAGATCATCAAAAGTCTCAGAACAATTCGTGTTCTGTCTATTTATAGTTTTCTGCTATATCATATTGCTTCTCAGTCAAATAGCCTACTAATTCAGTCGACTGTATTAAAACAGTTATAACAGATAGTCAACACAAAGACTCCTCAATCAACAAAATCAACACACATTTATTACAGTTGACCAAGTCACATAAGCTCAACTAACTTTTGAAAAATATAGTCGTTGGAGCGTGTAAGCTTAACAGAATTCCCAACAGATCAGTAACACAGTCGAATATGTGATCTACAATGTCGACTGCCACATGAAAAAACACTTTGAAATTCTTTTCAACTCAAAATCTCACATAGCACAGTTTCACAAATTCTGTACAAAGATTTTAGTATAGTCGAATCCATTATGAGTGTATTCGACTGGAGTAGAACTTTGTCACAACAAATATAAGTTCATAAGGTACTTGTGATCTTTTTCTTTCAGAAATGTGCAGTAATCAAAAACATTTTATCTCACATTTCAAAACAAGCATGTTCCACAAAAATATCACATAATCAATCATAGGAACATACATTGCAGTTCAACAAACATGTTCAGCAGATATGTCAAATAGTTTAGAACAAGAACATCTAATACTGGAACATATGTACTGTTTAAGAACTGTGTTGTCATCATCAAAAACCAGTTTGATATAGAGTTTGTGTTGTCAACAATCTCACAACTTTAACCTCAACATTTCCCAATAGTACTACAGAGATTAAATTAACTATGATTGATGGCACATGTAGCACATCACTCAAGGCCAGAGTCTTTTCAGATATGAGTTTGAGAACAACTTTTCCTTTTCCCAGAACAAGAGTGGTGCTGGAATCACCGAGGTAGACGTGTTCATCTCCATCCCCTACACTAGTGTAAGAGGTAAAGGCACTTCTGTTTGCACAGATATGCCTGGTAGCACTAGACTCTACCACCCATTTGCTCACACTGGTCATCAGATTTACTTGAGAAACGATCGCAACAATAATGTCATCTCCTTTGACTATATTGGCCCTAGGAGGATTGTCATTTCTCGCTCTGCGCCTACACTGTGGTGCATGATGGCCTGACTTCCCACATATGAAGCAATTTCCTTTCTTCTTGAAGGTGGGTTTAGATTCATTGGGACGAGATTTAAGAAAATTATTTTTCCTTTTGTGATCAGGTTTGTGTTCGTACCTTTTGGGAGTAGGTCTTACTTCTACCATATTTGCTTTTGCAGATAAAGCTTTAGCCCTTGTAGTAGTAGACTCCTTCCTGTTGGTATCTTCAATTATTATGTGTCTAATGAGTTCTAGTAGACACATGTATTTGTGCCTGTGTTTCAGTTGTTGTTTGTAATCTATCCAGAATGGTAGCAATTTCTCGATCAGAAGTTCTGAAACAAATTCATTCTGTAGTAGAATATTTTCTGCTTTGATATCTTCCAGCAGCTTGTGGTACTCATTGATTTGGGTTTTTATGTCCTTGTCTTCAATCATCTCCCAACGGTAGTAGTTCCCTATGACAAACCTTTGTCTGACGACATCTTCGGCAGTGTATTTGAGAATCAACGAGTCCTAAGTGTCCTTTGCTTCCTTGTAGGAACAATACACATCAAACAATCATTAAAAAGTGCACTAAGCAGAGTGTGTCGGCATACCTTGTTCGCGTAAGTCCACTCTTCAACTAGTTATGAGTTTGAAGGAATAGTGGAGTCGGGCTTCGGAGATGAAATAGCAGCAGCAACTTCATATATGTCTAAAAGGGTGAAAGTGCGGTGTTGCCAGCGTTGGAAGTTCTTTCTAGAGAAAACCTCGATTTTAGACACGTCCGGAAGTGATTTTGCGAAGACCGTCTTGGTTCCAAGAACAATGGTTTGGCTATCCGAAGGCATGTTGTTGACATCAGCCATAAGTCCTTAAGATTGTTGTAAAAAGCTGACAAAACAGTATTTCCTTAGGCGTGTAGTTTCATTATCCTTAAGGACTTATCCGCGATGTGTTGCGCAAGTCCCCCGGGATACAAAAGGAACTTCTCAGAATTTTTGAGGATCTCAGAACTACCAAGGATCTCTAAACAAAGTATAAGAATAACCCAGAATAATTTTAGAAGAGGAAAAAGAGGATGAAATTATGAAGAGAGAAGAATGAGAAAGAGTGATTTTTGGTGTATTTTGGAATGGAGGAGGAGCTCCCTATTTATAGAGCTAGGGAAGAACAAAATTAATAAAGACAATAAAAACATTAAATTTTTAGCGTTGGAAAAAGAAAATGTCACTTTCGAACGTTGGCCAAAAAAGAGACGTTGCTTTGAACGTTGCAAAAGTTTCTTTTGCAATAAAGTAACGTTATTAAAACAGATCACGGTGATGATGATGCTCCTGATGATGTTGTGATAATGGTTATGATTGTGGTGGTTACCATGGTGTTGTAATTAGCATGAATGTTGATGAAGGGATAAACTGATTATCTATGTGAGCGATGTTCATGATGGCATCAAGAATCGAGGAATTGATGATAAAGACGTTGATGACATTTAGAGGATTAATGATTAGTTTGATAATAATCATAGGATGGGATTTGTGTGATTGTTATTATGTTGTGCTTATTTAATATTCATATATTATAGTGTTTTAGATTGTTTAACGGTAGCTTAACTCATATATGTTTGTGTTTGTTGTTTTTCATTTTGGCAATAATCATATAAAGGATTATATGTGAGTAGATGACGTAGCAGGTGTTCTAGAAGCATGATAGTTACTTGAGAAGACAAGGAAGATTTGGGGTTCTTTATAGTTCTTTATGTTTAAACTTCTAGAACTATGTTATCATATTTACTTTATTGGTTAATTTAATAAATTTTGAACGATGTAATTGGACATTTCTTTTGGTATTATTATGATTTGATTTATTTCCAAACGTTTTAAATATTGATTTTTTGAAAAATATGTTTTAACACTATACGAAGTATGAAATTTTTTTGGTTTAACTACAACTAGTGACTCCTTAAAATTTGAGGCGGTGCGTTACATTGTTATATGTTTGGGATGTCTAGCTATCATTGTCGTAACAAAAATCGCAACGGGATGGCGAACAAGAAAAACTTTAAAAAAGAATAAATAAAAATATTAGGAGTTGTCACCATAGTTTGTTGAAAAAGGAAAATCCAGAAAACGGTCTCCATAACCAAATTGGAGTTGGGGAGTCGGTTATGTGTGAGGAGGGTCACCCCTGAACATTCATTTGAAAACGATTCCCTTTAATTAAGTGTGTAAAATTAAAGTAATTTTTAAAATATTTATTTTTCCCCAAAAAATCAAATAAAACAAGACATATGAAATGATAAAAAGTTTATTTTTAAATTTTTTATTTTGGCCCAACAAGGATTTTATTAAGATGAATGGTACCGTGACAATTTTACATTCATTTAACATACAATATAATGGTAAAATAGTTATAAAACTGGAAACTTTTGTATTTTTTCAAAAAAAAAAAAGAGAATAAAAAGTAAGGGTACTGTCAAATGAATGTAAAAAATTTATGTGTCAAACAATCATTTTTCTTTTATTAATGTCTTTTAAAAAAAAAATAAGAAAAATTTGACTTTATTAATGTTTTTTTTAATTTAAAATTTTTGACATTTTTGTAATTATCAAGTGAATATGATACTCAACATGATAATCAATTTTGTTTTTTAAAAAAATTACATTAATGAAATTTTTAATTATTAAGCAAGTCTATAAGATCTAACATAGGAAAACAAAAACAGAAACAGAAACTCTGCAATTTAAAATTGCATAAAAATAAATAAAAATAAAAATAGAAAAAACAAAAATTAAAAACAGAAAAATTAAAAATTGAGTAAAAAATATTAAATAGAAAATTTTAAATAAGAAATAGAAAAACTTAAACTAGAATCATAAACAACACATTTTAAAAATAGAAACAAAACAGAAAAAACATATAAATATAAATAGAAAAATGAAAATAGAAAGGAAAAGTTAAAAACATACATAATCAGAAAGAGTAAATTAAAAACAAAAACATTAAATAAAAATGGAAATAGAAATATTAAAAGAATAAAAATAGAATAAGAAAAAAACAAATTAAAAACATAATTTGTAAATGAAATAAAAAATAAAAACAAATAAAAAAACTTAGAAATAACAAATTAATGATAGAAACAACAAAATAAAAAATAATAATAATTGAACATAATGAATTAGTACACCAAGTAAGTTGTTAAGAAATAGTGACAAACCATTAATTGACACTAGTGGAAAAATAGCTTTCTATGACAAGACTATTATGACGTACAAAAATTATCCATCATAATAGATTGACGGGTAAAATCATAATAAAAACAAGACATATTATGACGTAGTTCTGTAATCAGTCATAATACGAAAAGCGGTAGTAAATTTATAAGAAAAAAAAAGAAAGAAAGAAACTTAGACAATAATTTGATTTTGATTTGTTACCTTTTTGTTATTGAAGGAATAATGAGCAAGTTCCCTTTCATCAATGCTGGTCACCACCGTTCGTACCCCAAGAAAATAATCTGAAAAAAAAACATGGAAAAGAAAGATTTTTGTTTGCGTTTTCACTGAAAAAATTTGGGATTTTTTTTCCATTGGCCTTTGCTATTCCTGGAAGCCTAAAAACAAGAGTTTGAAATGTGTGAATTGAACCTACCAGAATTGCTTCTAATTTTTATTATATGACGTTGTCTATTTTGAGAGTTCATAATAGGTAGGAAAGGATTGTTGCATTCATTTTACCCATCTCTGATTTTACTACCAGTTTTTAAAATTTCAAACAAAAAAAAAAACTAAAATTAAAAACTCAACTGAAACTTGATACAATTTAAAAAAAAAAGCTCATATTAAAAGCTATTATTACGTAGATATGGAAATATGTTATAATATGTTCTTTACCTCTGAAATTTTCTCTCTTTCAGGTCTCACTCTCACTCTCGGTCTCATCTGTTCCCTCTCACTCTCACACTCTCGATCCTCTCTTCCTCTCTAAACTCTCGATCCTCCACGTCGTGCTTTTCACACTCCTCCTCTACGACGTGTTAGGGCTGCCATTTTCTCGTCTCCTTCATCAACGCCCACGACGTTGTGCTTGCTCTGAGAACACTCCTCCTCTGCGACGCGCTAGGGGCCTCCATTTTCTCGTCTCCTCCATCAACACCCACCACACCGTGCTTTTCTTAGTCTGAGAACACTCCTCCTCTGCGAAGTGCTAGGGGCGGTCATTTTCTCGTCTCCTCCACCAACGCCCACAATCGTCTCTGAGAACCCTAACTCTGTTGCCTCGGTGGTGTCATCGCAGCTGGAACCGGCTAAGAGGAAACAGGAGCGACCGAGGAAGTACGGCACATCAAAGCAAGCTCTTGCCGCTACGTCGTCATCTAAGTCGTTCTCTGCGGACAAGAAGCCCCACTTACCAACGTTCCCTTCTTCCTCATCTTTCGTGTCCAAGAAATCCCATTCCTTCACTCTAGGTTTGCTTTCCCTTTCTCAATTTCACTTATTTTATACCTAGAGATTTTGTTGGGTTATATTTTCAAGATTGTTTTCTATTTCGTGATACACTGAAAGTTGCTTGTTTTATTGGATCTAATAATTGGAAGTAGATGGATCTTTGGTTCTAAATGGCGAATTCCAGTTTCTAACTTCATATTAAGCTCAGATTTGTGTTACACGGAGATTGTAATTGTGTAGTTTGTTTGTATCTTTCTGGTAGCCTTTTAAAAATTTGACAGTGTATCTTTCTATCTGGATCTTTTGTCCTTGTGTTGTGACATGCCTTTGTAAAATGTGCTAATTTAAATAGGTGGAGCATATTATACGAGAACAAAATATATGGGCTACATATGAAATCTTGGAGTTGTTCTGTGAATTTGTTCTTGCGCGTGTACCTATAATTGAGAACCAGAGGTAAGTCCTCGGGTCATTAGAGTACTTATTGACACATCGCATACTGTCATGCTGTGTATTTTCTCCATGGTTAACGGGCCTGAACTTTAGTACTTGTGCAAATCAGATTGTGATTTTCATGCTATTTTTCACAAATGTGAAATTGATCAATCTTTCTGCTTCACTAAACTTTACTAGTGATCCCTGCTGACCATTTTCTCCAATGTCCTTCTTGGTCTCTTGCTCTTCATGGGACTAAAAACTGTATAATGTACTTTCCTCACTGGTGCTTTCAGTGACTTTTGTGAATATACTCTCTTCACTTTCACAATTTATGAATCATGATTAAAAAATTAGCATAACAATTTGCAATATAAATTATGATTCAATGACCTTGTTTCTGTTAAATAGGGTTTAAACTTGGTTTAGCAAAATTGTTTTTTACCTAACATTAGGGAGGAATAGTGTATTTTACCTGTACTTGATAATTTTTCTTTATATTTGTATGTGTTGTGTTTGTATAGACCCTGTGCATACTGAAATATGTGACACTTTAATATATGATGTCTGAACCATGAAATGCGACATGTTACTTCATGTTTATTTACGGAACCATTAGCAACTAAATAAATAAATTATTTTGCTGGCATTTATTGATCTTCCATGTGTTGAATACTTCTATTTCTCTTTCAACCATAATTGGTTTTGTATACATTGTACCAAATCACTTTCATAATAGAGAATATTCATTTTTATAACTGAATTGAGTTTTCTAACAGTTGCACCTTTTACAATTTAAAGCAAAATATTTTTAGTCAAACTTGAAGCCTTCCTTCTCCACATGATAGGGAATGCCCCTCGGAATTGCAAGAAGCCATTGCAGGTATAATTTTTGTTGCTCCTAGATGTTCAGATGTACCAAACTTATTGCACATCAAGAACTTGTTTACCACTAAATACGGGAAAGAATTTGTCTCTGCAGCATCAAAATTTCATCATGATTCAAGCGTAAACCGGACGGTGATATATCTTTAATTGCAGCTTGAGTAGCAAACTGTTTCAGCTTCTAACCATGACTCCAGTCCATCACTTCAAACCAATTCCAGCAGCTTCTACCAAAGTTTGCATTGTCAAACTCCGACAGTTGGCATGGACCAAAGCACCTAAACCCGCTCTTCATTTATTTGTGCACCATGAAAACAATAAAACAACAGTCTGCATCACCAGTTTGTCATCCCATCAAAATAGACAACGCTACTTCTCACCACAGACACATGATTCCTCCCTAATCTCAATCCCCATTTTCTTTTGTTTTTCTTTGATGAAACAATGATCAGAAACCATTTTATGCCAAGCACCAAAAGCAACCAACAAATTTATACTCCAACTATACTGTTAATGTTGCACATAACAAAGATCATCGAAAACACCCCAACTTATACTCAAAACAACACTGCACCTTAAAGACTTAAAGCATAGATTATTATACCAAAACTGCTTTTAACCATAAAATATCATTGCACCAACAACATTAATCCAGAGAGGTGCCTCTACAATAAAGTAATTCTAACAAATACCACTACACAAGAAAATATTTGCAGACATCTACTCTTATTCAAAACACACATCATCCAATCCATGTTTGAACAAATAAAACAATCAATAGAATGGATCTACATTGAGCACGCAACGTTCACCACTAATCAGCCTAACTTTCTTTCTAAGACAACAGTTATAACAATAAAAAAAAATTACATGCACTTTCCATCCATCACATATGAAACACATATTATCACAACATTACATTCACGAGCAAGGAATTAAAGGCAAGAACATAGGCAATTAAAAAAAAAAAACAAACTCAATCAATTTATTCCAACACCCAATTAGAGACAAAATCCCTTAATGTGTGGATTCAATAATTAACCTTGATACTGTCAAGCATTGTAATTAGTGTAATTACCAATCTATGGTTGTCAGCATTATTTGTTGCCTTATTAGTTTTTAGTATCTTAATGCTAGCCTTAATCATAGGATCATGTATTGCTAGCATTTGCTATATATATACACAGTAATCATCAGATTAAATATATCGTTCTTTACCTCCCATTACTTTTTCTCACTCACCCAACTCTCCTTCCATCACTTTAGGCAAAAAGGCCACTAGCATAAATAACCAATCTTTATACAATAGAAAACATCATATCATACTCCAATTATCTTAAATCCCAAAACTATTTCACTCTTGTCAAGGACATTGATCAAAACATGATAAAACAGTGCATTAATCATGTATTGATAGCAAATAACATCATAATCTAGTAACTACAACTCCCTTTATCGACAGACATACCTGACAAGTCTTAACCCACCAAGGTACACATAATTCTACACTACTGCAACCAACCAAACAATTTCCAGAACAACGACAACAAGTAAATTACACTCAATCATCACCAGAAATTTCAGACTCAATTTCCAACACCAATAAAGTCAAAAACAACTAAACTATGAGGAATTTCACCTACCATACTGCTGCTCTTACACTCATAGTTTCTTTTTACTCCAAGAAATAAATTTCTAACCATCAGTTTCATGATCTATCAAGCAATACATATTCAATTCATGCAAGCCATTCAAGTTCAACTAAAATATAATTTGACTACCCCAAATTGAGATCAACAATTAAGGGAATGATGCATCCAATCGATCTACATGTGAGCAGGAAACAAAAACAGCAAAGCAATTATAAGATAATGATCTAACAAATTAACTATAGCAACCAAAGCAAGTGTGCCTTTACCCACTCAGAAAGAGACCTTATTCTGTCTAATATGCACTGCCTCCATACATTCCAAGAAACAATCAACACTACCACCAAGGCAAGAACAAGACAAGAATTACTATGGAAAACGACATTGGAACTCCAACTCTTTCTTTCTCCAACTCTTAAGAATTGAGAAAGGAAAATCATCTCTGGTAAAAGTCATGATTGTGCACCCTCATTCCTTCTATCGAGACATTTTCTGTTCCCAAAACTTCCAGTTAGATACACAATTTCACCATCTAAACTTGGAGGAAATGGTAGAATATACCATTCACACTCAACATTCCACAGGAAATTCACGACAAACCCGCAACCCCGAAGGTTATCATAGGAACAAACTGCTCTGATACCATAAATGTGACATCCCAATTATATATGTAACACCCCGATTTTTCGGAATGTCACGGTGTAATTTTTTTCAAAACCTTTCCATAATACATTTATTTCGAATGCGGAATTAAATTATGACTATAAACATCGTTTAAAAATCTTAGAATCTCACTGTTATATAAAAATATCAAACTGGAAAACTTTTAAAATAAATAGCAAATCCCCGAACTCAAATATCCCAACTCTCACGTCAGCTACTTTGGTCCAGTGTTATCTGCAATGCCATCTACTCCCGTACAAGTACGATCATTGTAGGTGGAAACCACAACCACAACTTTCAGGGTGAGCAACCAGAAATATCATAACACACAACAAAACATATTCATTTTAATCACAAAATTAATATAATCATATAAACATATTTCATCACAACATTATCATCACATTTAAGTCATTCATGAACCAATGTTGTTTTCTTATACTGTGTCGTCATGACCTGTTATCACTAACAGGAACCTGTTCCTCAACAGGGCAATTCGAGTCGTCTTCCATCGCAACTTCCGACCTATCTCCCCGACCTTTCGAAAAGCCTTTTGGGCGAGACATCCACCTCCCCGCGCAGAGGGAAGTGACACTCGAATCACTATCTCTTATAAGAGAGTCCAACACATCAAATTATTATCGTAGCGCAGTACGAAAAAACTCACACATAACCGACGACAGTACAAGGAAATAACATAGTTTCATGTTCACCTCACAATCATACACTCATTCTCATTAACGCATTCCTCCACAAATCATAAGATTTATCTCACCATTCTCAAAATATACAGTGTTCCCTCATCATAACGTTTAAAACGTTTTTCTCATCACATGTCATACGTAGTCTCAATATTATACATTAACTCACCAATCACAAATCACAAAATTTATAACACAATCTCAATACATTCCGCACTTAACTTCAATAATTAACATCAACCCATCAAACACAGGATTCTACTACACCATATAAAATACGACTTCATATACAACACCACCACAACATCTTATAAACATATTACTATATAAAATAAGTCACCACAGAAACATATAAAATTACTACGAGAAAATATCACCACAACACATAAAAATATTCAACTTTCATAATTTATTTTACATACATAATAATCCCTCATATGACCACATAATGTAACATCTATATATAAATATATAAACACTACACGTCCAACCCTAATGTAAGCAAAAGATTAAAACCCAAACCAAGAATATCGGTTCACTCCATACCGGTTTCACAAGCAAAAGAAAACATCTATCACAACACCAAGACCCATGCAACGAATCAACATTCATAAACCCTATCCACAGACGATATTTTCTAGCTACTCTCCCTACAACGGTGACAAGTAAAGAACAAATATTATACCACATCACAAACCATTCCCCCATAACATAAAAACACCCAAAACCCTAAACTAATCATGTATTACAATATAACCGGTTCCTCCCCTTACCTTGGCTTTCAGAGATTCTCTACGGTTTTGGATGCAGGAATATTGATGCTCATGTTTCCTCTCCCGGCTTAGTGTAGTACGTCTCTCACCTTCTCTATCAACACTCTTTTTTCACACAAAACTAGGATTGGCTCTCATATTTCCCTCACCGCCGCTGATATGGGTTTTCTAACTGGGTTTTTAAAACACCTCCCATACCACCTAAAAGTAGCTTATAAATATCTCCATATCTCTTCCAATTTTGATTCCAAAATGTCCTCCATGATATTTTCCTATATTCTGTTATAATCCCCTCCCATTAGAACATCCTTAAATATCTCTATTGTTTTCTGTTTTTCCTGCTCTTACTTCATTATTTATCTATTTATTTATAACCCAAGACCTAACCCTTAATTCACTCCATGCGACGTACCAACCAAAACTAAGAAATAAAAACAAAAGAAAATAAATCCTAACTAGTCCAGGAATAAAAACAAAGCTAAGGCACATTTAACTTTTCTCATTCACAAGTAAAGAAAATAAATCCTGCAACTAAAGCAAATAAAATCTAAACAATAATATCACATGTGTTTCTCTGTCCCTATTTAAAACCAATAACAACTGAAAATATAAAAATCCCCCAGCAGATTTTTCTCTCCTCAATAAAATTTAAATCTTCTATAACATATAAAATATACGTATAAATATTATAAATACGTAAACTATGCTATCATCCAATAAAAGAAAACAATCCAAGCTTATAAAAAAAAACGAATGTCTGGGTCCACCTCTTTTAAATAAATATATATAAAAATCTATATTATATAAAATATAATATATAAACTTATGCATCAAATATTATCTTATTATAATTAACTACCGATTATTTATTTAACAAAAAGATAACAACCAACTTCAGTTTCCTTTTAATATTATAAAAGATATTTAACAATCCAAATCCAATAGACAGTATTTGATTTCCTACATATTCCTTATTTACTTAGCTTTAAAATAATAAAGTATATTATTTCTATTTACTCTTGTTTTGCGTTAATTTTGCTTCCAACATCTGTATTCAAATATGCAACCACCAACTCATTATTCACTTTAATTTGAAATACCGAAAAAATTATAAATCATCCGTTTCACTAATAATATATCATAAATAAGTAATTATTTTCAGAAAATATTAAAATAAAAATAAAAATTTATTCGGGTTTTACAATATACCAAACTTATATAATAAAGATGTCATCATTTCAATAAGGAGACCAATCATAGTAGAATGATAGTTCAGAGATTGATGTTACAGTCATCCAGAAAAGGGCAGAATTTAAAACTTAATAGTTAGAGTATCTCAAAATAACACCCAACTCAAATTAAAATATGGAATCCTAGTAATCTAAACTGCAGCGTCAGCGTCTTCCAGCACTTGCTCCACTGGAAACTCCTCAAGAACATATGCTCCCATCCAAGTGGATGATCATCGCAAGAGAAACATACCCAAGCAACATACAACACAAAAGTAAGGGTGAGCTAGGTAAACAAACAACATACATATCGTACAGTCAATCAACATACCATGCATCAAATTACACGACACAACTCATCCGGATTTGGTATAACTGTCTAGCTATTGGTCGTCTTTGCACTTGCATAGTTCAGTTGGTCCATCCCCAACACTATGCAAGGTAAATCCCCCAATCTGTCTATGTCTAAACTCCAAGACTATAGACGAGGACATCCCTCTACTCTCACCACTCACATTGCTCTCCTCTATATGAGTATGAACAATGCTTTGAGTGTAGGGATAGACAGACCATTTCAAAGCACCCGACCTTATACAAACAACAACAACCCTCCTAACATCACATACAGTCATCTCTCCCTGAGATGTTCAGTTCACCCTCAATCAAGTCATCCAATTCAAGTATATAAACATACATTCACCAAAGCAGTCAAACAACATAACACCAAACCGAAAACCTTCTCAAAGAGACAATACTGTCATGTTATCTCAATCATACCACATAACTCTACAATTTCTTGTGAAATAATACATCTTCCCAGATAAAATTAATTTAATTAAATAAACAATATCATCATAAAACCTAAACCACCATTTAATTAACACTAAATAAGTTATCCAACATTAAAACTATTTACTTTATTTATTTTATACTTTTATAGTTTGTTCAATTTCTAATTAAAATCTCTAAAACACAATCACTCTATATCTTCTAAACTAATATTTTAAAATAACATTCGAATAATTCTACTCAAATAACGGATTATGACAAACTTTATATAATATAATATTATATAATAAAAAAAACAACTAAAACTGAATACGTATAATATATATATATATATATATATATATATATATATAGTATAATATATTATATAATATACATTAACCTAAAACCAAAAGAAATTCTACAGTAACTAAAACTTTTGTTGCACCAGCAAAAGACTCTGCATTTAATTATTACTCTGTTCCAATTTCTTAAACTTGGCTCTACTAACTTACTTTCCAATCAACTGTAAATCTCTCATGGTTTCACTTTCAAAAGTCATTTCACTTATTAGGCACATAGTGTTACTACCTCACACCTATATATATATATATATGAACTCATTCTTTTAAAAGCCATAAATCTTATACCTCTGTCATCCAAAACCACAAGTTAAAGTTTTCTTTGTATAATCCTCATGCAGTAGAAGTTTCAATGTCTTTCAAACCAAAACACTCATTTAAAAACTCTATACCATGCAACCCTGTCACCCATAAGATTATCTCACCTCTGCACTCATTCCTTTGGCCATCAAAAAGATTCAACAAAGGTAAACCAATATATTATAACATCTATACAACAGAGACAACAGTTGCATTTCACCATGCCTATTTCAAGCCACGCTTACTCTCCTTCTCTCTTTTTTCTTTTTCAAGCACCCAAATATAAGCATTGTTCCATACACATAATAGAAAATAGTACTAGGAAAATACACAAAGAACAACCAATACATACAAACGGTACCACATTATACACACATACGACCAACCATGGTCATTATATCAACAATATTCAAGAGACTCAAACATTGGTTATATCAATCCAACACAGCAAAGTAAGCTCCCCTTACCTGGGTTTCTCAAAATAAGCTAATTGAAGACGCCCTAACAGTACCCTCCACACATAGCGGAGCTTGATAGAACCTACAGATCACCAAATTGGTGATGAAGACAGCTTCTTAGAGCTAAAACAACATAAGGAACGGAAAGGGACAGGCACAGAGCACATGCCATTCATAGGACAGCAAGCCCTAGATTTAAGGAAATGAGGAAAATGATCGGTTCAAAATGGAACCCTTGGTGAGGTGAACGCTAGAACACCTTCAAATCAAAATTTAATCGGTTCAATGAGCTGAGATTTTATAAAGAAGACAGAACTAAGTTTAGGGAAACTGGAAAACCCAAGTTTTAGAGAGAGAAGGTAAGCTCAGCAAATGAAATCGGACTTCTGAAAAAAAAAGCCTCCCTCTAAGGCTAAGACACCCTTAGCTTATGGGCCTGGCTTCCCCAAATTACAAGGTCCAGTGACTTTTTCTTTTAAAATTAAAATAGAATTGTAAGGCTCTTCCAAAATCAAGTTCTAAAACCACTTTCTTAGTAATAAGAAAAAAAGTCGCAACTACAATAAAAAGATAAACAATGATGCAATTTTGTTATGAAATAAAATTACAATACCATTTTCTTTTATATTAAAGAAAGCAACAATAATACCCTGAAAAAGAAAAAAAAATTATTAAGAAAGCCTTAAAGAAAGAACTACTTTTGCTATTTTTTTTTATCAAGCACTAAAATAGAATAAACGTAAAGGAAATGATTTTGATATGGCTTAAAAAAAGACCTTACTACTTTTATAATAAGAAAAACTATAATTGTCTTATTACACATGAAAAACTATAATTGTATACACTACCAAATAAATTTATACAAGGACCAACCTATAACATTAATCCATTACTTCCATCAACATTACACTGAATTTAAGTTATCTTATTTATGCCCGTTTCAATATTCTTTGGTGAATCTGATGTTATGCTTTCATCATGATGACTAGTAGAGTAAGTGTACTCAGTGACATCAGAGCCAATATAATCATGTTCGTATGCTTCAATATTGTAAAAAGAAGGCTTTGGAGGCAATTCAAGGCTTTCAATCACCCCTTCAAGCATTTCTATTACCTTTTTCATTGAAGGACGATCACTTGGATTGAATTGAATACACCAAAGTGCAATTAAGAACATCCTTTTAACTAGAATATTCTCTTCTTCTGATGAAGCATCTTGCATGTCAATGTTTTTCTCTGTTTTAAATTGATCATAAATCCAAAAAGGAAAATAATTTTGACTTGAATGTTCAGCATCAGGATTTGAATTCCTTCTCTTACTTGTCATTTCCATCAAAAGCATTCCAAAACTGTACATATCAGCTTTATAGGTTACTCCACCCATATTGTTGTAATATAACTCTGGAGCCATATAACCCAATGTTCCTCTTGCTGTAGTCATATTCACAACACCATTAATTGTAGCATGTAGCTTTGCAAGTCCAAAATCTGAAACCTTTGGAACAAAGTTGTCATCTAAAAGAATATTATGAGGCTTGATATCAAAATGCAGAATTTGCATATCACAACCTTGATGCAAATATGCAATCCCACGAGCTATTCCAAGAGATATTTCATGTATTTTTTCATAGCTTAAATGGGTGCTTTCTTCTTTGGAGAAAATGTACTTATCCAATGATCCATTTGACATAAATTCATAAACTAGAGCACGTTTTTTTCTATGAACACAATATCCAATAAGCCGCACCACATTTACATGATGTATTGTTCCTATGGTAGCAACTTCATTCATGAAATCTTGCCCATTATCATTGGATTTGGTCAACATCTTTACAGCTACATCTAATCCACTTCGGAGTTTTCCTTTATATACAGCACCAAAGCCTCCTTGACCCAATTTCACTCTGAAACCTTTAGTCATTTTCTTTATTTCATTGTATTCGTACCTGATGGGATTTAGATGACTATCTAGCAAGAAATTTTCAATATTTTCATATATTGAAGAATGTCTTCGTCGCCATTTGTAGATGAATAACACAAGAATAAGTACAACTCCAAACAGATATCTGGCAGCCAAAAATATTGATATAATTTGTCGTCCTATGAATATTCCTCCATCAAAATATTGCAGTCCAACAGGGTGGTCCAATTGTTTCGTACTGAATGTTATTCTGCTACCTATTCCTACAAATATATCGCCCTGTGAGTAAGAACTAACAACAAGCTCCGGTATGATTCATTGGCTGAGAGCATAAACTAATGAAACTTGTTATATGATGTGATTCAAAATTTAGGAATCACGGAGAAGGATCTTACCATAGATAATGCCTCTGAGATAAGCTGCAAAATAAAAAATACAAGAGAATAAATATCGTGTCAATCCAAAATTTGCCACACTTGTATAAAAAGAACTTTGAAAAACGAAAGAGCTCAGTATTAGACTTGAGAAAGATAAAAAAAGAAGAACTATAATTCTTTAGTTACGTGATTTTTTTTTTCTATCATCAACTCGTCAATCAACATATTATTCTTTTTTTCTTTAGTTATTCTTGGTTTATGCGTTAGTCAATTCGTTTTTAGAAAAAAAAAACGCGTTAATCAATAGAACTCATATAAACTCATCTAAAAACAATCTAATTTGTAAGATATTTAAAAATAGACAGAAATAATTACTTACCTCGAATATAGCCCAAAAGCTTTTGCCAAGGTTCTGAAACACAAGAAAACAATAATATGAAATTTAGAAAATTAATGAACAAACTTACTTAGAGAAACAATTGATAGCTTGTTTATATAAGTAAAAATGACAATTGTAAGAAAATTCACATTATAATATTTAATGACGCAGATGAATTTTGTTTTAACGATAAGACAACCTTTAATCAGCATAGCAGAACAAGAGAAGGATCTTCGGTAGTATCATTATTGTTTTAACTATAATTGATGTTCTTAACACATATGGCCATGGTCATTTCATTTCCCTTACACCTAGCACAATATTAACATTAATTACTATATATAACAACCATCATTGTTGTTATTATCTTGGTAACTTTTCATATGTTACTTCTCACAGTTTCTTCTGTGTATAAACTCTTTTTGTTATACCACTAGTTCATAGCCTTATGAGACCACCTCCCCCTCAACCCACTGTAACACCCAAAACAATCCAATAGAATTAAAAAAAGAAGTGAATATTTGAAATGATAAAAAAAAAAGTGAATTAGTAGAATTAATAAAAAAATTAATTTTAATCATTCATATTTAGAAGAAATCTAAACTTTTAACAGAAGAAGAGTTTTAATAAGCTTATTATATTTCATATTATAATTTAAAAAAAAAATTGGAAGTGCATGTTCTTAAATTTATAACTTAAAAATTAGTAAAATAATATATATTTGATTCCTAAAATAGTATAAAATGTAATATGTCTTTTAAACCTAAAAAATATAAAAAAAAAAATTAATGGTAAATAATAATAGGATAGAGAAAGTGGATAATATTACCGCACTTTTGGGTGGTGTGGTAAGCGTAATGACAGTAATGGTTCTTACAAAAGACTTCTCCGCTGGATTCATTGATATGCAGACACTCTGTCCCCCTTCCACATCTATCCTCGCAAACAATGGACAACCACGACAACCAAAATCCCTCACTTATTTTGCGTTGGATATCATCATATGTAGCATTCCGCTCCGATATTCCTTCAAGCTCTTCAACATCCCAGCTGTCATAGTCATCATACTTGTGGTAGGTAACATTCTGCTTCGGTGTCCAAACCGTAGCCACCATCAGATCGCATCCAACCTTGATGTCCTTCACAAGAACATCATTCCAAAATCCTGATACCGCGTACACGTGCCCTCCGCCGCCACATCCACTCCTGTCCACCTTAACATATCGTGGATCGTCATTCACAGGATTCAAGCAGTTCAGGTACCCTATTCCGACAGTAGACCAGTGTTCCCAAGTGAACGGCTCCGATCCGAAATCATCTGGGCCAACCGGGGACCAGAAACTACGATGCGTTAAGAAATAGCGAGGGATGAAAGAGCAATTAGCGTCCTCGTCCTGACCTGGGTCCCTAAGAAGGATTTTGTATCCCTTGTAGTCGATCTCTCGTACAAGGTATTTTGCCGAGAGCAAGGTTAATAAGAGAGTAGCGTTATTAACGCAATCTAACTCATACCTTGGGTCGCCGCACTGACCTGGGTCGCCTTTCAGCCGAAATGGGTAACTTATGTTAATTTGGCCGCATGATGAAGTAGGACATGGTGGGTGTCGCTTAGCGAGGCAGTTATCTGGTTGGAGTAGTAGAATAATTGTAGTCAATATTGATACCAGAGTAACTGTAGAGCAAGAACACCTACTCGAACCTTCATTTTCCATCCTTCAAATTCTGATAATGAAAAAACTGTTCTTCCTCCAATTATTGCCTCGCTTTTTGAATTAAAAGGTGCCCTTCCCTCCGTCGACTTTTCTCCTTGTTCACACTATGTTTTTACTACTTCACATACCATTTATGATTCCAAACTAATTTTCAAATTACTATTTGAAAATGTGCTGCAAATGCTCACAACACTCCGGTGGGGCCTAGGAAAAATGACTTTTTTTCTCGAATTTTATATATATGCTTACCAATTATATTAATTTTTACATTTTTAATTCACATGTACATTTTAATTGGTTACTTTTTTATTTGTTTTTGTAGTTCAAATTATATAAAATTAAAATTACAGATTAAAGTAATCAATGTTTCATTTCATGATAATATTTGGTTTTAAATAAAAATTTAATTATTCTAAAAAAGTATAAAATTTGTGTGTGGGTGAAAATAAGCTTTTATTCGGGTGGAAATGGAAATGAAAAAAAAAAATAAAAATCTCTGAATAAGTTTTAAGAAATTTAATCAAGCTTTTCCTACCTTTATAATACCGTCATTTCATCTATAAAGTTCGGAGTATATATCAAGTTCTGTTTCATAAAATAACCAGAATTTGGAATATGATTTGTTCAAATCGCATTTAACTCTATCCCAGTCAAAGTCACAAATCAAAGTCCTCGCAGAAGAGAGAAGCCCAAGCATTGTCGCCCTAAACAATAAAGTTACTGTTAGTCAGACTAAGATACATACAAAAAAGACAACGAAGACCACATTGTCAAAGTTCTTCGCAATTAAAACTTGTATTAAGCTTCACGGCATAGGGATATTTGACCTTTTCTGCACCACTAAGTCCTAATATGTTTGGATGAAATAATATAGGAGATTAATTTGTTTATTTTATGAATTTCTAATTTTTTAAAATAAAAAGGTGTTAACTCCTCGGCAAGTGTATCAAATCGTCTAAATTAATAATGATTGTAAGACCAGTATCGTTTTCCAAAGGACTCACGACCTAAACAGTCATGTGATTACTTAACTAAACAAGACGTTGATGAACAATTTTTGGATTGTTTATGGAAATATAGAAAAAGTAAATATGCATGCAATTTAATTAATTCACCAGAAACACAAAGGTGAGTGAATGATAGTGTTGGAAAAAGTATAAACCTTTACAAAATTTCTTGAATCATAAGGAATGAAAAGTTTAAGTGCAGCAAAAATGTAAAGTTGACTACATAAACAGTAAAGTCGACTTAATGTAAAAGTGCAGGGATAGAGAAAGCAAAGACAGAGTTTTTAAACTGGTTCGGCCTCAATGCTTACATCTAGTGTCCTTCCACAATCAGGAAGCAAATGCACTATAATGGTCAAGGTTTTTACAAAAAGACTTTTATAGAGGCCTCCACGTCAAAAATATAAAACATCTCTCTTACCCTCTAACCAAAATATACGCAGCAACACAAAGATCTGCAGCAAGATATCCCCTCTTCTACAATCTTCAACCCACTTTAAACAATCCTCAAAGTGTTAGAACTCCACGAGTCCACCTCCTGTAATCTCAACAGGACAACAACAATCTTTCCAAAGATTGATAGAAATCTTGATCAACAAATGAACATCAAATGTGTAGAGTATGATCAACCAGTAAGCACAAAACACGTCCTCCTTCAAAATCTCCTCAAAGAAAGATCACCATGGTCTTCTTGATGAGTTCTTGGAGCAAACAATCATAGGATCTTAATCTGAAACATCAAATGAAAATGCCAGTTTTTCCAAAGCCCTTGTGATCAACAGAATCACGTTTATTTATAGTTTTCTATAAATCAGACGCTCCTACAGTCGATTATGCTACTAATGAAGTCAACTGTCATCAGACATTTATAACAGTTAAGTCAATTAGCAGCAGTCATAACAACCAAATTGATTTTGCATTTAATACAGTTAACTCTCATTTAATGCTTTAACAGACAATTGAAATATAGCCGTTACAATACAAAAGCATTAACAAAATTTCAAATCTAGTAACCAACTAAGTCGGATCCACTACGCATGTAGTTGACTTAGGCACTTCAGCTCAGTTTGAAAAACTTTTCAATGCAAAATCACTCACAGCGCTGCTTTTGAAAATCTGGGCAAAGTCACGAATTTTAATTAACTTACTTCATAATGAAGTCGACTTAAAACTTGCAGTTTTGCCACACAATATAAGTTCATCAAAGTGCATGTGGTTTTCTTTTCATAAACATATGTAATGCAATAATAAGTGATGTATCAAAGATAAGATCAGTGAATATGCATACATATATCAAAATCAACACAAACATGTTCATGAGATATCATTCACCACAAGAATAGAACATGTAACACATAACAATACATTGTTATTAATAATGTGTTGTCATCATCAAAAACCAGAGCATGTGAGATTAAGGTTTAGCTAAACCAGTGTTTCCCTTATCAATAATCTCAATCGATAGTATGAGATGAATATGTTGTTGGGGGTTTAGATTTCACCTAGTTTACTCGCATGCATATAAGAATTATTCTTCTTCATTAAATGTTAATGTCACTTTCTAAATTACTTAAAACCCGATGTCTTGGCGAAGAAAGCATGTTCTCAATTATTAGATCACAATGTCTTGTCTCCCCAATAATTGATTTTCCATTATGCATAGAAGCTTAAGGCAACCAAGCGCTGTATCCCTATGTCTAGGCAATAATTCCCTTAGGAGAGATTCCTCCGTATGTGTCCATATCACAGAAATCACAAATCATATCATGAATGAGTTAAACACAACAATGCATAGAGTACAGTGGAAAAACCCTAACAATTAATGAAAGAAGCATATATAATTTAGAATTAATTCAAATACATGAGAGTTCACAAGGTTACATCATTCCCCGAACAACAAATAGAATTTAGTTCCTTATTAACATGGAGAAACTGTTGAGATTGTTGACAACACAATTTCTATATCAATCTAGTTTTTGATGATGACAACACTTTGCTTAATAACAGGTACATGTTGTTGCTGCATTACATGTTCTTATGTTGATCAAACTGTAATATTTGTTGAACATGTATATGTGTGTGTACTATGTTACGTGTTCCTGTGTTGATTGATTGATATATTTCTGGAACATATGTATATGCTTTAATGTGTTGTGTGTTATGCATCATTTCATATGTTTTACTGCACATGTTTCAAAGCAAGAAATCACAAGCACTTTTATGAACTTATTCTTGTGCTACAAAGTTATAGTACAGTCGACTACATTACTAATGAATTCGACTAGGCTCAAATCTTTGTACAGATTTTGAAGATCAGTGCTATGTGCTATTTTGAGAAGAAAAAAATTTTAAAGTCTTTGTTAGTGTGATAGTCGACATTGTGTTTTACAATTTCGACTACATTTGTTGTTTGACTTGAAATTCTATTATGCTCATGCACTCAAACAACTATATTTTTGAAAGTTAGTTGGACATTGATTAGTTGGTCAACTGTGTTAAATGTGGTTTGTTGTTAGTTGACTGAAAGCTGCTAATTTGACTATTCTGTTATAACTATCACAATACAGTCGACTGAATTAGTAGCGTATTCGATTGAGAAATCAACTGATTAACAGAAATCTATAAATAGGCTGAACACTAGTCTGTTAAGAGACTTTTGATGATCTAACAATTTCATTTCTGTTTCAGATTTCTCTTAGTTCCAAGAATTCTCCAAGAAGAGGTGGTGATCTTTCTTGAAAGAGATTCAAAGAAGAGATTCAATTGCTCGTTCATTGGCTGATCAACATCTGCACAAGAAGGTGCTTCTGTGATTGATATTGTAGGCTTGGCATCTTGTGAAGACTGCTGAAATTGTCTGAAAGGCTTGGCATCCTGTAAAGATTGCTGGAATTAGACCTATTGTGATACACGGGGATAGTTCAATTTGAGGATTCTTCAAAGTGGTGTTGCAGATTTCAGAAGAGGGGATTCTTGCTGCGTTAGCTAGTAGCTTTTAGCGCCGAGGGCCTTAAAAAAGGCTTAAACCAGTGGGTTCTAGCATTGACGGCCCCAAAAAAGGGCACTCAGGCGTCCTGTGATCCTCCTTTCTAATGATTTTCCAGTTCTTTCCGAATTCCAATTCTTTGGTACTTCAACTCCACTTTCAAATCATCCAAATTTCCTACAAAATCAATGGAAATCGTGATAGAATTATAAAATCCAACCTCAACTCTCTTATTTACATATATGAAACAAAATCATAAGTTCAAGCCAGTTTCTAAGTCAAAAAGGATTCATTTAACATCAAATTTAAGTCACAGATAACGGTAACTTCAACCGTTATCGAAAGGGGTGTTTCACCCCTAAACTAAAATCAGAAATTTTAACTATTTTAAATGATTAAGATAATAGAATTTAAAATTTATTAACAGAAAAATAGAAAATTGAAATTTTATAAGGAACTTTCTTTGTAATATATATATATATATATATATATATATATATATACATACATATATATATATATATACATGTATATATATATATATACATACATGTATATATATATATACACACACATGTATATACACATGTCTCTGTGTGTGTATATATATACATGTATGTATATGTATATACATGTATGTATATGTATATACATGTATGTATATGTATATACATGTATGTATATGTATATACATGTATGTATATGTATATACATGTATGTATATGTATATACATGTATGTATATATATATATATATATATATATATATATGTATATGTATATATATATACATACACATATCTATATACATATACATACACATGTGTATATACATATGTATATATACATCCATATATGTATACACACACACACACACACACACACACACACACATATATATATATATATATATATATACATACATATATATACATATTTATATATATATATATACATATTTATATATATATAAATATATACATATATACATATATATATACACATATACATACATACATACATATATATATATATATAGACACACACATACCGATATTTTCTTTCCCTGCAGTGCTATAGTGCGCTTGGACTCTATCTCAGCTCTGCTGTTTGGCTTTCATGAAGAAAGATTGAAAGCGTCCTTATGTCAAAGATGTTCGTGTACTTTAGAAATAGGACTGCTCTTTCTAGGACTGTTAGCCCTGGTCTCTAGCCACCTAGAACTACCAGAGACTCGATCCACCTCAGGAACATTCAAAAGACTAAACTGGAACTCACTTATTGTCTCATGCCACCTCGGAAGATAAGACATATTCTTAGACAGAAATGAAAGGACTTACCACTTGGCCACAAAAAGAAGCCGGAGTCTGAGCTAGTAGCTAGCCCCAGGTATAGAACTGGAGTTCTCTATAAGGGAATTCCAGGAGTGAAATAGCAGGATTTTTTTTTGCATTGGATAGTGGTGCTACATGGAGTTAGGAAAAAGAGGATCTCATGTGGAAGAAGGGCTAAACTGAAAGAAGATCTAAATAAGACAGGATTGTGACCTAATAAGCTAAAAATTCCGGACTCTACTCTAAGAAGTAATATATATATGGGGTTTGCTAACTTGAGTACGCCTGTTTTTCAGTTGGTACATTTTAGCAATGTGTACCGGATTTTAGTAGACAAAAATACCCTAATATATCATAGATTTTAAGTGTTAAGGTTAAGGATTTTTTAATAATTTTCATTCTCAAAACTAAAAAAAAAAAGAAAACCCAAAACCTTTGCTCACTTCCATAATTCCTCTTAACCCTTTCTCTTTCATCTCTCTCACTTCAACATTTTCTCTGTCATCCCTACGCTAGTCCCAACTGAAAAAACACTCATTGTTAAACAATTTACTTTTGCAAAGAGTTGAGTAATTGGTATATTCGCCTTCAAGAAAAGGTTCATTCAAGATCTCTTCAATTTCATTATCTTCACTGACCTCTCTAATTTCATCATATGCGGATGTTGAATCATCATCTCTAAAAAAAACTTTCAGGCCAATTACCAATTCCTTCAAATGTTATTATGCTTGTGAAAATTGGATAAAATTAAATAAGACAAAAATTATAAAATAAAAACTCGTTATAAAATCATTTTTTTTGTAAGAAATTATTTAATAGCGAGTGTTTCTGATTTTTTCCAGGCCAATTACCAATTCCTTCGGATGTTATTATGCTTATGAACATTAGATAAGACAAAAATTACGAAATGAAAACTCATTATAAAATCTTTGTTTTTTGTAAGAAATTGTTTAACCACAAGTATTTTTTATTTTTTCAATTGGAGCTACCATAGCGATGACAGAGAAAATGTTCGAGTGAGAGAGATGAAAGAGAAAGAGAGGGTTGAGAGGAATGAGGGAGATGAGCAAGGGTTTGAGGGTTTCTTTGTTTTTATAATTTTAAAAATGAAAATTATTAAAATACCCTTAACCTTCAAACTTAGAATTCATGATATATTAAGGTATGTTTGTATACTAAAACCCAGTACACATTACTAAAATGTACCAACTGAATAAAAGACGTACACAGGTTAGCAAACCCCTCTATATATATATATATATATATATATATATATATATATATATATATATATACATATATATATATATATATACATACATACATGTATCTATATATACATACATGTATATATATATCTATATATACATACATGTATATATATATATATATACATACATGTATATATATATATATATATATACATGTATATATATACATGTATACATGTATATATATACATGTATACATGTATATATATACATGTATACATGTATATATATACATGTATACATGTATATATATACATGTATACATGTATATATATACATGTATACATGTATATATATATATATATATATATATATATATATATATATATATATGGGGTTTGCTAATTTGTGTACGCTTGTTTTTTAGTTGGTACATTCTAACAATGTGTACCGGGTTTTAGTAGACGAAAATAACCTAATATATCATAGATAATAAGTTTTAAGGTTAAAGGATATTTTAATAATTTTCATTTTCAAAACTAAAAAAAAAAACCTCAAACTCTTGCTCACCTCCCTCATTCCTCTTAACCCTTTCTCTTTCCTCTCTCTCACTCTAACATTTTATCTGTCATCGCTATTGTAGCTCTAATTGAAAAAAAAAAAACACTCGCAGTTAAACAGTTTCTTACAAAACAAATGATTTTATAATGAGTTTTCATTTCATAATTTTTGTCTTATATAATTTTATCTAATTTTCACAAGCATAATGACATCCGATGCAATTAGTAATTGACCTGGAAAAATTCAGAAACACTCGTTGTTAACCAATTTCTTACAAAAAATAATTTTATAATGAGTTTTCATTTTATAATTTTTGTTTTATATAATTTTATCTAATTTTTACAAGCATAATAATGACATTTGAAGGAATTGGTAATTTGCCTGGAAGTTTTTTTTTAGAGATTATGATTCAACATCCGTAGATGATGAAATTAAAGAGGTTAGTGAAGATGATGAAATTGAAGAAATCTTGAATGAACTTTTTCTTGAAGGCGAATATGCCAATGATTCAACTCTTTACAAAAACAAATTGTTTAACGAGTGTTTTTTCAGTTGGGACTAGTGTATGGATGACAAAGAAAATGTTGGAGTGAGAGAGATGAAAGAGAAAGGGTTGAGAGGAATGAGGGAGGTGAGCAAAGGTTTGGGTTTTTTTTTATTTAGTTTTAAAAATGAAAATTATTAAAATATCCTTAACCTTAAGACAGGCGTACGCAAGTTAGCAAACCCATATATATATATATATATATATATATATATATATATATATATATATATATATATATATATATATATATATATATATATATATATATATATATATATATATATATATATATATATATAATATATATATATGTATTCTTCTGTTGAGATTGTTGACAACACAAACTCTATATCACTCTAGTTTTTTATGACGACAACACTTTGCTTAATAACAATACACATGTTACTGCATTACATGTTCTTATGTTGTATTGATTGTTATATCTGCTGAACATGTTTGATGTACTGTGTTGTATGTTCCTATATTGATTGTTTTATATATTTGTGGAACATGTTTATATGCTTATGTGCAATGTGAAATGCTTTATCACATATGTTTTACTGCACATTTTTTAAAGTGAAAAACAACAAGCACTTTCATGAACTTATAACTGTGTGACAAGGTTATAGTACAGTCGACTACATTATTAATGGATTCGACTATACTAAAACCTTTGTACAGATTTTGAGAATCAGTGCTCTGTGATATTTTGAGTTGAAAAGAATTTCAAAGTGTTTTTACATGTGTCAGTAGACTTTATCTGGTTTACATTCGACTGTGTTTTTGATCTGATTTTGAATTCTGTTATGTTATTGCGCTCCAACGGCTATATTTTTTAAAGGTTAGTTAAGCATTGATGACTTGGTCAATTGTATTAAATGTGTGTTGATTTTTTTTTACTGAGAGCTACTATATGGACTGTCTGTTATAACTGTAATAATACAGTCGACTGATTTAGTAGCCTATTAGACTGAGAAATAATCTAATAGATAGAAAACTATAAATTGGCTGAACACGAGTTGTTCAGAGACTTTTGATGATCTAACATTTTCATTCTTGTTTCAGATTGAATTCTCTGTGATAACAGCTTCAAGAATTCTCCAAGAAGACGGTGATGATCTTTCTTGAGGGAGATTCAAAGGGAGATAGCTTGCGCACTCATTGTCTTATCACATACTGCACAAAGAATGTGCTTCTGCGTTGATAATTTTAGGCTTGACATCCTTTGAAGACTGCTGCACTTTGTTAAGGCTTGGCATCCTGTGAAGACTACTGGAATTGGACCTGTTGTGATACAGGGGTTTCATGTTGAGGATTGTTCGACGTGGTTTCAGATTGCAGAAGAGGGGATTCTTGCTGCAAGTCTGGTTTTGGTTATTGCAGCTATATTTGGTTTTGGGTTAGAGAGGAGATTTATATTTTTGATGTGAGGTCTTGTATAAATTCCTTGTTGTAAAAACCGCAACCATTATAGTGCATTTGCTTCCTAGGTTGGAAGGACACTGGATGTAGGCATTGTTGGCCGAACCAGTATAAAAATTAGTGTTTTATTTTCTCTATCCCTGCACTCTTTAATTCCAGTCGACTCTATATTTTACGCAATCAACTACGTTTTTCCGCTGCATATAAATTTTCATTACTTGCATTTCAAGAAAGCTTAAAAAGCTTTGTGCTTTTGATAAAAGATTGCAAAAAGATTTTGTTTTTGAAACATCACCAATTCATCCCCCTCTTGGTGTAAAAACGAAGCCTACCTGTTTTCCAACAGTTTTGAGTGGTCGAGGTCAAGAGTCAAACAATCCTATAACTTGTATAAGGGTTTAAAAGTTATTTTCAACTCCAAGTCTTCTCATAACCATTTACGTTGTTCATCATTAAAGTTAATCATCATGACCATTGACTAATTGGTTCAACTACTCGATCATCCAATTCTGATGACGACTTGTTTGTACATCCCCACGAAAGCTAACCATTTGATCATGGTTAACTGATTGGTTACCCCAATTAAATTTGATGTTGGCTCACTTATGTATTCTAATAGAAGCTAACCTTTCGATCATTTGGATTGATCATACGATACACACACACACACACACACACACACACACACACACACACACACACACACACACACACACACACACACACACACACACACACACACACACACACACACACACACACACACACACACACACACACACACACACACACACACACACACACACACACACACATATATATATATATATATTAAAATACTAAATTATTCAATATCATGTATTATATATATTAAATAAAAAAAATTAAATAAAAATTAAAAAAAAATTAATTACTTTAATAAAAAAAAGTTGGAACATGATTCAATTCTTATATTCAAATAAAATATTTAGAAAGTAAAAAAGAATTATAAATAATATTTCATATATTTAATAAATGATTTTTCTATCCCTGAACTCTTTACTTTCAAGTCAACTTTATTTTCTGCATAGTCAACTATTTTCCACTGCACTTGATTTATGTTTTTCACCGAGATTCAAGAAACTTTTAAAAGTTTTATACTTTACAAAAATGATTTTAAAAGACTCTTAATTTTTTATTTTCACCAATTCACCCCCCTCTTGGTGTTGAAACTTAGCCATTCTATTTCCAACAGAACTCACACCTATTCAATCTTAAACCACCCTTATATCAGCAAGCCAACACATCACATTGGTAATATCACACACATTCATACAAATAATTAAAATGATGACATACCAATAATCTGTTTTACTTAATCAATAACAATATTAATTTATAAACATAGCAATTATAATCATAAAAAGTAACACCTAAGCACTACACTCAAATTACCAAACAATAATGCTCAAGTCTCACAACCACGTTATTTCCTAATACCACAATTTTTCACCGGTCTTACATTTTCGACATAAGCTCCTGTGGCGTGATTAGACCCCACAACTCTTCCAATAAGTCATAGTGTTTAATCAAATTCACTCTCCATTTTGTAGCGCTTGACTTTGCGTAAAATTGATTAATCAAAATAAAGTAGTGACAAACACTTTATTTTCAATAATATTTTACAATTAATTTAATGTTCATTGATTACTTTGATTAAGTCATTCTAAATTTTGTCTTCATCTTTGAAGCGTTTGGTTGAGTCATTCCAAGAAAACCCATTTAACCCAACAAATAAGTTATGCCACGCCACTTATCTTTAAGCACCTTTTTGTCTATTTTTTATTTTATTTCTATTTAAATGCATATAACCAAACTAGTGGAGATTTTCAAGAATGTTGTTGTATGTTTGAGATATCCAACTCTCGTCGATCCTATTACCCAATCGGCTTTCATCTACCATAACAGACAGTCAAAGGCCCATATCCTCCATTCATTTTGTGAATTCGCAAAGACCACCATATGAGTATGACACAATACATTTTCCCCTATTCATGATTAGCTATGGAAAAAAATCATGTTATGATATGAAATCAAACTAACTTTTAAACCATAAATTACTAACTTCCATACAATTCCTATAAAAAAAGAAAAATTTTCAAACACATTAATTATTTTCATAATCTCTCCACATTTGATTTGATATTTCATAGTCAACTCACAATCTTGAGTACTTGAAACATCTTCGACTTGGTCCATAAATTTTCGATCCACTTCTTCAAGGAAGACACAATTGTTATCGTAATAAGTTGTAAATAATGCAACATGACTACACTATTTGACACGTTCTTACTTCAATATCAATTGAAAAACGCGTTTGACACGTTAAAGTAATTTGATTAAAAGGATTATATTAATTTATTTTTAAATTTTGGAAACAAAAATGTATCAAAATTTTAGAAGAATAAATTTCAATTTTGCGTTAACGTTTAGAAACTAAAAATATATTTAACCCTAAAGTTATCTATACACAATCTTTAATGAAACCTTTAATGTTAATTTTTATATGAGAAAAACAACAACATAAATTAAAAACAAAAATAGAAATATAAAATGTAAAACAAAACAAAAAAATAAAAAATAAAAAACATCAAAATCCGAAACAGAAATAGAAAAATTAAAAAGAAAAAAATTGAAATAAAAAAATTAAAAATAGAAACAGGAAAAACAGTTAAAAACAGTAATAAGAACAACAAAATTAAAAACAAGAACCAATAAAATTCAAAATTGAAACAACGAAAGTAAAAATAGAAACAGAAACTGCACATTTAAAATTGCATAAACAAAAAAATAAAAATAAAAATAGAAACAACAAAAATTAAAAACAGCAAAATTAAAAATTGAATCAACAAAACTAAAAAAAGAAATAGAAAAATTAAAATCAGAAACAGAAAAACTTAAAATAGAATCATAAACAACACATTTAAAAATAGAAATTTAACAGAAAAAATATAAATATAAACAGCAAAATAAAAATAGAAAAGGAAAGTTAAAAACATACATAATCAGAAAGAGGAAATTAAAAAAAATGAAAACAGAAATATTAAAAATGTAAGAAATAGAATAAGAAAAGAGAAAATTAAAAGCATAATTTCTAAGCAAAATTAAAAAAAAATATAGAAAAAAAAATTAAAAATTAAAAATTAAAAATAGGAAAACAACAAAATAAAAGAAATTGAACATAATGAATTAGTACACCATGTAAGTTGTTAAGAAAGAGTGGTAAACCATTAATTGTCTGACTGAAATACTAAGTTTTTTCTTCATAAATGTATATTTTAACACTACAATATTGTATAACTAGGATGTTTTTTTTTCACAACATTATTCCAGCATTAATAAGTACAACTAGTAAGAAAATCAAGTTCTAAAACCGCTTTCGTTGTAATAAGAAAAGAAGTCGCAACTACAATAAAAATGAAAAAAAACAAAACTAACAATAAACAATGATGCAATTTTGTTATGAAATAAAATTACAATACCATTTTCTTTTATATCTAAAAAACAACAATAATACCCTCTCCTTGAAAAAAGAAAAAATAATTATTAAGAAAACCTTAAACAAGGAATTATTTTTACTTTTATTTTTCTTATCAAGCAATAAAATAGTATAAAAGTAAAGGAAATGATTTTGATATGGCTTAATAAAAAAGACCTTACTACTTTTATAATAAGAAAAACTATAATTGTCTTATTACACATGAGAAACTATAATTGTATACACTACCAAATAAATTTATACAAGGACCAACCTATAACATTAATCCATTACTCCCATCAACATTACACTGAATTTAAGTTATCTTATTTATGTCTGTTTCAATATTCTTTGGTGAATTCGATGTTATGCTTTCATCATTCTGACTAGTAGAGTAAGTGTACTCAATGACATCAGAGCCAATATCATCATGTTCGTATGCTTCAATATTGTAAAAAGAAGGCTTTGGAGACAACTCGAGGCTTTCAATTACCCCTTCAAGCATTTCTATTACCTTTTTCATTGAAGGACGATCACTTGGATTGAATTGAATACACCAAAGTGCAATTAAGAACATCCTTTTAACTAGAATATTCTCATCTTTTGAAGCATCTTGCATGTCAATGTTTTTCTCTGTTTTAAATTGATCATAAATCCAAAAAGAAAAATATTTTTTACTTGAATGCTCGACAGGATTTGAGTTTCTTTTCTTACTTGTCATTTCCATCAAAAGCATTCCAAAACTGTACACATCAGCTTTATAGGTTACTCCACCTATATTGTTGTAAAATAACTCTGGAGCCATATAACCCAATGTTCCTCTTGCTGCAGTCATATTCACAACACCATCAATTGTAGCATGTAGCTTTGCAAGTCCAAAATCTGAAACCTTTGGAACAAAGTTGTCATCTAAAAGAATATTATGAGGCTTGATATCAAAATGCAGAATTTGCATATCACAACCTTGATGCAAATATGCAATCCCACGAGCTATTCCAAGAGATATTTCATGTATTTTTTCATAGCTTAAATGGGTGCTTTCTTCTTTGGAGAGAAAATGTACTTATGCAATGATCCATTTGACATAAATTCATAAACTAGAGCACGTTTTTTTCTATGAACACAATATCCAATAAGACGCACCACATTTACATGATGTATTGTTCCTATGGTAGCAACTTCATTCATGAAATCTTGTCCATTATCATTGGATTTGCTCAACATCTTTACAGCTACATCTAATCCACTTCGGAGTTTTCCTTTATACACAGCACCAAAGCCTCCTTGACCCAATTTCACTTTGAAACCTTTAGTCATTTTTTTTATTTCGTTATGTTCGTACCTGATAGGATTTAGATGACTATCTAGCAAGAAATTTTCAATATTTTCATATATTGAAGAATGTCTTCGTCGCCATTTGTAGATGAATAACACAAGAATAAGTACAACTCCAAACAGATATCTGCCTGTCAAAAATGCTAATATACCGTTTCGTCCTATATATACTCCTCCATTAAAATATTGCACTTCATTTGGGTCGTCCAATTGTTTCGTACTGGATGTCATTCTGCTACCTATTCCTACAAATATATCGCCCTATGAGCAAGACCTAACAACATGCTCCGGTATGATTCATAACTTCGCTCAAGATAACACAATAGATGCAACAGCGGAACCGTCCAAGATCGCCAACACAAGATGGTGACAACGAGATCTAACACTGACAGGGAGGAAGGGGCGAGGATAGTGAGACCGAAGATGGAGAAATGAGAACAAAGCAAAATGAATGTGTAAATCCGATGAAACAGGGATAAGGGTAAAAAGAGAAACCTAAAATTCAAAATCCCTCAACCATTCCAATGTCAGATTTTCAATTTTTTTTAAATAAATCAGCCAATGCCTTGACGACACGTGGTAGTGTCAAAATGGTGTTAAAAATGTGGTGTCAAAATATCGGGACGCTATAAAAAATGGTTGATTTACCCAATGCCTTAATATTTACATTTGTCAAAATTTGGTCAAAAGATTTTAAAATATAATTCAACCCCTCTTTTGTTGTTCTTGTTTTTCACGTTTATTTGTGTCAACACCCAATTTCGTCCGGATTAGTTTTAGGACTGTTTTTTTTTTTATCTCGATTTTCATTTACGCATTTTAATTTTATTCCTTCTTTTTATTTTTTATCTTATCTTAAGTATCCTATTTTATTTTTATTTTTATTTATTTTATTCTTTTTCTTTTTCTTTTTCTTTTCATAATTTTTATTTTAGGATTTTTGTTTTACTTTTAGTTTTATCTTAATATGATTAGTTAAGTTAAAAAAAAATTGAAATGTTTTGGCTGAGGTGAAGCCACATGTGCAAAACGACAAGGGGGCAGAAAATAATTTTCTGCAGACCAGGACGATGCGGATTGGAGGGTGGTAGAGAGGCTGATTTGGTTTTGCCAGGGATGCGTTGCGAAATTGGCAGAGAACGATTTTGGCAAACAAGCAAGAAAACGACTCATACAATAGAAGGCTCTTCATTCCTATGGTAATGAGGGGGGACACCCGTAATCACACACCACTCTAACCATCAACACAAAACCTCATTCTCTCCCCAACTTCCTTGAACCATTTCCATAACCATTTGCATCCTCTAGTCACACACCTCCTCCAAAGACTCGACCACTGTCAATGAGACATTCAACTAGCCCTTGATTTCCTGGCATCCAACATAAGCCATTAATCACCCTTGTTACCGTGGTCGTCACTCACCTGCAACAAAGGAAGAAAGCAACACAAAGCCGCAGATACAGGGGAAACATAAGGGTGATGGAAAACACCATAACATCTTTGTGTTTACCTCCGCAAACGGCCATCCTCGGTTTCGCCGATCTGTTACACAACATTCAGAATCCTTCGACAACATTTAACATCTGTATCCAGACAACCCCCATCATCATCCATTTCCCCACATGATAATCCCCGTTCCAAGCTCACCAACACAACACAACCAAGAACAAGCAAACCAGTATCTTCATTCACCCATTAGAACCCCTACCCTTCACGCACACCACTCCAACTCATTATCCACTACACCATTTTTCCCTCAACCTTATTCTCCTATACTAGGCATCTTTCTCGTCCAACCATCAATAATCATCTAGGCCTTCCTTCATCAATCCAACATCATGAAATGATCCTGCCTTCTTCCCCCAATCAAAACAATCACATCTTAAAGAATTCAACAAAATGAAAAAACAGAGAAACCATTTTCCATTGCCTCCAACAAACCCATCATTCACCACTACCCAATCCTTCTCCATTCACCTCCAACAGATTCACACACTCACGACTGGCACCAACCCCCTTCCTAGAGTATAACTCATGATCCTCAACCTTCCATTGGAAAAAAGCCACCAAGAACAGAGACCGTCATACTCACACTAGCAACCACCACAACAGTATCTACAGCAGCCTTCATCGCAGCGGCGGCGTTGTGAGGGATCCCCTTCCGAATACCAATTCCAAATTTGCAATCTCAATTCTCAGTTTCACAACTCAAATAAAAAACCAAACCAAAGGGCCAACGAGATCTCTGTCTCTGCCGAGGAGGAATCCTATATCGAGAAGCTGTAGTTAGTTGAAGCCGAGAAGAAGAAGATCAGGGCAGGACTCGACACCATGGCTCGCGCTTCATCCGGTGGTGAGTTTGGGTTGTTGCGCGGAGAGGAGGAAGAGAGGAGAGAGCCCTTGCGGTGGCTGGCCGTGTGAGCAGCAGATCTACTCGTGATACAGTGCTTGTCGTAGCTTCCATTGTCGACGTCGTTGGGGTTTTCCCTACGTCTGCGTCCTTTCTCTTCCACTGTCTTCACCGGCGGTGACGCTTGGTCGCTCAAGGAGGTGTATGGTGCTACGATAGTGGAGAAGGGAGCTCGACGAAGGTCGACGACCTCGACTTGGTGGCTCCGACGACGAACATCGTTTTTGACGACGTTGTGGTTGATACGGTGGTGGCCGGTCGAGTGGGGGTTGAGGCATGGTCGTGGCGGAGGTGTGTGCCCACGGAGTCTTTCGTTTAGAGGAGAGGATCTTGGGTGCTGCTTTGCAAATGGTGTGAAGAATGAAGAGACCCCTCTTGTTTCTGATATGGATCAAGGAGCTTTGGGCCTAGATAGTGGGCTAGCTCTTCCCCCTACACCCCCCGTTTTCGTATCACACCCCATCCCAATTCTGCAAACAAACAAAAACGAAAAAGGATTTGGGCATTGGGTCACCTCCAGCAACTTCTACATGGCACCCCAAAATCTCACTATTTCACCCCCTTTCATTTGGGCTGTAACCCATTCCGTTGCTGCAAACAAAAAAGAAGAGGAGGATCGGGCCTGAACATGTTTTTCCATACTACACCCCATTTTCAATTATACACCCCTAGCAGACTAAGGTTGGAAAGAAAGAACCTGGGCTTAAACTAGAAGATCCTCAATTTTGTTCAACACCCCTGGTTTTTCATCTCTACACCCTAATTCTTATTGGGCTTATTGGATTGTAATGTTTTTTATTTTATTGTCTTTGCTTTTGTTTCTTTAGCTTTAGATTTTGTTTTATTATTATTTGTTTGTTATACTCATTTGTTAATAAAAAAATAATATAAATAATAAAAATTATAAATATTATAAACAAAAAATTTTATTTTAAAAAAGGGTTTAAGCACACATGCGACCATTCTGTCTGCCTTGTGCTGAAAACCTTTTTCTTCTAATATAAAAAACAATATTTTTTTTAAAAGGTTTAAGAACACGTGCGACCATTCTGTCTGCCTTGTGCCAAAAACCTTTTTCTTCTTCTTTCAAAAATTTATTTTGAAAGGTTTAAGCACACGTGCGACCATTCTGTCTGCCATGTGCTGAAAACCTTTTACTTCTAATATAAAAAACAATAAAAATTTATTTTTTAAAAGGTTTAAGCACATGTGCGACCATTCTGTCTGCCTTGTGCTGAAAACCTTTTTCTTCTAATACAAAAATAATAAAAAAATTTATTTTTAAAGGTTTAAGCACACGTGCGACCATTCTATCGGCCTTGTGCTAAAAAGCTTTTCCTTTTTCTATAAAAATACCAAAATATAAAACATCTTGCTTCAAACAACAAACAATCTTTCACCCAGAACTACGTGATGCTTGATTCTCCACCAAAAGTGGAGATACGTAGGAGCAAGGCCAGTCCTTGTCAGGTTCACTTTCCAAAAATCCAAAAAAAAATCCAAATCTTTTTCAAACAAATTTTCCAAACAAATTCTCAACAAATTTTCCAAACGGTTTTAAAGAACTACGTAACCCTGATTTCTCAGTCCAACTGAGAATATGTAGGAGCAAGGTCAATCCTTGTCGGGCACAAAAAACACAAAAAATATATTTTGTTTTCTTTAGAGTAAAATTTTATTTTTTTTAGGAGAAATTAAACATTTTTCAAAACCACATCAAATTCGCGTTTTTAATTAAAGGTACTGCCTTCGGGCAGGCGTGTAGGGTGCTAATACCTTCCCTACACGTAACCGACTCCCAGACCCTAAGTCTGGTTTTGTAGACCTTGCCTTATCTTTTATGGTTTTTTCCATAGTTTTCCAAAATAAACTATGGTGGCGATTCCAAAAACTCTTTTTTTCAAAAATCAGTTTCCTTTTTTGGATATCGTCGTCCCGTCGCGATTTTTCGGTTGCGACAATTTGCAACTAATGTAAGAAGATATTTACGAAAACAAATTTTTAAAAAATTCTAATAATTCTCAAGATCTTCTTTCGAGTGAGAATCTTAAATAAATTCCTTTATTTTTTTTCGTCTCAATTGAATCCTTATTTTATTAAAATTGTTCATATTAGATCCTTACCGTTAAATTGAGCTAACGACATTAGTGTTACGTACATGTGGCATGCTAATGTTGGTGTTTTACGTGGCTCATGTTATTTACTTATAGGTAAGTCTGGAATTTTATTTTTTTAAATTAAAGAAATTTGAAAAAGTTAATTAAAGAGACTTGTTTATGAGAATTAGGGATTCGTAGGGTTTATTCACAAAAATTTAGGAATCAATTAGAGAAATTGGAAGTTTGGTTTTAGGGTTCATTTACAAAAATTTGGAAATCAATCAGAAAAATTCGAGATTTGGATTTAGGAGTTTGAATGCGTGAGGGTTTCACAAGTTAAATCGTGATGGCAGCACAATTTGGGATTCTAGGGTTTCTGTTGGTCTGTGATTTGGTTTTCTGCAGGTTGAATCACGAATAGGAGGCAAGAATCGATTTTGGCTTGCGAATTGGTCTCGCGATTTGAGGGATTTTCATTATTAGAGTTCTAAACAAATTGGGGATTTCTGTTTCTTTGGGGTTTTATGGATTTTATGTGGAGGTTTGGTTTGACGAAGGAGCATGATTCATGGTGCTTCATGAAGTGCGATTATGTTGTGTTCTCTAGGTTTGTAGGGTGAAGGCGCAATGATGAAGGATCGAAGATGGTGGCCAACGATAGTTGTGGTTTTTCTAGTTTCTGCATATTCAAGTGGTGCTCCAACGAGATTGGTGCGAATGGGTTAATGGTCTTGGTGGTTGCACGATTTCTATGGTGGTAGGCTTCTATGGAGGACGAAGGAGTTTTTTGATGGTGCGATTTGGGAGGAGACGAACTACCATGGTCAGGAGACGAACTCTAACTACAAACATAAACTTCTTTCTGCATAGCTGATGGACGTTCAATGAACCCTAAACTTTCTCGAACCAAATCCCTAATTTTAAGAAACAATTTAGTTTAATTAACTTTTCCAATTTCATTGATTTAAAAAAATAAAAATCCACGTCAAACTCAGCTATAAGTATTGAACAACTTGTCACGTCATTTAAAACGACACTATCAACATGTCATGTCAACGTTTATCTAACGTCATTAGTCTAATTTAATGGAAAGAGTCTAATTGAAACAATTTTAATAAAATAAAGACTCAATTGAGACGAAAAAAAATAAAGAAATCTATTTGAGATTCTTGTTAACACCCTGGTAAGTGTACCAGATCGTATCAAGTAATAATAGACAGTAAGTCCGAATATCGTTTCCCAAGGGACTCTTAGGCCTAGACATTCATGTGAGTTGATTTGCTAAGACTTGAGTGAAATATACTTTGATTGTTGTGATGCAAAGACAAAATTTAACATGCAAATGTAAAAGCTTGATCAATTGGCATTTAGAGATATGAATGAATGGGGTTGTTGGGGTTTACGGTTTCATCCTAATCCACCCTCCTATATCTACTATTCTTATTAAATTCAACTTTCTTATCAATGTTCATGAAACTTTCTAATTTACTCTAAACTCGATCTCTCGACGAAAAGAGCCTATTACCATAATTACTAGTTTACTATCTCTAGTCTCCCTAGTAATTACTAATGCATTAATGTCAGAAGCTTAAAGCAATTCACCGTCCTATTCTAATCTCTAGGCAATATTTCATAATCAAGAGAATTCTTCTCAGTTCTAGATTTCCCCGTACGTCTCTGTATCAATAAAATCAAAGATCATGACACTTAATGAGTTAAACAATGTAAGCTTTAGAGTACATGGAAGAAAACCCAAACTATTGATAATACAAGTATATGAATAAAATAAGAATTTTGATATAGGAGGGTTTCAAAAGGATTACATCGTTCCCCAACAACAAAGGGTTTAGTTCACCATATTCATGGTGAAACTATATGAATTGAATGAAAGGAATGAAAAGATAAACCCTAGATTTGGTAGATTGGAACTTCCGCATACAAAAGCCGCCTCCAAAGAGTGTAGGAAGTGTTTTGATGTCTGTCTGCCAAAAGATACCTTAAGGGTCGATTTAGGTCTATTTATAATACCAAAAAATAACATAATTTTGGCCCAGGCCCATAAGTGCACCGCTCAACGCTGGTTTCACCGCTCAACGGTAGGTGCGGCACTCAACTGGACGCTCAACATTCACACCCAAGTGTTAAACAGTGTTGTCTCTGAAAAGGCCACCGCTCAGCGGTGGATTCTGGCGCTCAGCGGTAGGCGCGATATTTCATTTTCCCCTCAGCGTTGGCACTTAAGCGTCAGGCAGTGGCTTCTCCTCTAAGGCTGGCGCTCAGCGCTGGAATTTACGCTGAGTGGTAGCTGTGATTCTTCTTTTGCACCTTTTTTCATCTCTTCTTGAGTCCAACTTCTTCCTACTTCACTTTCCATCATTCAATTCTCATTAAATCCTGTCAAAACAATGTAAAACCAAGCATAATATCTCTAAAACCACCTTTGACTCTCTTGTAACCTAACTAAAGTGTTTTGCATGATTTTAATCTCATTCTAAGTCATAAAGGGTGTGTTTGGATATCAATTTCAAGTGTAAAAATAACGGTTTTTAGACCGTTATTAATTCTCATCTCAAAAAGGACCTTACAAATAAATAAACCTTTTTAAAAAATGTCTTTAGACAATTTGTTTCTTTTATATATATATATATATATATATATATATATATATATATATATATATATATATATATATATATATATATATATATATATATATATATATATTTAAAATTTTCAAAATACAATTTGACTCTCTTTTATTGTGTTTTTAGGCATATTTCAACCAAAAACCTTAACCTACCTTTTCATTAACTTCCACAAAGTACCAAAAGTTTCCCTATAAAACTCTAACCAAAGTTCAACTTGATCCATTTAAGAATCTTTCTAATTCAGCGTTAGAACCTTCCCGAACATACTTAGGGCCAGCTAAAACCATTATAAACCACAAAAGAATAATAAACCAACCTAAAACTGTAGTCTTGGAAGCATAGCTTATTGATCTTTTATTTCATCATGAAACTTGAGTGGATTTTCCTTAGCATTATTTTTCGTTGATTCCCATTAAATAATCATTTCTTTCTTTATATAAAAGACTTAATTGAATGCTTATTTAAACGATTGCTTAATTCATGTTGTGTGTCTTACCATGTAATTAATATATATATATATATATATATATATATATATATATATATATATATATATATATATATATATATATATATATATATATATATATATATATATATATATATATATATATATATATATATATATATATATATATAATATTTTAGTATATTAATTGTAAAGATCTAGAAAGTGTCATTTTATAAGTGATAGTAGTTTAAAAATAGTGAAACTCGACTATTTTAATATTGAAAGATTTTAATATTTTTAGATATATTATCTTTATCTTTTATCTTTAGTTAGTTTGTCATTATTTCTTATTTATATTTTGGACGTAGCTCATATTTCTTCTATTATAAATAGAGGACCCTATGTGACACAAGGGAGATTAATCTCATACATAGTCTTCACTATATTCCACATGGTATGTAGAGCCTAAGGTTACTTTATATAGAAGTTCTTTTGAGAAAAAAATTGTGTCACCTCTGCCACTACACTCATCGTTGTCTACCGTTGTTGCTAGTGTTGTCGCTAGCTACTACTGTTATAGTCGGAGTTCTAGTTTTGACCAGTGACAACACGATTTTAATCGTTTCCGCTAGCCGCCCTAAGAATTTTGTCTTTCAACACCTATGTTTGAGTACCTCTGTCATACTCTCCTAATTTAAGTTCTTTATAGTGTCTTTTTCACTGTTGTTCACTACCTCTGCCCATCGACGTTCCCCATGAAGGGGGAGGGGGTCTATTTCTAGGTGCTTTGATGAATAAAGGAAACCATTCTTTTGAAAAGTCAGATCTTCCACCTTCACTATTTTTCATTAGCGCATCATCATTTCCATATTCACCGTGAGAGAGGAATTTGTTTTTGTGTGGTCAAATCTGGTCCTTGCAGTCTATTGTTGTCAACCACTATAGGTCATTATCTATTATTGATGAGAATCTAGTCCCTGTAGTTTGTTGTTGTCTACCATTGTAGGCCCCATCAGTTACTAATGGCAATCTAGTCCTTGTAATTTGTCACTTTCCGCCATTACTGGTTGTTGTCTACTACCGATGGTAATCTTCTTTGTCAAAGGCAATCAGTTTGTTGTTGTCTACCATTGTAGGCCTCATCAGTTACTAATGGCAATCTAATTCTTGTAATTTGTCACTTTTCACCATTACTGGTTGTTGTTTACTACTGATGGTAATCTTCTTTGTCAAAGGCATCATAGTTGAAGTTTTGAAAAAGTCCACCATTGTCCAATATTATTCTCCACAATTGTATTAGTTGTTCCTCAACCTTTGGTTGCACTCTTTATCAACTGGATGTCAATAATGCATTCCTCAACGACGATTGGGAAGAAGAAATTTGTATGGAGCAACCTCCCAAATTTGTTATTCAATGGGAATCTTCTAGGTTGGTATTTTGTCTTCTATGTCGTCTTCACAAATCATTAACAATTTGGTATCACTAGAGTGTAGAAACAGATATTTTCACTAATTCTTTATTGATTATATTAGTAATAAGCTTGGTACATACGATTTTTATGCACCATCTTGAGGGGGAGTCTTAGATATATTATCTTTATCTTTTATTTTTATTTAGTTTGTTATTATTTCTTATTTGTATTTTGGGCTAAGCCCATATTTCTTCTATTATAAAATAGAGGAACCTGTGTGTATATTCAACACAAGGGAGATTAATCACATATATAGTTTTTACTATACTCAACAAATATAAATAGTTTTGTTATGAATGAGTTTCATATTTTTTAAACCACCCCATATTTTTATAAACCACTTTTCTAGACTTCTTTGATTTTCCACTAGAAGTTCTCAACCTCTTCTCATATGTGTAAATATCAGAGAACACTTGAGCGACCATTGAGGATATCTTTTAAAGTCTGTCCGATCAATTTCTTTAGAAAAGTAAATTAGTTTCTGATCTTTTCTTTTAAGTTTGTGCATTTCTTCGTACATGTGATCAATTAGTTTTTGCATGTGTCATATGAGTCTTCTATAAGACTCTTTATTGATCAGTGGTCCTAACTATATACTTTAAACGTGTTTCTTTGGTTTGAAGGAACAAAACAGAATTCTTTGAGCTCATAGAGCTATTTTAGGCTTGCTAGAGCTTTTTGGTCGTTTGAAAGCTAAGGGAAGCTAATTACCATTTTTTAATGTTGTTGATGTTGTGATAAACTATACTACATGTTTGTTTTGGTATGAAATTGATTGTTTGGCATGTAAAAATTTTGTTGTGTTACTTGTTGTTGTTGCTTGTATTTTTATTTGTTTGATGTTGAGTTGAGGGATTGAGAATCTAGCCATTTGAGCAAATTAGTATTCATTCTGAGACCGAAACTTGTTTCTATATACTGCACTAAGTCAGGAATACCAATTTGAACATTTGAATGGGTCCCTAGTGTTAACAGTCCGGCAAGTGTACTGAATCGTATCAAGAAATAATAAAACGGTAAGTCCAAGTATTGTTTCCCAAAGGACTCTTAGGCCTAAACGTTCATGTGAGTTGATTTCTTAAGACTTGATATAACAAAAATTAGGGTTTTGAATGCAAAACAGAAAATAAATATGCATGCAAAGATTGATCAATTGACAGTTGGAATGTATGGATGAATGGTATTGTTGGGGGTTTATGATTTCATCCCAATCCACTCTCATATAATTACTATTCTTCTTAATTCTACTTCTTTACCAATGTTAGTGTCACTTTCTAAATTCCCCTAATTTCAATATCTTGGAGGATAGAGTCTACTCCTAATTACTAGTTTACTATGTCTAGTCTCCCTAGCAATTATTCATGCATTACATAATTTGCACAGAAGCTTAAGGCAATTGGTCCTCTTATTCCTATGTCTAGGTAATATTGCTATCAAGAGAATTTCCTCATGTCTAGACCTAACTATACTTATCCATATAGATAGAATAAAAAGGCATGTTATTGATTAATGTCTTAAGCAAAGCATACAAATATAATGGAGGAAAAACTCTAACACTTGATAAAAGATAGCATATGAATTAAAGTAAGAATTTCAGTACATGAGAGTTTCAATTGGATTACATCATTCCCCCAACAACAAAGAGGTTTAGTTCACCATAATCATGGTGAAACTAGATGAAAAGAATGAAAAGTGTGGAAAAGATAATCCTAGAATTGATAGGTTGGAGCTTCCACATCCAAAATCCGCCTCCAAAGAGTGAAAAGAGTGTTTTTGCATCCTTTCTGCCAAAAGATACCCTTTCTGGTTCGTCTGGGTCTATATATAGCATAGAAAAATAACAGAGTTTTGGCCTAAGCCTAATAGTCCACCGCCTGACAGTCAGCGCGACACTTTGGCTTACCCCCAGTGATAACTGTTCAAAAATAGTTATTTTCATATGTCATTTTAGACCAAATTACACCCTTTAAGGCTTAGAATGTGCTTGGAATCAAGCAAAACTCAATAAATGAGTCAGTTGAGAGTCAAAAGCTATTTTTAGCAATATTATGCTTGTTTTGCATTGTTTTGTAGCAATTCTGATGAAAGTGAAGATTGGAGTTGAACATGAAGGTCTTAGACTCAAGGAAGAGGAAGTAAACTGAAGAAAAGAAGAGTCTAGGAACCCCTCGGCGGCAAAAATTCACCGTCGGATGGTTAAATGCGAGGAGGTGACACCAGCGGTAGACGCCGGGCGGTAGACCCCTGCCGCAGGGGGTGGCGCGATTTAGGGGAAACCACCGGGCAGCATAAGTGTGACACCGGACGGTTGTCTGCTGGGCTTGGGCCTATTTTCTATGACGCTCCTAAGCTATAAATAGCCCTGTTACGATTTCATTCTCATTCTTTTGACTGAAGAGGGCGACCAGACCTACTTTTCACTCTCTAGAGAAGATCTCTTGGATGCTTAGGCTCATTTTCATCCTATCTAGAGTTTGTTTTCCATTATTTTCATCTAGGTTCACCATGACAATGGTGAACTAAACCCTTTTGTTGTTGGGGGAACAATGTAATCTTTTGATACTCTCTTTTATTGAAACTCTTATTTATTTATATGATTGTCATATGCTTTAATTATCAATTGTTGGGTTCTCATCTGTGCTTAAAGCTTTTATTGTTTAACTTATTCGATAACTGTTGTTTGCCTTTATTGATACGGGGACGTACAGTAATGTCATGAACTGGTGAGTAATTCCTTGGTTAAGCAATACCACCTAGGGATAGGGGGTAGGGCGATCAATTGTTTTTGCTTCTATTCAGTAATACGTTGCAGTTACTAGGGGAGGTTAGGAATAGCAAGCCAGTAATTAGTAATAGGCTCTTTTCGCCGAGGGATCGGGTTAAGGGTAGGCCAAGAAAGTTTGCATAACAATATGATAATAAAGTAATTTAAACAAGAGGAGTAAATAAGAGAGAGCGGATTAGATGAAGTTGTAAACCCCCAACAACTCCATTCATCCATCGTCTTATTCTTGTCAACTGAATCAAACGCATTGCATATTTATTTTGTGTTTCTGCATTCCCACCAATTAATTTTCTTTCACAAGTCTTACGATTTTAATTCACACGAACGATAAGGCCTTTCGAGTCTCTTGGGAAGAACGATATTGGGTTATAACATTTATATTACTTGGAACGATATGGTACACTTGCCATTCCGTTAACACCCAGCAGTGCCCTTTAAGTGTTTGTTAGAGAATTCTTTAAGGAGTACACTGCCCGGCGGTGTTATCACCGCCCGATGGTAGCTGCGATTCTTCTTCTCTTCACTTTTTCTCCTTCTCTTAAGTCCAACTCCTATCTTCTTCAAATTCCTTCATTCAATTCCTGATAAATCCTATCAAATCATGGTAAAACCAAGCATAAAACCAAGAAATCCAACTTTGACTATCTTATTCTCTAACTTAACCAAATTGCAGGATTTCAAGCTAATTCTAAGTCATAAAGGGTGTATTTGATGTCAAATTTAAGTATGAAATTAACGGTTTTTGAACTGTTATCACAACCCCAAACTTAGAACTTTGTTTGTCCTCAAGAAAACAAAATGTAACTTAGTCGTTCACAAATCATCACAATGGTTTAACTCATTCCAAAACCAACATTTCAAGACAAGTTACCACTCAAATTAGCTCATCAATAAAATTCAATCAAGATACCCATATGCTTTATATCAACCCATTACAGTGTTTCCTTAATCACATAATATCAGACAGATGCTTTCTTATGAATGATCAATTAGCTAAGCACAGATAAAATCAACGATTCATGAAATCATTCCTCACCAGACATGGTGTTTCACTCAATCACTCAACTGTTTCAAAAGGTTCACTCCTTCCCTCTACTATCACCATGTCACATAGAACAAAATTACCTTTCATTTTAACACGATCAATCATCACCACACACACATGTCATCACAAGGACTTTTTCAAGGCTTATAATGTGGTTAGGCTAACAAGAAAGATTGGTTTTTTCCAGATCACAAAATCCTTGAGTTAAGAGAGTTATGTAAACATTCATACTTCAACCACACTCTCTTTTTTCCAATCTCACTCATTCCCAACTTTCCCTTTTCTTTTGCATTGAGCTTTTCTCATTCATTCTAATTTTTCATCTTTCTCTATCTTTTTCATGATGTGCTCAATTCCTTAGCTCAATGCTTATATTTGTTTCAATCTTTCCCCAACAATCCCAAACTTGAACCCTTAATTAATACCATATAATAATTCTCATCTTAACTTAAGGTAATGATTTTTCAACAAGAATTTCATACTGTTTAAGGCTAAGGTTCAAAAAGGAGTAGAACATATAATGTTCTTTTCATGTGTGGCGTAACTTGTTCTTTGGCTAAGCAAGGGCTTGTTCAAAAATGCCCTTGATCATGTGACACATACATGCAATTCAATCAATCATAAAAAGTTAGGCAAAATCATCCATGCTTTTAAATAAATAGCCAATATATCATTAAGAACTCTGGAGCTCAAAACCTCACTCATAAGATCAATAATTGTTCCAAACATTCAATCAAATACCCTACTTAGCATCACAATCACAATATCATTATGCATTTGTTCACATAGCTGGTGAACACTCCACCTGTATATAAGCATATGGCAATCTTCAATCATCATTCAATATCAAGCATCATCAAGCAACTTATCTCATGCAACATCAGACAGTCAAACCATCATATCAGAAAAGTTTTTAGACCAAGTACATTAATCCTATACTACTCAACAGAAGCAAATCCTACACTACTAAACAGAAACAAAATATAAGAAAAACCCTGTTCTATTGTAGATAGCATCCATCAGTAGATGCTATATAGGCTCCTCAACCCATGCTATCGTCGGAATCCTCCTCTCCAGTCTCAACATCCTCAAAATCATCATCATCATCATCAACCTCAACATTCTCATCCATGGCTGGAGCTTCAACTACTCCAACTCTGATTCCTTCCTCTTGTTCCCTACAGTCTTGATCCTCTTTCCTGGTGAGGAGGTCATCCCTACATCAAGTACAATTCACAAAACCACAAGAAATCTCATTAAGCATTAGTAGAACACAAAACTTCTTCCAAGTAATGTGAAGGAATCACCCAAACTAGCTGTGCTCTCACAAAACCCCAAACTTTGATGGTGGAAAGGGTTCAAAAATGATGAAAGATGGATTTTCAAGAGGTGGAATGATAAGAGAAGTGATGGGAGAGCTTAACAGAATGTTTGAAAGTGAAAGGGAGATTGGGGATCTGGAAGAGACCTCTTGGGTGATCCTAAGGGGTATAAAAATCGTGCAATGGGCCAAGAAAGCTAGGCCCAATCTTTAAAATCAATTGAGCCTTCAGCGACGCCACTGCCCGGCAATAGGCGTGTTAAGTCCCTGACAAGTGTACCAGATCATTATCAAGTAATATAAAATGGGTAAGTCCAAGTATCATATCCCAAAGGACTCTTAGGCCTTAACTTTCGTGTAAACCAATCGCATAAGACTTGAGAAAAAAATAATTTTAGGGTTTTGTATGCAAATAACAAAAGTAAACATGCAAAACTAGTGATTCAATTGACTAAAAGAAACTATGAATGAATGGAGTTGTTGGGGTTTACAATTTCATCTTATCCATCCTCTTATATCTAATTTTCTTATCTAATTCGCTTATTTATTATATTGTCATGCAAACTTTCTTGGTCTACCATAAACTCAATCCCTTGGTGAAAAGAGCCTATTACTAATTACCGGCTTGCTATACCTAGCCTCCCCTAGTAATTAATAATGCATGATAAACGGAAGCAAAATACAATTGATCATCCTACCCTTATCCCTAGGCGGTATTAACATAATCAAGGAATTCCCCCCGGTTCATGACATTATTGTACGTTCCCGTATCAATAAAGACAAACAACATTTACTGAATGAGTTAAACGATAAAAGCATTAAGCAAAGGTAAGGAACCCAACAATTGATAAACATAAGCATATGCAAGCATATAAAGAAGATAAGAATTTCAATATAAGAGAGTTTCAAAAGATTACATTGTTCCCCAACAACCTAGGGTTTAGTTCACCATAATCATGGTGAATCTAGATGAATAGTAATGAAAGAATGGAAGAAATAACCCTAAACTTGGTAGATTGGAGCCTAAGCATCCAAGGAACCTCCTCCAAGGTGTGTGGAATAGCTCTGGAAGTTTCTCTCTACCAAAAGAATGAGTTTTGATTCGCACTAGGGCTACATATAAGCCACAAAGATAACAAAATCTATCAGAATCTAAACACAATAAAAACTGACAATCGCTCAGCCCGTAATTTAACCGCTCAGTGGTTTACCCTTTAGCCGCAAGGCCGCTCAATGGTCAGTTTTACCGCTGAGCGGTTTGCCTCAAATCGCCCTGGGATCTCAGTGGTCCATTCTGACACTCAGCGGTTTCTTCAACCCTTCTTTTCATCCTTTTTCTTCATCTTTCACGTGTCTAAGTCCACCTTGCTTCACTTCCATCTTCAATTCATCTCAAAACTCTGCAAAACAATGTAAAAACAAGCATAATATCTCTAAAACCAACTTTTGACTCTCACATGACACAACTAAGTGTTTTACTTGATTTTAAGCTCATTCTAAGCCATAAAGGGTGTGTTTTTATATCAAATTCAAGTATGAAAATAATGGTTTTTAGACCGTTATTAGGGCGCGAGTTGGCTCTTCCCTTTTTTGCTTTACTTTAAGCGTCTTAAGAGGTGGAATGATAAGAGAAGTGATGGGAGAGCTTAAAAGAATGTTTGGAAGTGAAAGAGAGATTAGGGGTCTGGAATAGACCTCTTGGGTGAGCCCTAAGGGGTATAAAAATCGTGAAATGGTCCAAGAAAGCTAGGCCCAATCTTTAAAATCAATTGAGCCCTCAGAGACGCCATCGCCCGGCGGTGGGCGCGAGTTGGCTCTTCCCCTTTATGCAATTCCCAATCTATTTTTTATTTTTATGCAACAATTAAACCTTAAATGCAACTAGAACATAATTAAGCATGCATCATAAATAAATCAACTAGGTTGCCTCCTAGGTAGCGCTTGTTTAACATCACGAGCCTGACCCAAACCTTTCTAGCACTCATCAGTAAGTGCAAAACTTACTAACACTAATCAGTAGGTGTACCTTCTTGTACCCTTCAGTAGATACATAAACTTTTCTAGCATCCTTCAGTATATGCAACCCAATAAACAATGTTTAATAAAAATCCAAAATTACATAACCAATAAAAGAAAATAATTTTCATAAATCACTGGGGTGCCTCCTAATAAGCGCTCTTTTAATGTCACTAGCTTGACCCAATAAAGCTCAAGTTTCTTTCTTCATGTTGGTGTCCTCTTTGCTTTTATCACACCAACTCATCAATTGCTTCTTGTCCACCTTCTTGACTCGCCTAGAATACGGAGCTTCAATCTTTATCACTTCATTCTCTTTAAAGCCTTTCACCATCCACAGCTTCTTCTTGTATCTAACAGGAGTACCAATCTTGAATGGTGCATGCTTCAAGTCAAAGTGAACCATTCCTCCTTTGTCAACTTTCTCTTCTTCCTTCACCTGCATTAAAACACAATTATTACCTTTGTTGACCGCTTTAGTAGATTTAGGTTTAGCCACTGGTGCATCCTTCCTTCCTTTACAACCTCTTTTTTTTACTTGAATTTGCTCTTCTTTGAAGCATAATTACCCCATCATAACATTGATGATTACTCTAGCCATCTTCATGAATGGCCTTCCAAGAATAACCGGGATCTTATCATCCTCCTTCATCTCTATCACTATAAAATCAACCAGGAACTCAAGACTTTCAACACGAATTACCACATCCTCTACCACACCATAGGGTTTCTTTGATGATTCATCTGCCATGATCAAAGAAATCTTTGTTGGCTTCAATGTAAGACCATCAATCTTCTTCAGCATAGATAAGGGCATCAAGTTAATACTTCACCCTAAATCAAGCAAAGCTTTTCCTATCTTCACACTCTCAATGGCGCAAGGAATTGCAAAACATCATGGATCCTTCATTTTTAGAGGATGTTTCTTTTACAAAGGGGAACTACAACCTTCCTGTTCCTTAGTAGTTTTTTCTTCAAAATCTATCTTTTCTCCAAGATATTGCTTTATACGCCTCGCATAAATAGGAATTTGTTGAAGTGCTTCGGTCAATGGTATAATAATCTCCATTTGATTGAAAATTTCTCTAAAGCGCTCACACTTACTTTCTTCTTTCTTTTGCCCCTTTAGGTAAGGAAGAACTCTCTCATCTTTCTCAATTTTATCTTCTTTTTCTATTTTTTCCTCTCCCCTCTTCTCTTTTTCTTTTTCTATTTCTCCCTCACATACTTCTTCTTTTTTCTCTCTTTTTTCTAACTCAACACTTTCTTTTTCCACTCTTTCCTCAACCATACTCACCACAACCTTACAATCTTCTTTAGGGTTAACTTCAGTATTAGCCCAAAATTGATTTTTCTCTGTGACCTCCACCCTTTTGGCTAGCTGACCAATTTGCATCTCCAGAATTCTAAAGGTAGCCTCATTGCCTTTGACTGTGGAATCATGCACCTTCATAAATTTTTCAAACTTCTCATCAAGGCTGCTAACTTTTTCAGTCAAAGCAGATATTTGTTGCCATAGTGGTTGTTGTTGTGGACGGTTAAATTGGCCTCCAGTTTGTCCAGTTTGAGTATTCTGGCTTTACCCAATGCTTGGGTGATTCTTCCAACATTGGTTATAATTACCTTGGTTGAAATTCCCCTGGCGGTACTGGAATTGATTGCCCATATAATTTTCTTCTTCTTGGGCATCCTCTGGAAAAGAACATTGACCATTGATATGGTCACCACCACAACGATCACAAAGTTGTTGTTGTACCTGCAAAACATTCTTTAACTCGTTAGGCAGTTGAGAAATACTCCTTGCTAGATTCTCCAGTTGTTGAGTTAAAAGCTTGTTCTGTGAAAGCAAGGCATCTTCAGTAGGTAAGTGAAGCATTCCCCTCTTTTGAACTAGCACGCCCCTTTCACTATGAGTTTCATTCTCATTCACCACCATGCTTTCTATCCACTCATAGGCTTCCTTAGAAATCTTTCTCTTGATATTACCTCAAGTTGAGGCATCTAGCATAAGCTTGGACTGCGTGCCAAGACCTCCAAGGAATGTGAGAAATACAGCTGTCTCATCAAAACCATGCATAGGCGTCTGCCTCAGCAAACTTTTACTGTGGAAAATATTTATTCAGAAATTTTGCCACCACAACCTCCCAAGTTGTAAAGCTTTCTTTCGGGAAAGAATTGAACCATAGTTTAGTATTGCCTCCTAACGAGAAAGGAAACAAGCTAAGTTTGATCACTTCATCCGGTACTCCGTTGATCTTCACTGTATTACAGATCTCATTGAATGTGGTGAGATGATCATATGGACTTTCATGTGATATTCCATTAAACTGGTTGTTTTGCACCAAATGTATCAATGCTAGCTTCATCTCCATGTTCAGTGCATTGACCCTCGGCCTTGCAATGCTGTTAAAGTGTTGAGGGTCAACCACATTGGATGCATCTGCCAGAGTGCGTCTAGGAGCTTCCTCCTCAGCCATCTCTTCTGTGCTCTGGTTGGATGCTTCCGGTGAGGGTTGCAAAAGTCTCTCGGGAGAGGGGAATAATTCTCTAGATGATCTCCCAACCTTCCCTCTCCTTCAATTTGCACTTAAACCTTCAAGAAGAGGTTGTTGATTTTTCTTGCTTCTAGTACGAATTGTATCCTACATACACAAGAAACAAAACCCTAAAAAGCACTTTTATATAAAAATAAAACAAAAACCAAAAACGAAAACAAAAATTAAGTCAAATTCAATCAAAAATCACACTACTAGAATAGCTAAACCACGAGTCCCCGACAACAGCGCCAAAAACTTGTTAACACTCCGGCAAGTGTACCGAATCATATCAAGTAATAATAAAATTGTAAGTCCGAGTATCGTTTCCTAAAGGACTCTTAGGCCTGAACGTTCATGTGAGTTGATTTCTTAAGACTTGATATAACGAAAATTAGGGTTTTGAATGCAAAACAGAAAATAAACATGCATGCAAAGATTGATCAATTAACAGTTGGAATGTATGGATGAATGGTGTTGTTGCGGGTTTATGATTTCATCCTAATTCACTCTCATATAATTATTATTCTTCTTAATTCTACTTCTTTATCAATGTTAGTGCCACTTTCTAAATTCCCCTAATTCCAATATCTTGGAGGATAGAGTCTACTCCTAATTACTAGTTTACTAGGTCTAGTTTCCCTAGCAATTATTCATGCATTACATAATTCGCACAAAAGCTTAAGGCAATTGGTCCTCCTATTCCTATGTCAAGGTAATATTGCTACCAAGAGAATTCCCTCATGTCTAGACCTAACTATACGTGTCCATATAGATAGAATCAAAAATCATGCTATTGATTAATGTCTTAAGCAAAGCATACAAATATAATGGAGGAAAAACTCTAACAATTGATAAAAGATAGCATATGAATTAAAGTAAGAATTTCAATACATGAGAGTTTCAATAGGATTACATCATTCCCCCAACAACAAAGGGGTTTAGTTCACCATAATCATGGTGAAACTAGATGAAAAGAATGAAAAGTATGGAAAAGATAACCCTAGAATTGATAGGTTGGAGCTTTCGCATCCAAAATTCGCCTCCAAGGAGTTAAAAGAGTGTTTATGTCTCCTTTCTGCCAAAAGATACCCTTCTAGTTCGTCTGGGTCTATATATATCAAAAAAATAACAGAATTTTGGCCCAAGCCCAATAATCCACCGCCCGACAGTGTTATCACCGCCCGACGGTGTTATCACCGCCCGACGGTGTTATCATCGCCCGGCGTTAGCGCGACACTTGGGCTCACCCCCCAGCAGTGCCCTTTAAGTATCTGGCGGAGAATTCTTTAAGGAGTACACCGCCCAGCAGTGTTATCACCGCCCGGCGGTAGCTGCGATTCTTCTTCTCTTCACTTTTTCTCCTTCTCTTAAGTCCAACTCCTATCTTCTTCAACTTTCTTCATTCAATTCTTGGTAAATCCTGCCAAATCATGGTAAAACCAAGAATAAAACCAAGAAACCCAACTTTGAATCGTCATCACCTAGTTCCCTAAAGAATAAAACCAAGAAATTCAAGTCATAAAGGGTTTATTTGATGTCAAATTTAAGTATGAAAATAACGGTTTTTGAATCGTCATCACCTAGTGCCCTAAATCAGAGAATTGAATGTGCAAGTTTCTAATATGCAGTTGAGTGATACTTAGAGCTGTCAAAATGGGTTACAACCCGCGGGCCAACCCGGCCCGTCACGCGTTCGGGCCGGGTTGGATTTGAAAAATACAACCCACCTATATGCGGGTCATATTTCAACCGACTCATTTAGACCCGGCTCATGCGAGTTGAACCCGTGGTGAGCTGGGTTGGCCCACCAACCCACCTACCTAATTTTATTTTTTTAATTTATTATTTTATTTATAAAACCCTAAAAAATAAAATACTTTCTTCACTCACTGTGTATACAAAAAAAGTAACCTTTACTCTCACAAATCACTCTCACTGTACATGCTCTCATTTGACGGTGTTCTCACTCTCACTTCACTAAAATTATTCAAGGAGGAGGTAAAACACCCTTCCTTTTTTCTTCTCTTTTCTCCACATTTTTGTTTTCTCACTTCTCTTTCTTTTTTTTTCAAAAACCCTATAATGACAAAAATAGGGGTTTGCGAATTTGTTTTTTGTTGTGGGAGATTTGAAGACATGGAATGATTTTTTTTTCCTTGCTTGTATCACAGTTTGTTCATTTTATTTAAACAATTTGAATATACATTATTTGAACAAGTTGCTTTTGATATTTTTGAATTTGGGAAATTATGTTACAAATTAAACTATTAATTTTTTGTTGATGTTGTTGAGTACTGGTTCTTTTTTATATCTATGAATTTGGATTATATTGTACTTTTTATTATTATTTTGAATTGTCTTTAACATATTTTTTTACTAAGCATCAATCTGAGCACTCCCTGTTGCGATGGGCTTTGTACTGAGCATCAATCTGAGCATCAGTGTGGATTTCTATGTTTTCTAACTCTTTATTTGTTTGAAATTATCTCTTTTTTTATTTTATACATGTTTAGTATGAAATTGGTGATGCTTCATGGATTCAAATTTGAGTGTAAGTATGTATGTTGTTAATTCATATATTATATGGTGATAATGTTGAGTTTGTTATTGGTCATATGCAGGGTATATGTGTTTGGAGTAATTTCGTGAATCTCGTGTATAGATCTATGATGGCGTTTCAGTAGTGTAAGCATTAATGTGGGAGTCCAAACATTGGAGGTTATCCTGACGCTCTAATAATCATTCAAACTCAAGTAAAGAGGGTGGGGTATGTGGTGAGAGTAGGAAGAAGTTCTAGTCTAGGATTTTTTACCTTGGCCTAAGATGATAACAAAATAACCTTGTATGTAGTAGGGTGAAACCCATTGACAATGACTTTGTAGAGCAATAAAAGCTACCATAAGTGCACGATCCCCTGAGATTTCACATCAATGCTTTATTCAGATGGTCAAGTCTAGAATGCATGATTGTATGCCTTAAAATTGATTAATATAACTTGGATATATGTTAACAACTATATTCCTGTTGTATGATTGATCTTTTGGTAAATTAGCTTACCTTTTGTTCTCTGTTTGTCTATTTATTTGTTTCTTCTTCTTTTTTTTTTGCGATGATCACCTTAATGGTGTTAGCAGATGAGGATGTTGTAGTTGATCCGGTGTAGGATGGGGGAGATGCAACAACATATTTAGGTTTTGTTCAACTGTGTATAACCTTTTTCTTTTGAAAATTCTAATTTTTTGTTAGCGTATAAATATAACTTGTTATACTGAGTACATACTTTGTGGATGATTGTGATATAGTAGGTATATTTCAATCTCATATGTTGGTTGATTTCCATTCATATAACTTTTATTTAATAGTTTTACACTATTAAATGAGATGTTACAATTGTTACATTTAGTACCTTTGTGTGTTTAAACAAGATAGATTATTTAGAGTTTGTTACCAATGTATTAGAAAGTTTTGTAATTAAAACCATGTATAACATTATAAAATATTTAATAAAACATGAGTTATATAGCTCATTAACACCAGTGCAGGAAAAACCTTTTTATACCAAATAAAAATGGATCTCAATACTGATTCTAAAACCAATATAGAAACAAAAGGTATAAAAAGTATTAAATTTTCTATACTAGTTCTGGAACACATATGTAAAGCAGTGACCAAATGCGAACTCACTAGAGAAAAAAAAAAAAGAAAGAGTACGAATAAACTAGAAGACCTAATGAAGTGAAGCACGAAAGTTAAAAAGAAGAAAATTTAACATTCTATACTAATTACATTAACTAACCAATATAGAAAGTATTTTCAAATATTATAAAATTGTTAGCATATTACTTTCTATATTGGGTTTAACTCTAACGCATATTGAAAGTCTTACATTATTTATAAAATTATCATACTATCACTTTTTATACTTTTTATAAGAAGATTAAAATCAATATAATATGTTGCTATAAAAAGTTTTTTTTACTAGTGAATATAAGAAATATAAATTCAAACAATTATTTGCATTAAAGATCATCAAACTTTAATTGAGAGTTGATCTTTGAATTTTAGACATATTTAATCATTTAGGTCTAATAATGTATGATTCATAAAGACATCTTTTATCCTTTCATGACTTATATGACTAAATTTATTATCCTTTATTAGTATTTATTGGTAACTTTTTAATTTGTTTGTGTAGTTCAAATTAAAGAAAATAAAAATAGTTAATGTTTCATTGCATGATAATATTTGGAAATCACACTCAAATAAAAATTGTATAAAAAGAATTACTGTTGCAATAATTTAAATTGATAAATATAAAAAATTAATTCATAAAAATAAATAAAAAAATTATATTTGATTAATACTCCATATATAAAGTTATTTAGATAAAATGTTTTATTCAAAAGAAAAAGTATACACAAGTCTTAGAAAATAAATATAAATATTAAAATTTTGAATAAAAGTTAAATATTCTAAAAGAGCACAAAATATTCAATAGTTGCAGCTTCCTCAAAATATTTAAATTATATTTATGCAACTAAAAGAATATTTTTAATATGTTTTTATAATGTATACTCAATAAATTCAATTATAACAAATTCTCATTAAAACAATTTTTTTAAGCATAAACATTAATTAAGAAATCAATATTAATAGTTAAATGAAGATATAAAAATGTACTCATTAATAAAATAACATTTACAAACGAATTTTAACAATAAAATTAAATTTATTGATAAAATCTGTCAAAAATTAAAATTTTAATTACCACCGAGAAATACTTGTTGATAAAAAGATAAACCAATGCACAATATTTTCCCGTAAATTTTATCTACAATATTTTTACATAGTATTTAAAAATTTAGAATATTTTATATTTTATATTTTATATATATATATATATATATATATATATATATATATATATATATATATATATATATATATATAAACAAAGAAAGTTAATCATAAAATTTTAATTTTCCTTTTTTAATAAATTTTATATTCTATTATTTAAAATAGTTTTTAAAGTTTTTTTAATTTGTTTTAGTTTGTTATCGAACACCTCGGTTTATTTTAGAAGATATCAAAATCACAAAATAAATTAATTAATTTCGTATACCTCATCCAAAAATATCACGCCTTGTGGTGTAGAAAAGGTCAAATTTCCCTATGCGGTGAACCTTAATTAAAGTTTTAATTGCGAAGACTTTTGAGTATGTTGTCTTTTGTGTATCCCAGCGTGACTGACAGTGACTTTATTGCTTAGGGAGACAAACGCTGACTTGATCTGTGACCTTGACTCGGATAGAGTTAAATGCGATTTTGAAGAAATCATATTCCAAATTCTATTTAATTTTAGAACAGTTAAAATGGGTAATTCAATCCGATTCAGCCGGATACATTATGGGTTGGTCACTTAGTGAGTTAATTCAACTCAATTCATTTATTAGTGAATCAGAAAAATTCAAATTTGGTCCGATCCACCATAGGTTGGTGAGTAAATGGATTAGCTTACTGACTTAATTAATTTTTTTTTTAAACTAAAAAAATTACAAACTTTGTATAATTCAAATCTAAACAAATTTCACTCCCAAATTTCACTCTCAACATGGGTGTTTAATTAATTTTGAAAATAGGAAACTTAAATAATTTTTTCAAGCAAGAAAAAAATAATAAATATCATTTTATAAAATTAAAATTAAATTTTAATAAAATAAAATTAGGTAGGTGGGTTGGCGGGCCAACCCGGCCCACCACAAGTTCAACTCGCATGTGCTGGGTTTAAATGAGCCGGGTTGAAATCTGACCCGCACAAAAAAGAAACAATTTTTTTCAAACCCAACCCGGTCCGAACCCATGGTGGACCGGGTTGGCCCACTGGTTGTGACCCATTTTGACAGCTCTAGTTAATTTATAAAACAGAACTTTATATATACTAAAAAAACACATCTCTTGATATATATTCAAAAGGAAAATGGTATTTAACAACAACATTTGATAATATTTTGACACGGGCCACGTGTCACAATGTGATTGGTCCATATGGAAAACAAAATTAAAAAATTAGCATGACTTAGAAACAGAATTGGGGCAGGATTTGAATTGGAGAGGTTCATTTTCTCATTTCAAAATTAATCTGAAGCAAAGCTTAGAGAGAGAACTGGAACCCTAGAGAGAGTGTCGCTTCCTCCCACCCACCAAACCTGCAAGAGAAGGAGTTCCCTCCCACCCACCCATTGTCGTCGGAGTGTCGCTGTTTAAGTCTTTACCCACCCATCATTCCATTTTCGTGCCTCTTCCCTAGAGCATTGCGGTTCGTTGTCCGCCGGAGTGTCACCATGGACATCTACCCACCACTGATATTCCTCCCTCCCAGCACGTAGAAGCGTTGGTGTTGGTCGGACTGTCGCCGTTGAGTCTACATTCCAACGAAACAAGACTCATCTCAGTTGGAATTCTATGAAGAGGATAATGAGTAAAATAGTGAGTAAAGGTCATAGCTGAAAATACTGAAAAACGTAATTAAAATGTCAATATTAAAATTTGTACTGCAATTGATTTTGTTGTCTAAAAGTTACGAGTCTGGTGTCCAAAGAAATATCTTTGAGTTTAGATTCCAACAAGATAATAATCATCTCATTTGGAATTCTGTGGAAAGAGTAATGAGTAAAATAGTGAGTAAAGGGCATAGCTGAAAATACTGAAAAACGTAATTAAAACATCGATCATAAAATTTGTACTACCGTTGACTCTGTTGTATAAAAGTTACGAGTCTAGTGTCCAAAGAAAGATCTTTGAGTCCAAAGATAATGATAATTTCCTTTGATTTTAGGAGTGGCATGCCAAGAAAATTGCAAGTGGAGAGGACAAAAATAATGCTAATTTTCAGTCTTTTGGTGGTGATTGGTATGGAACTCCATAAACCTTTAATTTCACATTACCACTTGTCCATCTTGCACAATAATTAGATTTATTGTTTTTAGGCGAGAGAAAGTCAAACGCAAGAGAGCACAAGCAACAAAAGAATCTAGTAGCAAACCGCAAGATGCTATTAAGCAGAACCAACAACAGCCATATCTGACTGAACTCGCCAAAGGTCTCCCAAGTAATTGGTAGGTGTGTTTTCATTAACCTTTTTAATGTGCTCTTTAAAACCATCATTGATGCCAATAAAAATTTAACATTTTAAGTCCATGTAATTGAATTGTTCACCACAAAATACAATTGTGCTTTGTTTGGTCTTATGAGACATTATTTACGTTGAACATCATTTTCATCAACCTTACCTTCCTTTGGTTTCAGCATTCCCAATTGGATCCATTGAACATCCTTTATCTGAAACAAACTGAGCTCAATGCATCTCTAGAAAGCTTGTATGCAATGCCAACAAACCGAATAAACACTTCGTCCAAACTGATCATTGGACCAAACCCCATTGAAGACAACAAAATAGAGGACATACTAAGGAAACTTGTCAATCCCTCATGCCAACGTTATCTTTCTAAACATTGTAACTCATCCATTGTTCCAAGTTAATGTGCAAAGAAAGACTAATGTCTAAAGACAAACTTCCTATATCAATGGAAATTTTCTTTATTTAGTATCGTTGTCAAAATATCCTTATGTAAGTCCTTTAATATTTTAATGTAATATTAAATTATAATGTCACATTAATGGAAAAAACTTATTATTTCTTATGACTATCATTTAAAGTATTAGAGTTAATCCTTAAATTGTGGAAGGAAAGGTATAACGAAATTCAATGGTAGCAAAGGCAAAATAAGTGGGTAATTCAGACAAAGGTTTTGCACAGACAAGTCAACTTTGAATATGACACTCATTTTGGAATGACTATTATATTTGTCATCTTTTTTTTTAACTTAAAAGTGAGATGCCACCAACTATTATGCCATTCATATACAATTTCAGGGCCAACGAACCATATTTGGTACAACTTATGATGCAGAAACAGCAATGGTAGCAAAAGCAAAATAAGTGGGTACTTCAAGCAAAAGTTTTGCACAAGTAGGTCAACTATGAATATGACACACATTATGGAGTGACTAATTTATTTCCAATCATTTTTTCAACTAATAAGTGACTTGGAACCAACTATTATGCCATTCATATACAATTTCATGGCCAAGGAACCATATTTAGTAAAACTCATGGTGCAGAAACAACAATGGTAGCAAAGGCAAAATAAGTGGGTACTTCAGGCAAAGGTTTTACACAAATAGGTCAACTATGAATATGACACTCATTTTGGAGTTACTAATTTATTTCACATCATTTTTTCAACTAAAAAAATGATGTGGAACTAATTATTATTTCAGGCAAAGGTTTTGTCTTCAAATTTAATGGACATCGAACTCATGTTGACGCATTCATTGACACTTAACCCAATTTATTTTCATCATTTTTTTTTACATAGAACCTTGTACATACAAGATTTCATAAATAATCACATCCAAATTTAGTGGGGACTGCAATGCAAACATTTAAAACATTGATCATTATGATCTTCAAATTTCATTAACAATAAATGTAACCACTACTTTTCTTTGAACATTTTTAACAACAAATATGTACATTCAGTCATCATCAATACATATTTAAAAGGTTTAATACCTATTTTGGTCCCTCTTTTCGGGGGGTTTGTTCAATATAAGTTGTCGTTGAAGCTATCAAATTAATACTACTTTTCAAGGCAACTTTAGTATTGCCTAGTAGTATTCAAGAAAGTAGATAGGGCTAAAGTAACCCTAAGTCGTCTCCCAACGAACACGAAATTGCTTTCGAATATCTGACTCTTATGAATGTTATGCAATGCTTATGAATAAAAGTGAGAATGTTTAAAGGATGTTGTAGAACAAAGTAGAAACTTAAAAACAATTATGAAGAAACAGGCTAATTCCACTGCTTTTCCAAAATAGATTCATCATCGATTACTCACAGATCATTGTTCAATTGATTATTGCTTAAGTTTCAATTTAATTAAAGTACATTCTTAATTAATTTGAGGGCGATCATGCAGTTAATCAAAGTACATTATCAATCAAATGCAAGACCTTTTTAGATTATTCACAAGAAATTCAACCAAAGTACATTCTCAATCAAATTTATTGTGTTTAATCATGTCCATTCTTAAATCTCCTAACCAAATTAAAAACTAATCAATCAAAGTAAATTCTCAATTGATTATAGTTGAAATTATTACTACCAACCAAAGTACATTCTCAATTGATAGTAAAAACCATTTAATCATATGAAAGTTCCTAAATTCAATCAAAGTAGATTCTCAATTAAACCTAGAAACCCTAAAACTCATATAATTAATATGCATGTAGATTCAAACACATTATGATGCAAAAATCTTTGCTTTTAATATGATAGAGAGATGAAAGACATAGAGAGAGAATAACTTAAATCAATAATCAAAATAAACAATTGCATTAATTCACTTAATCTCAGAATCCATAATGAAATTACAGCAGAATAGCCCTAGATGCTTAACTCTCCATGAATGGAGTGAAACACATAATGAAAGAAAAGTGAGAGGAGTGGTATGGTGAATGAATGAATGAAGATGATCCCCTTTCTGTCTCCCCTGGGTCTCTTTATATAGGCTTCATTGGGCTTGGACTCTGAATATTCAGTTGATATAATCTTTTATCTTATATCTTCCAAATAACTAAGAGATTTAGATAATTATAACATTATTTGGAAGATATTTTCTATTGATATTCCCAAATTAAATTAGTTCAACAACTGAATTTTATCTTTTAGCTTTTCTAAATTTCCAAAATTGTACAAATGCCCTGAAATTTCTTTTATCTATGCTTTAGCCCCTTCCTTTCTTTTAAATTTTGCAGAAAAACCCCTCAGTTGACCACATTCAAACAACATTGACCAGCTTGACTCAAGATAACGCACCAATGGGATGCCGCCACGTGTCCACCCACTTTCCATCCAAAATTAGGGTTTGGAATTGGGGGTAATCGAATCTGGAAGGCTTCAATCTGCCTCCTACGCCGCGAGATTGGGAAAGAAGCTTCGCTCTCTAGAGACGCGCAACTTTCAGCCATGGAGGCGCTGCTTTGAGTTTTCTGTGGTTTTTTATTGCAGGTACAAAATGGTGGATGGATATGCTGCTTGTCTTTGAGGCTAGCTTGTGCTTCAAGGTTTTGCAGGGTTTGCATCGCGACGGAGAAGAAGTTCTTGGTGGTTTCTTGGATCTGATTCACAACGTTGATGGTTGTGCGCGAGGAGCATCGCGTGATGAAGATGAACTGGGTTGCTTTCGGTGCAACGCGAGGCTTGCAGGTTGTAATTTTCTGCATCTGCAGGTGCGTCAATGATGGCGCGGATGGCTGCGCGGTGGTTGAAGACGAACTTGGTTTGATTTTGGATTCCTCTGTTTGGAAAATGGAAGAAGGTTGATGCGAATGGAACGTCGTCGTTGATGGCATGATGAAGATGGTTGCTGGTGAGGGTCGCTGGGTGGCTATCATGGAGACAAAGGATAACGGTGTGCGGCAGCAAGGTCTGGCGAAGTGACCGGCGGCTAGGGTTTTGGACTTGGGAATTAGGGTTTCTGTTTGGAGAAGATGATGATGTGTCAAGGGTGGTGACGTGGCAAGAGCTGATTGGTTTATCTGGTGTGCAGAGGATTAAGACACATGGCAGAATCTGGTGGTTTTTAGTTAGGAGGGTGTGTGGATAGGAAACTTTAGGGGGTGTATTCAGAATGGGGTTACTGTTGGGCTTAACGTTGGGCCGGGTTAAGAAAAGAGGAGTGTGTATAGGGAAATTTGGAGGTGCAAGGGTAGAGACTATCTGTTTGGCTCATCTGGACATTATTTTCCAAATAAAACCTGTATTTGGGCCTTAATTTGCAAGTTGGACCAATAAAGCTTTAATTGCACCTGCATAAATAATCATTAGAATATCCAAGAATAATTTATGCGCTAAATCTCACTTTTTATGCTTCTTTAATTCCAAAACCCAACAATTCCAATCATCACAAAATCACTTAAAATCAATCATTTATGCACAAAATTCTCATAAAAAATTTTAATTTTAAAACATAAATGTGGGCATAAATATGCACTCATCAGTGGTCCTCCCTTTTTTAAAAAGTTCACTAAAGTCCTATTTTTTGCAAAAACTGTGAAAGTTGGTCCTTTTTGCTAACAACGTTAATTATTAATTGGGACGTGGAATTTAATAAAATTAGGATTAAAATAAAAATTAAATTGGGATAATTTGGGGTAATTAGGTAAACTGATTTTGGTCATAAGCAAATTTTACCCAAATTTGCGATTGTGATTGGGATTTTCTAGATTGAAGGTGCTTGATGAATATTACTAGGTCTTGGTTTTGGTTTCAACTGGGTCTAAAGACTTTGTGGATTCCTTGGTGGGGTTGACTTCCTCTCTATTTGTTGTCCATGACTCACTTCTGGGGTTGGCATGCATCAAAGAGAAATATTACAGGGTTAAGTGTTGGCAAGGAGAGATTGTACATTTTCCGGAAAAGTGGGCTCCTTTTCATGCTGTCTTCCTTTATTTTCTTCCCACGTTACCCTTCAAGCTTGACCAAATTCTCGGATCTTTGGCTGGGAAATGTGCTCCAGGTTATTTTTCTCTTCAATTTTGATAACTTTATAATTGCTACTGATTAGTAGTTTCCTCCTTTGCATATTGCTACATGTTGTGGGGTAGGAAACCCAAAAAAGCTACTTAGGTTGTTTACATTCTCAGAAATGTTAGCACCGCCCTATGAAGATTATTTGGTTGAAGATGCTTGAAGAACCCTAATTGCAATCGTCCAGAAAATCCCAATCGCAATCGCAAATTTAGGTAAAATCTGATTCTAACCAAAATCAGTTTACCTAATTACCCCAATTTCAATTTTTATTTTAACCTTAATTTTATTAAATTCCACGTCACAATTAATAATTTTTTTAACACATAACAGTGCTAACATAATCAAAACGTTACACCTCACCAAATATTTGCAAGCTGGGCAGCTCTGCCGTTAGCAGAATTAGTGTCGTTAGCATAAAGGACTAACTTGCACAGTTTTTACAAAAAGTAAGACTTTAGTGAACTTTTGAAAAAAGGGAGGACCACTTTGAACAAACCCCCCGAAAAGGGGGACCAAAATAGTTATTAAACCTATTGCAAAAGTGTAAACAAATCATCAATAACATTGCAAAAATCCCTATTCAAAAACATCTACACAACGTCTAAATCTTGCAACACTTCAGCCCTCCGCACATTGACATCCAAAATCCAATCACAAACATACTTCTCCCTAACCTGTTGTAGTTCCTCCTGCAAAGACAAAAATACACAACGTATCAATAAAATGCACCATTTCTATCAAAGCTCCAGAACATGAAAATTTTTTCAACTTACAATTGTGTAACTGGGCATTGTGTTGCCGTCGTATTTCTCGATGCCATCCCATAACTCCATAATTTTCAAAACAATTACTCCATAATCAAATCTACAACAAACAAAGTCCAACAACAAAATAATATTATTTAGGATATCAGTTGGTCCCCCAATTCTTCATAGACATGGACATTTTTATCCTCAACTTCATCATGTGAAGATTTACCTGTTTCAAGCAAATCATCATTGATTAAGCTTTCAAGCAATTTTATCTTTCTGTCATAATCCACCAAGAAAGGAAGCAAAGATGATCCGTGTGAACCAAGAAACCTAATATCAGAGAGCTTAATCTCAAGTCAATTTTATGTCAACCCTCACCTTTGTTTAGTGCTTTACTCGTAACTCTCTTTACAGAACTTCGAATGAGTTGATTCTTATTTTATTGGATTTCAGACTCATAACTTTTAGACAATAGAGTCAACTGCAATACAAATTTTAAGATCGACGTTTTAATTACGTTTTTCAGTATTTTCAACTATGACCTTTACTCACTATTTTACTCATTACTCTTTCCACAGAATTCCAAATGAGATGATTCTTGTTTTGTTGGAATCTAGACTCAAAGATCTTTCTTTGAACACCAAACTCGTAAATTTTAGAAAATAGAGTCGCTGCAGTAGAAATTTTAAGATCCATGTTTTAATTACGTTTTTCAGTATTTTCAGGTATGACCTTTACTCACTATTTTACTCATTACTCTCTTCATAGAATTCCAAATGAGATGATTCTTGTTTTGTTGGAATCTAGGCTCAAAGATATTTCTTTGGACACTAGACTCAAATTTTAGATCATAGAGTTAGCTGCAGTAAAATTTTTAAGCTCAGCATTTTAATCACATTTTTCTGTATTTTCAGCTATAACTTTTGCTGATTGATTTGCTTATAACTCTCTCCACATAACTCCAAATGAGTTAATTCTTTTTGGGTTGGGCAGCAGACTCAAATATCTCTCTAATGACTATAAATTCATAAATTTTGAAGCAGTGAGCTAATTATGGTTAATTTTTTAAATTTTCGTAAGTGTGCATAAAATTTCTAGACTCAAGGAAATTTTGAATATGAATTGTGCCTTTATTTTGGCTTTACACACTTATTAAATTGAAATAAGGAGCTGGACATTGACCTGAGAAAATTTCAACTTAAAGTATGGTCAAACACCATAAGGAAAGTTGTATTAACTAGACCAATAATACCATGGCCCATATGACCAAACATTTCTAAAAGGTTATGCAATATCAAATGGTGTAGGCCTTTATGCTTATCATTTACTCACGGTCTTATGGCATTTAGAAGAGATTTGAATCTCAAACTTATCATTTATCAGTAAGGAACCAGAATTCCACCAATTTCAAAACATCATCCAAGAGTTTAGAGAAAACATATAGCACAAATTTACATACAAGCCTTCTATTCTTTCCAAACTCAGACTTACAAGGTATTTATTCGGTCAATCATCTAATTCACTTTTACAAACCAAAAAAATTCATACTTTCCTCATAAAAACCACATCCACCACTATATGTTCTAGACAACTTCATGTCACACTAAACCATACCACCATAAACACCCAAATAACACAACAACCCATAAATTTCTGAACAAATTTAAACAAACTAAACCAACCAAACACAAAAAAATTAATTACCCAAAACAACAGAGGCAACCTTCACAAAGCACCTCCGATGATGGTATCCAAGTACGTTGTTTCCAAAACACCTAAAGTTTGGTGCGTACAACGTTGCCTTCAATGACGACAGTCTGACCAACACCAACACTTCTCCGTGGCTGGGAGGGAGGAATATTGGTGGGTGGGTAGATGTCCACAGCGGCACTCCGGCGGACAACGAACCGTGATGCTCCAGGAAGAGGCACGAAAATGGAACGGTGGGTGGGTAGATACGTAAACAACAACATTCCGACAACAATGGGTGGGTGGGAGGGATATCCTTCTCTCGCGGGTTTGGTGGGTGAGAGGAAGTGACACTCTCTCTAGGGTTCCAGTTCTCTCTCTAAGATTTACTTCAGATTAATTTTGAAATGAGAAAACCCTCCAATTCAAACACTACCCCAATTCTGTTTCCACGTCATTCTAATTTTTTTAATTTTGTTTTCCATGTAGATCAATCACATTGTCATGACTCATGTCAAAATTTTGTCAAATACTTTTTTAAAGTATCATTTTCCTATTCCAAAACAACTTGAACTACGATTTGAACTTGATATATACTCAAAAAAAAAACATCTCTAAATAAGTTTTCAGAAATTTAATCAAGCTTTTTCTACCACAATGATCCAGCAATTTCATCCTATAAAAAATAAAATTAAAATTTTATAATTTACTTTCTTTCTTTACATATAAAAAATAAAATTAAAAAATTATAATTAAAATTTCATTATAATTTTCAAAATATGATCCATAATTCGTTATCTAAATATTATTGTTCAATTAGTTATTGTTTTAGATTTTTAAATTAATAAATATAAATTCTCAATTAATTTATTGATATTCTAACTATTAACCAAAGTAAATTCTTAATTAAAAGGAAGAACTTTGTTACACATTAATCATAGTAAATTTAATCAAAGTTCATTCTCAATTAAATATTACTATACCTAATCATGTTGGTGAGATCTAAAAATATTTAAGAAGATATTGCTAGATTAAAAAGATTTGACAAATATTATCTTTTGATATTTACGGATATAGTTAAATAAGGTAATTATTTAACAATATCAAATAAAATATCTTCAGATATATTTTTCTCATATTATATTTTATCATAAAAAAGTATCAATTATCAAAACCCTTTTTGTAGGAAAAATAGAGACAACTAAAAGATCCAATTTTTGTTACTTGTTCCCTCTTCTTGGTTTAGCCAAATTTCTTCACTTTTTTTCACAATGTTCTTGTCTTCTCCATGCAATGCTTGACTTAACTTCTTGTGGTTTTGATTATTTTATATTCTTGAATTTGTCTTTAAGGTCTCATGAAACTTTAACCAATTTATTTCCAAACCTCAATAAGTCAACTTAGTTGTAGTTGCATTAATACATCTCAAAATATCCAAATAATATTTATGTAATTAAAAATGATTTCTATCATGTTTTTGTATCTCATACTCAATAAACGCAATTATAACAAATCCTAATTAAAATATTATTTTAAAGTATAAAAATAAATTAAGACCCAATATTAAAGGTTAAATGAGGCCATAAATATGCACTCATGAGAAGAGGATAACAAGCTTCTTGAGTTCTCCTCTAGGAAAGAGAGGTGAATCACTTAGATTGCTAAAGTACCAAGTCTTTCCGAAGCAAGAGAACTTAATGTTCTTTCACAATAGTTCTTAAATAGAATTAAGTCAAAGACTAAGATGACACACACTAACCTACAAAGTTAAAACAAATCAAGCAAAGCAAGAATTTAAACTTCTATACTAAATGACCCTAAGGTGAAACTTTTTAGTACAAGACACTCACCATCTAAAGCACATTATTATTTGATTAAGGTTCTAATTAAGATATGAGAGAACACCTAACGCTCCTTTAAGACTATTAGTTCTGCCGAGATTCTAAGCAGATTAAAAAACACAAATGTAAGTGATAACATTGATTCTAGTGCACTCTTTTTGTTAATTTCTTTTGCTCTTTTTGTTCTACTCTTTTCTTATTTTCTTTTTGTACTTTTTCCACACTTTTTAACTCTTTTCCAACAACTTAAATATAGCAAAATAAAATCACCATTACATTATACCCATCATATCAAAACACTTGAATCAAAGTAGGGAAAACGAAAAGCTACACAAGGAATGAAATCTAATGGAAGCAAATTATAGAATAAGAAACTCAATGAAACGTCATGAAATCCTAACTCTAAGAACTTACTAAGAACTAATTAACAAGTACGAACTCAAATTCGCAAATGAAAAAACACTCAAAAAGGATAATAGCAAATGATAAGATGATTAAGTGATTAAGCAAGCTTAATAAAGATTCTCACTAGACCTTAAGATAACCAAGGTTATCTAGATGTGAAGGTGTAATTTCAAGGCCCAACAAGAGAAGAGAATTTCAATTAGAACAACTAAAATTTAGAACACCACAAACCATATAATTGTTAAAAATACGTAGTAGAATGTTTAAACATAAAAACAAAACCAAGAGGGGGATGAATTAGGATACTTAGAAAAATTGAACCTTTTTAAAAATCTTCCTCTTTTAAGATCTGATTTCACAATAAAAAAGATTCCTTTAAATATTAATAGTAAATAAAGAGTAAAGGGAAAAACAAGCTAGCACAGGGAATTTTATACGGATTAAAAGTCCTTATGTCCAGTTTTTAATCTCTCTTAAAGAGGGATTAATCAATCACTAAAAGTAACAAAGAACTTCCAATCACAGAGAATAATGTTAAGGATAGAAAGCTCCTCCTTTGACACATAAATGATGAACAACACCTCCTTTGACACACAAAAAATTAACAGTTATCCTAGCAACAACAACAACACTCAATCACAAGACACACTTAGTGAAATTTCTCGCTCTATCCACACTAGGTTTTCAAAAGTCTCATTTTCACAAACACAGAGATTTTCCCTTAGGCATGCAACTCTAATACTCATAGTGAAAAGTTATTTTAAGTTAAGTATTTATAAACTCTTACATTTGAAAATTAGGTCAAAAAACTAATAATAGTTCGCAACTGTCACTGATTATCGATTATCATAAGTGATAATCGATTATTCCATAAATGTTTTCAAATAACAATTTCTTATTATGATAATCGATGATTATCAGTGATAATCTATTATCATAGAGGCATTTTTTATATTCTTGATTTTAATTGGATAATCGATTATCATTAGTGATAATCGATAATCATAAAGGATTTTATGAAAAATAAAAATTTTCCAGAGAATACTACTGCTTGAGTTCTACCTATTATTTCTTGAACTACTAAACTGAATACAATATACATATTGTAAGACTTTAACAACTAAATTCTTAAAACTTTAATGTATCTCTTGAATCCAAACATCCTTTAAATCTTCAACTCCTCTCCATGAAACATCATCATCAAAATTCTTTATTAAAGCAATATGTTCATCTTCTTTTTGCTAGTAATCTCTCCATTTTTTATGATGATCAAAAATTTGTTGAAATCCTTTATTAAAACAATATGTTCATCTTCTTTTTGCTAACAATCTCTCCATTTTTTATGATGATAAAAAATTTGTTAAAGGCTTGTGATATATCATGCTCTTGAATGTCCTATTCTTAATTAACAACTAAAGAAAAAAAATAATTAATCCAGAATAGAAATAAATAACAAGATATTAACATAATCACATATTTAACCTCTTGAATAGGTATTAGTTATCACAGGTCAATCAAAATATTTTTCCCTTTTTTTATTATAATAAAAAAATTATCTAATTTTAATACTCCCACTAAATGTGTTGATTTAATTACAATTTAGTTCTTTCTCAATCATTAAAATTTTGCTCCCCTAATCAAATATTCCCTTTACAATCTAAAACAAATTCTTAATATTTAAAAAAAAAAAATTCTTTTTTTAAATTTATTATCCAAGATAATCAATTATTCCAAAACTAAATTTCTACTTTCGAGCCAAAATAAATATTTTAAGACCTTTATTCTTGATAATCAATTATTTATGTAAGTTTTCGAAAAAATCAAATTTTAACTATTTTTAAGCTTCTAATACATTAATATTCCTAAATATCTTCTAAACTCATAACATTTATCATGATTCCTTAGAGCATTTCTTAGTTTCTAAATTTTAACCTGAAAAAAAAAAGAATTTTAGTTTCCAAAATCTTATTTGGATATACAAGCATGTTTCCAAAATCTTTTTTGTATTTTTACTTGTATTCGTTGTAAGATTTTACTTATAATGAGTACCTAACCTTGTGTTGGAATTTAATGACTGTAACTTTTCTGTACTTTTTGTCTCATTTATGTAATTATATTTTGTTTTTTACTTTGATTTAGTTTTATGTATAATGTTTGATTGTTGAGAAATCTTTTTGTATTCGACTATAAACTTTGAATTATATTGAAAAATACTTTCATTATATGAACTAAACTAAATCAACCAAAGATGATAGCTGCTAGAAAAAAAAAAAAATTGATCAAAGTTATTTAATCCTTAGACAACCATGATGTAGAAATTAACCTAGTTTGATGGTGTATATCAGAAAAAAATGTGATATGAGTGTATGTATGAAAAATGAATGCATATTAATTCACAACCAACATTCAGAGCCAACATTTATTCCAATTGATAATCACAACCATTGTATCCAACCTCTATTCTATTTAATCTATAATCTTTAGTTTATTCTCTCTGCACATTTGCTATTATATCTATGCAATTATGTCTAAAAAGACTTTATAACTATCAATATACTTAGTAATTCCTGTAGATATATAGGAACCCCCTATAGATATTTCAGCTATACCATAATTGACTCGATCTACTCGTCGAAATTACACACCACTCGCACTAGGGAACGAGACAAAGAGAGGCAGCATATGGTATAAAGGAGGTAGAGTGGGTGGAGAAGGATTAGATAATGATGACGAAATTACTATTTTAAAGTTTAAAAATAACTTCAGAAAGATGTTTAAAATTGAAACAATGTTGCATCTAAATAATAATTATCAAACTGTACATTTCATTACATATAATAGTCACCATTGCCAACTAATATAGGTAAACTTTCCAGCAATAAAGCCCGAATAATAAATAACAAACCAGCTATGAACAACTGAACACTTGAATCTGCAATAACCAAAGACCCACCAACATCCAGAAGACGTCCTTCTAGCTTTCCCTACACACTAAATTTCTCTTTATTTCTGATTATTTAGCCCCTTTGGGTGTAGCAACTGCCAATCAAGAATACCTAAGTAAACCAATGAATCTCAGGCTGAACCTTAGAACACTCTTACTTTATTATTCTGTGCAATTCTTTCGGAACTTTATGATCATGAAAAATTACAGGTGCCAGCTAAGTCATCACAGTGTGTTTGTTGCTGCCCTGCTGCTTCTTGTTGAGGCCCTGCTGCCTCTTCAAGGGCCCATCCTGATTCCTGTGCTCTTCGTCTTCTTTGACAAGGTACTTGTCTACCTGTGCCGCAGCTTGTCGTCCCTCTGAAATGGCCCACACCACCAGGGACTGACCCCGGCGACAATCACCGGCTGCAAACACCCCTTTCACATTAGTTGAGAAGCGGCCATAATCAGCCTTGAAGTTTGACCTGTTGTCTCTATCCACTCCCAACTTCTCTGCAATTGTCTGTCAAAAACAAAAGCAAAACATGTGATCAGTTAGAAAAACATCACTGCAATGTCTGAACTTGGCTAGAACATGATAAAAGTCAGGGCAAAACACCTATGAAGCTTTTTCATGTTGCACATAAACGTTTACAACTTTTATACAATGATATTATGACATAACATCTCTTCACTTTTCCATAAACGTGACATTTTCAGTTAAGTAGCTTTTGAGGAAACAAAATAAAGTTATTTTGATGGATACTTACAGGCTCGGGACCAAGGAACCCCATGGCTAGTAAAACTAGGTCAGCTTCAATAATCTCCTCCGAACCCTCAATTTCCTTAAACTGAAACTTGCCGGTTTCATCCTTTTCCCAGCAAACGCGAATCACTTCAAGTCCTTTCAAAACTCCGTTTTCATCTCCGACAAACCTCTTAGTCAGAACCTCGTACGATCTTGGATCTTTGCCAAATTTTGCTGCTGCCTCTTGGTGACCGTAATCTACTCGGAATATGCGAGGCCACTGCATTCCAAAAATATTGTAATTTAAGCTCAAAGATTCAAGTCAGTAACAGTTAATATGAACAAAATTATGTCGGCAATTATTTACCCATTACTAGTAATTACAAGAGTCCAATTTCTGGTTGTGTACTTCTAACAAGATACATGACAGAACTTTAAAACTAACAATCCAAATCAAACCTGAGGCCATGGGTTTCCGGGAGCCCTAGTTGGTGGGGGCTGAGGAAGGAGTTCAAGATTTACAATGCTACTACAACCATGACGAATGGATGTTCCTATGCAATCTGTGCCAGTGTCACCTCCACCAATGACCACAACTTTCTTGTCCTTGGCTGAAATGTAGTTACCATCAGCGAGATTACTATCAAGCAAGCTTTTAGTATTTGCATGAAGAAACTCCATGGCAAAATGAACTCCTGACAGCTCCCGACCAGGTACAGGAAGATCCCTACATGAAAAGATTTATATAATTCTCAGTACACCAACTTAGAGGACTTGAACTAAATCAAATAGGTAACGAGGACTTCATATCACTGCTTCACCTTGGTTTTGTAGATCCTACAGCCAAGACAATGGCATCATTTTCCTCCCGAAGCCGATCATGAGAGTATAAAGGGTCATGTCCAACATTAGCATTCACCACAAAATCTACTCCCTCCTCGGCCATAAGATTCACTCGTCGTTGAACTACGTCCACTTTGTCAGATTTCATGTTGGGGACCCCGTACATCATAAGCCCTCCAATCCTATCAGCTCTTTCATACACTGTTACCGTATGACCCATTTTATTTAGCTGATCAGCAGCTGCCAAACCAGCTGGTCCACTTCCAACGATGGCTACTCTTTTCCTGTATCAGGAAAGATATTACTTAATGGTAACAGTAGTCGATTTCAAAAACTTAGAGAATGTTGATGTTAAATTTTGCTAATTATTGTAGCAGAGTTGAACATTTTAAACACAGAATATTACTGAACATCAACTTTGTGGGTTGTACATATTTGCTGAAAAGGAACAACAGAATAGAACTGAATAAAACTAAATGCTAAGAAGAGAAAACAACTTACCCAGTTCTCGTGACTGGAGGTCGTGGCACCATCCAACCCTCCTCAAAAGCCTTATCTATGATGGCACATTCAATACTTTTAATAGACACGGGATTCTCAATAATACCAAGGACACAAGAGCCTTCACAAGGCGCTGGGCACACCCGACCAGTAAACTCTGGAAAGTTATTTGTTTCAAGAAGCCTCTCTAATGCTTCCTTCCACCTATTTTGGTATACTAGCTCATTAAACTCTGGTATTTTATTTCCAAGAGGGCATCCCGAATTTTCCTGAAATATTATGCAAGCATCTTCAGTTTAAATGCAGGTCCAGAAAACCCTTTTAAGAGAATATGTAAGTTGTAAAGTAAAAATGAAAACTTGGAGGTGGAAATGCACACCTGATGACAGAATGGGGTACCACAGTCCATGCAACGGGCTGACTGTGTTTTCAACAGGGGACCAGGCTTTGTCTCCTCCATCACTTCCTTCCAATCTGTCATGCGAACATTAGGATCCCTATACTGAACACCCTCGCGCTCATATGCAACAAAACCTCTATGCTTAATGGCATCACTGACTCGACTTGGCCTCTTGGGCGCCTCAGCCTGCTGATATTCAAACACATCGACATGGATAAATAAACTGTGCAAAACTTATTCTACGTTATAAAATTATAATTTTCTGGCATACTGCCCAGTAACTAACGAAGATAAGATAACCCCTCCATTTCCACCTCACCTCAATTCCATCTAAAACCTCCCATTTTATTTAAATTAAAAATCTATTATATTATAAATTTAGTAGAGTGAAACCCAATCTAACAGGTTTTAATTTTTAAAAAAGATCGTTTTTTTCTTATGAAATAGAACAGCAAATATACAAATATTATAAAAAAATTGATGGTAAAAATAAACTAACCTGACTCTGTTTCTCATTCAAGGATGCAGTTGCCAGTTTCTTAAGTTCTTCAAAAGCATCTTTCTCTACCGCTTGTGCTTCATCATCTTGGTCTTCGGCATCTTTTGCTGCATCTTTGGAGGCTTCCTCTGACTTCACACTAGCTAGAGCACGTTTATACTCCCGAGGGAATACCTTGATAAATTTAGGAAGAAGATTCTCAAAATCATCAAGCACTTCTTTGGCAAGCAGACTATTTGTGTGACGCTGATGCTGCTGTATCAACATTCTAAGAGTATAAATGTCCTCTTCCTCTTCAACCTTGTCCAGATCTACTAGTTCCAAGTTGCATCGAGATTGGAATTTTCCATCCAGATCTAGAACATAAGCAATCCCGCCACTCATACCTGCAGCAAAATTTCTACCAGTTTCCCCAAGCACAACAACAGTTCCGCCAGTCATGTACTCACACCCGTGATCACCAACACCTTCCACAACAGCCTTAGCCCCAGAGTTACGGACACAAAATCTTTCCGCTGCCATTCCATTGAAGTAAGCTTCCCCTCGAGTGGCCCCATAGAGCGCCACATTACCGATCACGATGTTCTCCTTAGGGTCAAAGTTACTTCCTTTTGGAGGATACACAACAATCTTGCCACCGGATAATCCTTTACCAACGTAGTCATTACTATCACCTTCAAGTTCCAAAGTGATACCAGGACAGAGGAATGCACCAAAACTCTGGCCTGCACTGCCAGTAAATCTGATATGAATGGTGTCGTTTGGAAGACCAGCTAGGTGGTACCGTTTAGTCACCTCATGGCTAAGCATGGTTCCCACTGCACGGTTTACATTATTGATTGGAGTCTCAATGTATACAGGGAGACCCTTTTCCAAAGCAGCATTAGACAGACTTATGAGCTTGTTATCCAAGGCATTGTCCAAACCATGATCCTGTTTTTGCACACAATATTGAGCAGCTTCTGGCCGCAATTCAGCTGCAGGTCTAAGCAGCAGAGAGAGATCAATGTTCTCTAGTTTCTCGTTGCTCTTAATGACTTCCTTATCAACTTCAAGCATATCAGATCGACCAACCATCTCATTAACTGTCCTAAACCCAAGCTGGGACATAATTTCTCTCATTTCTTCTGCCACCATAAAAAAGAAGTTGATAACATGCTCGGGTTCTCCAGCAAACTTTTCTCTGAGCACGGGATCTTGAGTTGCAATGCCAACAGGACAAGTGTTCTTGTGGCACTTCCGCATCATAATGCATCCAAGAGTAATAAGCGGAGCAGTACTGAAACCAAACTCTTCTGCACCAAGCAGAGTAGCTATGGCCACATCTCTCCCTGTTTTTAGTTGCCCGTCAGTTTGGAGGACTGTGCGACCACGTAGATCATTAGCAACCAAAGTCTGGTGGGTCTCAGCCAGGCCAAGTTCCCAAGGAAGCCCAGCATTCTTTATGCCAGTCCATCTGGATGCCCCAGTACCTCCATCATGACCTGAGATCAACACATGGTCGGCATGGCCTTTAACAACTCCACTAGCAATAATTCCCACCCCAGCTTCAGATACCAACTTCACACTAATCCGAGCAGTTGGGTTGGCATTCTACATATTAACAGAATGGAATTAAACAGAATTAACGTCTATTTAAGGAATATTCATTTAAAAGCACTGATTGAGAAATAGAATCCTCAGATGAAAATACCTTCAGATCATGAATTAGTTGGGCAAGGTCTTCAATTGAATAAATATCATGATGGGGTGGTGGACTGATAAGTCCTACCCCGGCAGTTGAATTCCTTGTAACAGCAATGTCTCCTATAACCTTGTGGCCAGGAAGTTCACCTCCCTCCCCAGGTTTTGCTCCCTAGAGATGAGAATTATGTTAAGACAATACCACACTCTTATGTGAAAAACTACAGTTTATATCTAACGTTACCAAAGGTCAAATGCAGGTATATATACTTAACGACACAATACCACCCAGAGGTGCCTTGAAATCATAGCATCATCTGCCACGAATATAAATTCATGAAAAATAGAAATTTAACTCCAACAGTGATGCAGGGTCTGGAGACTAGTCAATGAATTTTCTCTATACTTAAGAAAGAGGATAATAACCTCAATTTAATAGAGTAATTTTGACAGTTACCTGGGCCATTTTTATCTGTAGTTCATCAGCATTTGTAAGATAGTAACTTGAAACTCCAAATCTCCCACTAGCCACTTGCTTGATGGCACTCCTTTTGGGATTCATTGTGCCATCGGGAAGAGGCTCCATACGAGACGGTTGCTCCCCTCCCTCACCTATAACAAATATGCAAGAAATCAATCATCAGACAATCTCATAAATTTATGATCTTAATCATCATCTAATACAAATAGAAACTCAAGTGGTAAGTAACACAGGATATTCTGGATATTTTTGAAAAAAAACAAAACGGTTTCTGGAAAACGTGCTATGCAAATATATTTAACAGTTCAGAACAAAAAATGCTTGAATATTCTCCCACAACGTTTAACAAACCTGTGTTGGATTTCCCTCCAATTTTATTCATAGCCATTGCTAATGCTGTGTGTGCCTCCAATGATATTGACCCATAACTCATGGCCCCAGTGCAAAACCGTTTTACTATTTCGCTAGCTGGCTCCACTTCATCAATAGGAATTTTAGCAGCTGTCTCTTTAAATTTCAGAAGACCCCGCAAATTGCAAGCCTTGTTCAATTCATGAATGAACTTAGCATACTGTTTATATGCATCTGCACTGTTAGTTCTGGCAGCTTCTTGAAGCTTTGCTATAGCAAGAGGATCATTCAGGTGAACTTCACCACCCTTTCTCCAGTGGTAATCACCAGGATTTGGTAACGTTACAGCTTCTGCACTTCCAGGAGAGAAAATACGGGAAGGAAAAGCCAACTCATGCAGTTGCAAAGCATCACGAGCAAGTGCCTCGAATGTTGCACCCTCAACTCGACTTGGAGTCCCAGCAAAGCACTTTTCTATCACTTCAGATGAAAGACCCAGAGCTTCAAAAATCTGAGCACCTTTGTATGATGCCAAAGTTGATATTCCCATCTTGGCAAGAACCTTCATCATTCCATAGTTGCTTGCTTTGAAATACTTCTTGACCAACTCTTCTTTTGAGTGGAATTCACCACTTGCTTTGGGTGGGATCTTTCCATCAACCTGCAGTCGCCAAATTGCTTCTATAGCCAAATATGGGCATATAGCATCAGCACCAAAACCAACAAGTGTACAGAAATGGTGCACTTCACGTGGCTCAGCAGATTCAACTATTAAGGCAACTCTAGTGCGCTCAAGTGTTTTAACTAGATGTTGATGGACAGCACCAACAGATAGGAGGGAGCTCACGGCAACACGTTTCCTTGAGAAGGCTACAGATTAAACCACAGATATAAATTAATTAGGTTGACATGCACCATTAAGAAGTAACTTTAAGCAATAAAAGGTATCCAGGTGTGTAATACCTCTATCAGACAGCACAAGTGTGGTATAGCCTTCATTAATTGCATCATGTGCTTCTGCACAAATCCTGTCCAAGGCTTCCTCCAACCCTCTCTTACCACGTTCCTTTGAGTACGTTATGTCTATAACTTTGCTGTTCCATCCCCTATAATTCATTTTTTTAATGGCTTCCATTTCTTCAGTGGATAAAAGGGGACCTTTGAGGGAAAGGCGGTGGCATTGCTGCTCTGTGATTTCAGTCAGATCTCCTTCTGGACCAACCATACATTGCATAGAAGTGACTATTTTCTCTCTAATAGGATCAATAGGAGGGTTTGTCACTTGAGCAAACATTTGCTTGAAATATTCAAAAGTAAGTTTCTCTCTATTAGACATGACAGCTAGTGGTGTATCATTTCCCATTGACCCAAGGGCTTCTACGCCATCCTTCGCCATAGGAAGTAACAGCATTTCCAATGATTCAACTGAATATCTGCAAGTATAAAGCACCATATAAAAAACTTTTTCTTCATAAAAACTGCTGATAGAATTGAACAAATATTAATGTTGGATATTGCATACCCAAAAGCTTTCAATGGAGCCAATAAGCCATGGATGCCCATATTTACCATATCTACATCATCGTTGGATGGCTGCAGTTCATTTAAGATGTAACAATTAGATTTTTCTACAAGAAATTTGTGAGTTGTTCACATCAATATTTATGCTACACTTACTGGAATCACTCCTGCTATAGGTGGTGGTACTCTTCCAGATTTAGGAACAGAATCAACAATGTCTTTGAGTTCAATTTTCTGATTTTTGAGCCAATCCTCATAAGGTCTTGCCAATGAGTATTGCTCTTTTAAGGCATCATCATTTACAACTGCATGCTTCTCAAAATCAACCAGAAGCATCATGCCAGGATTTAGTCTACCTTTCCTACATATATCTTCTGGTGGAATGTCTACAACCCCAACTTCACTGGCCATTATAACTCGTCCACTATGAGTGACATAGAAACGGCCTGGTCGCAGTCCATTCCTATCCAATGTAGCTCCAAGATAGTGACCATCGGTAACTGTAGTGAAATTAGATTAGATGATTAGTGCCAAATCACAAAACCAATATGAACAGGACATTAATATGTGATAGAACAGAAGCCCCAGTAAAATTTACATGATATAAGAGCTGGTCCATCCCATGGCTCCATGAGAGCTGAGAAGTATTCATAAAATGCTTTACGCTGAGAATCCATGTTCTTGTCATTTTGCCATGCTTCAGGAATCATCATCATAACAGCTTCAGGAAGACTTTTTCCTGAATGAAGCAAAAACTCAAGCACACCATCAAAAGCTCCTGCAAGATAAAAACTACCCATTAGGATTCATTATAGGACTATAGTCTAGGGTGCAAACAGAATCTTTAGTCACGATTTTACCTGAATCTGATGAATTTGCATCCACAATGGGCAAAAGCTTCTTTAATTCACTCTCTGATAAACCAAGCTCCTTGCATTTTAGTAAACCCTCACGTGCCTTCATCCTAAGAAATAAAACAATACTACATCTATTAAAATGCAATGAGTACACCCCACAAAATTTACAATGCTTTTATAAGCTTGACGCACACTCAACTGACACAGTATCCATCTTTTGTGGAGGAATGAAGATACAATCATGTAATTAACAGACACTATTTAGTATTCATTCATTTCAGCATAATGGGCATATTACTGATAGACCATTTAATTACTGAAGGCATACCAATTAACATTGCCTCTGAGTGTGTTGATTTCGCCATTGTGTCCTAATACACGCATTGGTTGAGCACGATCCCAGCTAGGAAAAGTATTTGTAGAAAACCGTGAATGTATCTGCAGTTATGCACACAAAACAGAATAAAACAGTGTAGAAAATCAAATGCAAAAATGCTGTTTATTCCAGGTAAACGCATATATTAAGTGCCGGTAGAAATTCTAGAAATCCTAAATATCCCATTCACTTTCACCAAAAATGGTTTTTCACTCCACCACTTTGAAGAAATTGTCCTCCAGATCAACTACCCACAGAAAGCATCAGCAGAAATTTCTGCAAACATGATTTATCTTGATAATGAACTTTCTTACCAACTCAACCATTGCATCCAATCCAGCATCCAAATTCAAACAGTATTCAAGGAAGCGGAAGAACTTAAGAGATCATTCAAACCTCAATGCCTCAGAAGTCATTCCCCAACCTTGCATCTCTCCAGTTACTGGTTGTTCCCATGCTGTTTGTTGGAGTATAGAGTTAGTGCAGAAAGAAAATAGGCTAATGGGTAATATATTTACCAGGGCCATGTAGCTCGTAAACCTTTCATTGCCAAGATCAGCAAAGTAATAATCCCTCAACTGAGCTGGTGTTAGCTGACCTTTGTAAACAACAGTCCTGTACAAAATTGAATAACCATCACGAATTTGACATTGAATACATAATTTGCAGCAAACATAATTTACATGATTAAATGAGGTCCACTCTAGACAACCCACCTTGATGAAAGTGAACAGATATAGAAATCAGTAATGCCGTCATTTTGGAGATTTAATGCAGATGTAATAGCTGCCATGCTGAGCTTCCTTAATATGTACATCTGCAAAAACCAAGTATCCTATTAAGTTCTATTTAATTATCACTTAGAATTTATCATACAGCAACAAAAATATGAGCTGAACCAAAATTTGTTAAGCAATAAATTCAACTCCTTAATCTTTTTCATAGGAAAGAAATATGTTTCCATTATTTTGTTCACTTAAATATTTTAACACAAATGTCTTGCCACCAATGTCACATTGTAGAGAATGTACCTGTCTTTCCAAATCAACATTTGATTGAGCACTTGGCGTGAGAAACACTTGTTCAATCACTGGTTCTGTCTGTAGGGCTGATTTGCCCAATTCTGTGTTATCAGTGGGTACAGACCGCCAACCAAGAACAGTGTGCCCCAGAGATTCAGCAACCTTAAACCAGAACCACACTTGTCAGTAAAATATAAAATAATAATTTTAGCTCGTGGAGGACAAGTTCAGCATGATAAAAATAGTTTAAAAAGTATATCATGAAAAGTACAGCATTCAAAAGCCATTATTATTCATCACATCAGTTCAAATTAAATATCAAATACAAAAACTTCGGAATCAGATTTACCTTGCTAAATATTCTTTTGCTTTCCTCCCTTCGATTTTCAGACTTTGGCAAGAAAAACATGCCAACCGCATATTTTCCTTGGGGAGGAAGCTCAAAATCCACAACCTGCAACAAGATAAACCTATTAGTTAATATAACTAGTTAAAGATACAAAACTAAGTTCCAATAAATCAATTTTTTTTTTCTTTATTTTTTCATCAACAAAAAGGTTACACAGTCTAAGAATGAGCCAATAGGTATCTTAATGCAATTAAGTATTATTTACTATTGCCTACAACCTAAGTATATAAAATTTAAAAGTCTTTCGGAAAAAGAAAATAAAAAGCAAATGCAAAGCTCTTTAGCATCAAAATAATTCTATTAATTTTGAAGAAAAATACTGTAATAACAAAAATAATTATAGTACAATTTCAAATAATAATATAGTCCAAATAAACAAAAGAGAAATAAGGAAAAGGAAACAAATACAAAAAATAAATAAAGCATTCACATTTACTGTTTATTATGGAATTGGTATCAATAAAAATAAATAATTGAAAGTGAGAAAAAATCTTAAATAAATCTAGCTTTTAGTAAATTAAATCATCATCAATGGAAACTATTAATAAATTAAATCATCATGAATCGAAACTATTAGTAAATTAAATCATTAAATCATCATCAATAGAAACTAGTAGTAAATTAAATCATCATCAATGCCTATTTAGAAGCTTACTCAAGAAGACGTAATTGTTTCTAGATAAGCTGAACGGAGAAGTTTTGCACAAAAATTGATTAAGTACGATTTTGTTCAAAAAGCTCGTGATGTTTCAAGGGAGTTATTAATTTAAATTTAAGTGTGATAGAGATGATAAATTTTTTTTTTTTCAAATTGTCGATTGTCAATTTAAAAATGGTGTTATAAATAAAACCTTGTTATAAATAAAACATAATAGACACTTTATAAATCAAATACTTTTATAAAAGGTTTACAATCTAAAACCTTCAAAGAAATAGTTCATAGTTACTTTTATTTACTAGATATATTAGAAGAAATAGAAATACCATGTTCATCATGTAAAGTAAAAAAGTAGAATTTATATATAGAGAGATAATCAAATTATTTATATGTTTTTATTGTCTTAAAAATTATCTGGTATTTGTAAAATTAATTGAGTTGAAAATCAAATTACTACCCAGAATTCACTTTTCACTTATATAAAACCTAAGGGTAGATATTTGTAAAATTAAAAAAAAAAAATGCAAACAAAACATAGTGGTAGAAATTTGTAAAATTAAATGCGCAAACAAAAAACGTGCCTCCTGGTAAAAGACATGAGGCAGAGAAACAAGAATTCCAGCACCATCTCCAGTGTTGGCTTCGCAACCGCAAGCACCTCTGTGCGTCATCCTCACCAACATTTCCAGCGCGTCAGTTACCTGCAGTGCACACGCGCACAAAAATAATCACTTCGTCAATCTTAAACACCACGTTACATCCAAATCCAAACCAAACCAAAAGGTACCGTTCTGCGGTTACACTCTCCCGACAACTCCGCCACGAACCCCACCCCGCACGAGTCTTTGTCCATCCCTGGATCATACAGCCCCAAGGGCTTCTCTGGCACGGTGGAGAATGCTGACCGGACTGCCACCCTCCATTTTGGCAACCGCCCCGATTGTAGCAACCCGATCCGGTCGAACCCGCTCGACCGCACCTGTGCGCCGAACAACCTTTTCTTCTCTACGGTAGAGGCAGAGCATCGTGCAACGCTACTTCTCAGACGAAGACGCGCCGCTTTGTTAGGGTTATTGAAAGCTTTTATTTGAGGGTTGTTTAGAACAGGGAGCGTGAACGACAAAGCATTCGACATTGTTCACCAAAAGATAACAAATAAAAGCAATAGAAAGGTGAAACGCTTGTGCTTCTTTTTCTCCAATAGTTTTAATTGAGTTAACTTGTGAGAAGTCTTATTTGCGCATCCAGTGCCTGAATAGAGAAATAGAAAAGATGGTATATATCCAAAGGAAACAAAACAGATTTGGAGTATTTTTCACATTAAGACAAACAGATCTGAAATTACTGGTTGAAGATCCGGAATTGTGAGGAGATGGTAACCAAGAATTGAGATGTTAAAGGAGTGTCTGGTATGATGAAGACAGAAAATCGATACCAAGGAAGAAAGAAGAGAGGGAGAAAACCAGAAAGAGAGATGGCAGAGGGGTGTGGTGTGAGGAGGGTTGTTATGAGAAGAGAGGAAGGTGGATATATAAGGAAGAAAAAGGAGGTAGGAGGAGTAGGAAGAAGTGTGGGGCCACTAATTGTTCCTTGTTGTGCTTGGTGGCGGTGTTTGTGTAATTACCAACTTCGACCTCATCACTGTTCTGTTTTCTTTAGGATTCACAGTGACGCCACGTGCTAGCTGTTCTATGTGGCATTCTAAAGCCGCTCCATGAGTGGGTCCTACCATCTGGGTAGGTTCGGTCGCGAACTAGGAACCTGTGTGCTATGCTCCGCGGCTGATAGACACCGTAAATAAATCCTTTCTATTATAAGTAACTATGTTTTTTTCACTCGTACTAGGAAGATACTTTCTAAAAGAATTAAATATTTTAAGGATGTTTAAGTAAATAAAAAAAAAACTAAACTTTCTTACTTATTTAAAAATTTACGGGTTCAATTTATTAGTTTTTATTTTTTTTTTAATTTTGAATTTAATAGTCAATGTATAGTTCAATATATGTTGTCTTCAATTGTGTCCTGATAATTAATAAACTACAATCATTTGTTAAAATTTTGATTCAAATTATGTCTGTAAGGAAAAAAATTTAATTGATAATAATGACTTTAATAGTGGATTATGTTATTTAAGAGTGAATTATGTTAAAAACACAATGCTTTAGTTGTCTTGTCTGAATGAGTAGAGATTAAATTGAGAAAGTTAATATTTTAATAGTAATATTTTATTTATTATTCCTATAAATATTGGTTGTGTTTTTTTAGTACTTTTATTACTATTTAAATTTTTTCAGTAATTATGTTCTTTACCTTTATTGTTATATATGTTAACTAGAAATAACAATGTCAATTAAAATTTTTCATTTTGATATATCCTGTCCATAATTAGCATATCTTTAATTAAATTGTTTATTTTACATTTTATTAATTATTGTATTACATATAAGGTATTTTAGAATTTTATAATAATGCTATAAATGAATGAGTGACTTAAATAATAAACATCAGCATGATTTAGTTTTGAAATATTTTCTAAAAAAAAATCTTGAAGTTTTTTCAAAATTTATTTTCAATCTATAAACTAAAAGCAATTAAAATTGAAATGATGGATGGATTGTAACAAAAAAAAAATACCAAAGACAACAAAATAATACAAAGAGAATGTTGTGATTCAAATCAAATGATGTATAAGTTATTCAATTTGAGAATATTTAGTTTAATTTTTTTTTAATTTTGATTAATTAAGTTTATATTGTTAATGAAATGTGAAAAGTGTTACCTGTCAGTTTTTTTTAATTCTTTTTAATTTTTTCTTAATTTTAAATAAAATTATCTATGTATAAATTCAACATTGTATTATGTGATAGTATTCTCATGATATTGGTGTTACGTGTAAGGACACATGTTATTAGTATCAGTACCACTTATCAAGTTATTATTATGAGTATCACGTGTCAGTGTGTTATATTCAATTCAGTTTTAACTTTAGTTAATTTTGTTTATTTGTGTCCTATTTTTAAAAAGAAAAATGAAACAATTTTGTTTTTATCTAAATTGAGATCAAATTTAACTTTTATATAAATATTATATTGAAATTTTAATTAAAATTTACATTTTTATTAAATATTTTTTCATTATTTTTAAACCAACTCTAACTATATTATTATAATATAACTATTAATTTTATATTTAATTTTTCTATATGTATATACAAAGATGGATTAATCAAACTTAACAACTATTCTACCAGTATGTACCATATTAAATACAAAATACAACATTTAAATTTAAATATTAAATCTTAAACTCTAAATCATTAACCATTAACATATTAAATATAATTATTTAAAATCTTATTCAAAGTCTTATGTGATTATAATCTTTTATTAAATGACATTAGTTTAATTTTTACATACTAAAGAATATTCAACAATATTTATATCATAATTTAATGTAAAAGTGATAAATGTTATAAAACAATTGTTTAAAACATAGTTATTACATATATCAATGAATATTTATTGTTTTTTAAAATAAATTTATTTTAAAAATCAAATTAAAATATATTTTTTAAATTCACTTTATTAAATTATTAATTAATTAAAATTCACAAAAAGGATATAATTAAAAAAATAGTATAGAAAAAGATAATTAATACTTCAAATATAAGTTATTTAAATATATGTTATTGATTAACATAATAAATAAATAAAATAACCTTTTAGGACATGTAGCTCCAAAATAAATATAAATAAAAAATAGAAAAAATAGATAAAAGAATAAAATAACTTTATAATTTTGATTTATTGTATTAAAATGTTTATAGGAATATCTGGCAGTAGTGGTAATAAGTGAGAACTAAGCTATCATTAAGTAAACTTTTGAGATTTGATTATATTATCTAAGAGATTTTATCTATTGGTGCATAACACTCATTCTATATGGAATTTAGGAAGTCGAAAAGATTTCTTTAAATTAGACTTTTTCATAAAGACAAGAAATTCTCTTGTATTATTTATGTGCTATAAAAGGAGGCTGAACTCTACTTAATAGACAAGAGACAAAAGATAGAAACCATAAAAACAACATTGACTTGTGAAAATTTTCCAAAACAATTTCCTGAAAAAGATATTTTTCGTGCTAAAATGTAAAAGAAGTTCAACTTTGAGTGTAATGTTAAATTTTAATACCTAACTTAATATCTCTTACATCATAAGGTACTTTCATTAAAATTTAAAAATAATATCTTACTTACGTATACAGAAAGTTCATACAAAAGTAACAAAACAATTATAGAGAATAAATAAAAGGAGAAAACATTTTATATTACTTAATTAAATCAAGCACTTAAAATTATAAATGTTTTAATTTAACATATTATTTACCACTTTAATTATAATAATTAATGTTTTCTTGTTTAATTTTAAACTAACTCTACTTAATCATAAAAAATATTCAAAGTTTAAAACTAACGTAACCAAAACATATAGGATAAAAAATATTATTATAATTTTATAATAAATTTTTTTGATAAACTAATAAAAATAGAGTGTTCATAACTTCAAACTGACTTAAAAAATTGATAGTTTTAATTTTTTTCTTTCAGTTCAACCATTTGTTTGTATTTACAATTTGATCAAAGCATATATTTATATATATATATATATATATATTATATATAATAATTATGTGTTAACCCAAAAAAAATACTTTTTTATTTTATGAGAAGAAATAAGATTATTAATATTTTTTTCTGAGAATAGAGTTAAACATTCATTTAAAACAATTTTTTTTATTGTGTACTTAATGTTTTCATTTTGGTACTAAAATAATTTTGTGTTCACCAATTAATTTAAAGTTGTTAAATAAGTCAGTTTAAATTTAATCAATTAAAACAATTAATGCTATAATAAATATCTAATAAAAGTTTCAATAACCGTATCTTGTATTAAAGTTAATTTAATTACAGTTTAATTCCTTTTAAATTTTATTATTGATTTATTTATTATAATGAGATGTTTAGTTGATCTATTTATGATCAATCAATATTTTCCATGTTACAGGTCACTAGATATACTATAAAATCCATATAAATTTATTACTATATTATACAAAAGTTAAAGAAAAAAATTTAAGTGTAATAAAATTATTTATTGATATAACGTTACCTATTAAAGATAAAATTAAATAGATATATTGATAAAAAGTTATACAGTAAAGTCATTTAGGTTAAATCATACAAATTAGTTGGATCTAATTTAAATTTATATTATATTTAAATCAAATAAACCGAATTACATATATATCACTTCTATATTTAAATTTAGATAATTTTTTTTATCAAGAGTTCAATCAAACTGTATCATAAATACTTAGTAAAAACTATAGAGAAAATATTTAGAATTTTGTAACTTCTCTTAAAGTTTGGTAAATCCAAACCTAACAACATGGATGAAGTGGTTATCTGTCTGAGTAGAAAGAAACTCATTCAAAAGATCCTAAGCATTGCATTTCTTCTTGGACTCTCCATTTTGGATTAATGTAACAAAAATTAAATCATGCACATGAAATGCATCTCTTAGTTTATGTTAATGTGGCAAAATTTCAATCCAAGTGTTAAAGAAGGTTACTCTAATTTGTTACTTGATAGCAATGTGAACCAAAGTATACATTCACACAACCTATTTTCTCAACCATTTCTAAATTGGTATAAAAATGTATATTCAACTGTGATACTTGGCCTAACTTCATTTTCCAGTTGATTTTTTTTTTTTTGGAAACAGACAAGAACAAAGCTTTAAAGAGTAGAAACAAATACCAATAGTAATTTTTTAGTGGCAAAAAAAATTAGATGAATTTTAACTTCTACAAATTAATATGTCAAAAATAAATTATTCATTAAGTTTTATTTTAACCTGACTTTATTGAGATACCATTGATAGAACCATTATCATATTTAAAATATTATCGATTTTTTATAATATTTTAATATAATGCATCTATTATTTTTTTTTATTGAGATTAAAAAAGCTGGAAAACTCTACAACATGAAATTATTATAGTTTACCTAATTTGATATATGTAATATAATAATATTAATATTAAATATTACAATTAATACTAATATAATTAAATTTATATTAATAATATAAATTATAATATTAGTACTAAATAATAATAATACAAAAAATAATATATACATCAATCAAATTATTGATAAATTTTATAAACTTTATTCTTATTTATCTTCCTCTTAATTCAAACCATCTCATAATCACTTAGTTCTTCAAATTCATTCGTCTTCACACCTTTAAATTGATCCTACACAGGCATGATTTTATGAACTTCAAATTTGCATAACATGGTTTTGACTTAGCTCAGTAGAAAATTTTTAACAACGTGTTTGAATATTTTAATATTGGTTTTTCTATTAAATGAGAGTAATAAATTTTCAAAAATTTGTACAGATATATAAACTTTCAGTTTCTTCACTTCTTTTACCTTAAAACTTTATTTATTTCATTTAAGGATAAAAAAATGTTATTTTAATTTTTTTCAATTATTTGATTAATAAATTAAAATTTGAATATGAAAATATTATCATTTTGCTTCAAAATATTCATATATATATATATATATATATATATATATATATATAAAATAAAATAAAACACATGCAAAATTTAATAATAAAATTTATTTACAAAAATTTTAAAAAAAAAGCAGAAAGAGTTTAAAACAAATTAAAACAGTATACTAAATAAACATATTTCTTTTAAAATAATAAAGTAAAAAATTATAATTTCAAAACACAGTGTCTTTATTTTTAAATAGTGTTTTTATTAATTTTTTATTTATATATTTTTTAAATCTATCGATTTTGATCAATTTCATTAAAAAATTGCACTAGTTTTATTTTTAATTTTCTTTTATTTTGTAACCACATGTTTTCGTATCACTTTATTTATTTCTTTTACTCGCTTTTGAACATTTTTTTTTTCTATAAATAGTCTACAATTTTTTTTTCAAGGTTAAATTCATCAATAACATAAAAGTACACGAACATTGCCTCTGTTATGTATTTTTCAATTAAAAAAATATCCATGTAAGATACATTGAAGAGTGGACTAACAAAGAGGAGGGTTTGCAGTGTCGCCCAGAGGAACAGAGGAGAGAAAATAAAGTTAAAGCTTATTTATGTTTATTTAACGAAAGAGACTTGATTAAGGCAAATTTTACTAAATATGAACGAAATTGAAACTTTTTTAAAAAGTATGACCAACTTAACACATTATAACGAAACTAGGGACAAAAAAAGTAATTAAATTTTATCGATTTTAGAGTTTGAAACTTTAGTCAGAGTTTAAAAGGCTCTTAAAAACTTAAAAAGAAAAAATATATTTAAACTAATCTTGACTTCTAAATAAAATGAAATTATTTAATATATTTGAATAATTAAAATAAAATCAAATTATTTTGTGACTCATTTTACAACTTGTGATATAATGACATACCATCTAGTCATGATGAAGCACACTCAAGTTCTTACCATTATATATGGACAATTGAGTTCTTATTATAAGGTTTTTGGGCTTAGAGATTACCTAATTTGGAGTTCATTTTATAGTTACTTCATAGTCAACATGCACATGGAATGACTTGTTCTCCAAGATTTAGAGTTTCTTGGTCTTAAACTTTAGAAGAATAGCTGAAGTACATTTAAAACACTAGAAAGGATATTAAATAGTGTTATAGGAAAACTTTTGCAAAGGATATAGTTTACTAGACTCGTTAAGGATTACAAAATTTATATAAGTTGTTAAACGCTTAACTTGAAAGTCTTGTTCAAACTATAAGTTCTCAAACAAATATTTTTCAGTCGCTTAAACGGATTAACCACAAGGTTTTGATAAAACCAGCTCTTAATAAAAATAACGTTTGATGACAAGAGCTTTTATGATGGTAAAGAAAGCACACAACTGTAGAGTTTGTAAAATGAGCGTTTATCAAGATTAAACCAATAACTAGACAATTATTTTATACTGGTTCACTCTACCGAACTACGTCTAGTCACCTCTAAGACCTCTAAGAAGGTTCCACTATAATCTTTAACAAGATTACAATTGAGTATTCTAACCACTCCTGGTATCACCTAGCCACTCCAAGGAACTAAAACTGAGTTTCACCCCACTCCTAGTTACATAGTATTCTTCACCACTCCTTAGAGACTCCCAATATCTTCCTGATACATTTTCTAGTTGAGTTTCACCCATTCTTGGTTTCCACTAGACAAACTTGTCTAGTTACTATTTAACTCCACCGAGTTGAGCGTAAAGTGTTTGAATTCTCTTCATAATTTACAATCAACAGATCGAATAAAAGTCCTTAGACTGTTATTCTCGCAAAAGGGATATGTGTATAATACAATTCAATCTAATAGACTCTCAAATTTCTCTCTTCTTACAAAAGTAAGCTTGTGATTTTATGAAGCTTGAGAGTATTTCCTCTTTCTTTTGAGCTTTTCTTTTCTTCATAAATATTTTCTTTCATATCCATGTGCTTATTCTCTAACTCTCTTTTTTAACATTCTTCAATATATAGGTTTCAAGAAAGTGTTTGTTAGATAGTACTTTGCTTTGATCTTCGAATCTTCTTAGCCTTGTCATAGGTAGTAATTGTTGGTTAAAGTCAACTTGTCATAACAGACATGTTTTTCTAGTTCTTTACCAAAAGTAGGTTGTATAAAATTTCTAGAATGACTTTGGATAGAGAGAACATTTCGTGAATGTCTTGTTTGTCTATAACATCCACTTCTGATTTGTATAGGATAAAGTAGGTGGATACTTGTTATAGGTAATATGCACATAATAGAGTAGATATGCGTGCAGGCAAATATGTCTTTTTTTCTTCTCACTTTTGTTGTTTTTAAACGTCGTGCATTTAATGGCATTTAATGCATGTTCAGAACAACAAAGTGTTTTTCACATTTTTTACCGTTTAGGCAGGATTTGATCGTTTAATATTTTCACTAAGATACCAAGTAATTGCTGAAGATTTCATCATTGGATGAAGGAGATCGTTTGGCGCATGGTATCGTCTAACCTATGTAAACGCTTTTTTAAGTTTTCTTTGTATTATTCGAAAGTGTGTTTAACAAAGTGTCTTTCAACACAAGTTTTTGGATCATCATTTAAGACTTTTAGTGTACTTTTCAAAAACATCTTTTAACACTTTTTTTATCAAGACATGTTGAGAGTTTGTTTAATCATTGCTTGACAATGTATAACTCTAGTTGCATTCAACAAGACTCTCTTCGACACATTTATTAGGGAAACCGCTTAATGGTGCGTTTGTTCATCTATTGGTGTGTTTCCAGAAGCTTTTCTCAAGGTATTTAGATTTCACATAACTTTTTCATAAACCACTTATATTTTAGCTATATTGCTTTTCTAATGATAACACTTTGTTATATGTTCATTTCTTTTATTGTTGTTTATTTCAAATAGTTCTACAAGTTTGGAATTTGTAAGTAAACCTTCACAAACCATGAAAATACTATCATATTGTATTCATGTATTTATTCTAACATTATTTATTCATATTGAAGGTATTTGCATCACCTCTGCATCGAAAGAAAGAATGCTATTATCTATGGGTTTCTTGATCTTATTATCATTCAAAGTGTAGGAAATAAATTAGAGGAGGTGAAAAAATACTTAATAGAGATGTTTGAAAAAACTGGTAAATAGGTCTATATAACACCTTACTTGCATAAGTAAGTACACAATTTTTGAATTAATGATAACTAATTTAAAACTTTTTTTAATTAATATTATTCTAACTTGTAGGGGTCATTGGCAATTGCTAATTTATTTATCCTGGTCGTTTTCTGGTAGTTCTCTTATGTTCCTTGCATAAGAAATCTAACACATTATTCATCAAAAATATATTAGAGGCATAAGTTTTCCTTTCTATTTTGTTTCCTTCCTATATGATTATTATGATGTAATGAGTGTTTACATTTTGTAGGCCTTTGGAAGCTCATTCAAGGTTGTGGGGTGTTCCATCTATATCTAGAAAGAAGATGAAAATAATCACACCTGATGTAAGAAAAGTTGACCTTTGTTTTGTGTTTTGTGATTGTTATTTTTGTGAGGAATTGACTATGTCGCTGGTTTTGTGGAATTTGGATTAGCAAAATTGATCAAAGCTACATGGTGTAAAGGCTAGCTAGAGTATAATATGATATTTTGTATTCATGGTTTAATGAGTCTTGATTATTTGTATTTAATTTGCAGTGTCGACGTTAACTAGGTAGCTACGAGTGTGTGTATTATGTAATGAAACACATGCACACCATTATTTGTACAAACATTACTAAATCATGGAATAAGGTATTAAAAAACTAACTAAATACTTATCTAACTATTCATTACAATATTGTTTTGACTCCATTATTATATTTTTAGATCTTTAATGATTCATCTCCCATGGAAGCTGCAGACATTGAAGATATTAGAACGAACTGTACTTCTTTTATTTTAAGTGTTAGTAGAAACTTGGCTAAAATTTAGTAGTGTATGTACATTAATGTAATATTTGGATTTAATATATAGTTTGATGTATAAATATTATTAGACAATTTAATGTTTGAAATGAATTCTATTTTGTTAGTTTAATTGAATTTGTTACTTTGAAGATATATTGATTATAAATTGATTGGATGAGATGATAATACAGGAAAATGATTGTAAAATGATTGGATTATCATGTACGTCATAAGAGGTTGATTCTGAAAATCATATATTATGATAGGTGAAAAATTGTTCGTCATAATACATTCAACATATTATGATTGGTAAAGTATCTATGTCATAAAACACCATATATTATAAATAAAAGAAAATTTGTCATAATAAATTGGATGTATTATGATTGGTGACAAAAATTACGTCATAATATGTTAAACCTATTATGGTGTAATTTTCTGATACATCATAAAATGCGCGTACCTATTATAACGTCCAGAACTATGACACATGTCCACTCGTCATAATAGGTTATTTTTATCCATCATAAAATGTGATTTCTGTACTAGTGGTAAAGCGACAACCATTAGCGAGGATTGAGAAATTGTTGGGTTATTTAACAATTTTGTATATAAGTTAATTGTAATGAATTTTGTGATTTTATTTGAAAGGTTTAGTTTTTGACTATGAAATTAAATGAATAAGATTGTCTTTTTACTTCAATTTAAAAGTTTTAATTTCTACAAATTAGAAGATTTTATAACTTATTCGTGACATCTAAAATCGATGTGTTATATTTATGGGAATCGAAGTCCAAAATGGAAGTTTAAGTTTCGGTAAACCCATTATTTTTTATCTCATGTGTATATGTTTCAATTATTGAACTGAAACATAATATCTAAAATAACTAATATCAAATTTTCTCCGTGCACTATTGTCTCCTATAAATAATCTTCTATTTTCTTCATTAGATAATTATGTTTCAGAGCCGATAAATCAAATTCCCTTCTTATACTCTTCTTAAAGAGATTTCTATATTTTGGAACTAAAAAAAAAGTATGCTTATAACATACTGCGTAACCTGCTGTTAGGAATAGAAAGTGGTATGTGTACCCTGATGTTTGGTTATAGAAAGTGAAGATGATAAAAAGATGGTGAAAATATCAGTACTGTGTATTTGTACAAACCCTCTACTAGTATACTAAATTTAATAACAATTTCTACGTAAAGTAGAAGCAAGAAACAAATGCATGTGTATTGACATAATGTTGGTTGCACTTCTAGAACAAAGAGTGCGTTGGTTTTCCGTGATTCCCTGTTATGGAGACTGTTAGTAAGACGGAAAAAAACTCATTTAGCAGTGGTTTAAAAAGTAAAGGAAGTAGGGTATAATATTCAAAGCTCTTGGTATCTCTGGTTTAAAATAGGAAAGGAGAGAAAACAGACAACACGAATCTCTACGCATTATCAATGTAAACTATTCTATAAATTCTCAAATAAAAAATAGAATCTAGCATTATTTCTATGCCAAAGTGCTCAAAAGAGAAGTAAAATTCGACAAAAGAAAATGGTGGATATATGATATTATATTGGCATACAAATTTAATATATGAAAGCATGGATTTTTCCTCAGGATAATCAGATTTCGTCAAATGATGGGTGGTGCAAATTAATCCAGATCCCATCGAAAAGCAAATTCATGACTTTATTTGACTTTGTTAAATTTCTTAAAGTGCTCTTTTGATTCGTAGTGGAATTAAACAACTAAACATGTCCTAACAACCCTTTAAACAATTGAAGATGGACAAAAGAATAAGTAAAATACGAATGCACGACACAATGTCTCATGATTCCCACAGACAATTACCTTTTAAAACAAAAATGGAATCCTAACCATTTTTCATTTGTGGAATCTTAGTGTACTATGTAGATATAATTATATGTTTTAACTGTTGCTATAACTCGTGATGTTATTAGAATATAAAGGTCAAAACTCAATGAAAAGTAGCCAAGTGGATGGTGTGGTAGGTTGCTTATTAGTAGGTGTTGGACCCTTCACTATCGCGGGTAGCTGGGAAAGTTTGAATGAGTAAGATAGTGAAGCTAACATTCTTTTCATTATAAAACCTTTGTATTAAAAGAGTGTCCCACTCTTCGGCAAAAGTTTATAAACTATTTCACCAACCCAACTGATTACCTATTATTACGGTTAAGGTTTAATATTCCATTTCTTACTATTAAGACTTTTTTTCATTTTTTTTTCAATTTCATCATCTTTTAAAAGACAAATTAATAGACTCTATTACATTATATTCTTATATTTAAAAAGTGAACTTTAAGTATGAATCTCTTTCTCCAATTCTCAAGTGGAGTCACCTGTTCTATTGTCTCAAATGACCTTGACAAGTCTGGTAGTTTTTCCGCTGGGCCGTTTGGTGTGTCTTTCCTCAACTCGGATTAGTTGCATTTTTATAGAGAGATTCTCCTTGACTTGCACATCTTCAACTTCCAGCACGTGAGAAGTGGCATGAGAAATGGAGAAAACAAAAAGAGAAGTTGAGGGATATCCAAGCCATCAGGACCAACCACTGAGGATTGGAGGACCAACCGTGTCTAGAGACGGTTCTAGTTCCAGGAAGACACATATATTTTATTTTGCTTTTAATTTTTAACTACTTAACCTTAAAAAATTGATTTATCTAGTGTGGTTTATACCTACTTATATATGTTAAAAGTATTTTATCTCTAATTAATGTAACATTTTAAACACACTCTCTCACATGGAGCCTTGAATTAGACATTAATGATAATGCGATAATGAGTAAAATAATAAATCCAACAAATTTCATCAAATAAATTGTAATTCATGTCTCATGTTAAGTATTGATTTTAAACTTAAGTCAACCATACAAAACTAACTTATAAGATGAAACTTTTACTTACTTTTATACTCTAAATTAATCTTATTTTAATTCGATATGAAACTTTCAACACATAAATAATAATAATAATGTTACAACAATCGTATAATATCTAAATAACGTAACCTCATCAATTATAATTAATTAAAGTTAACTTGTTGACAAAATCATCATGTGTCGTTAATAACAAATACAACAAATATCATGTATTATATGAATCACAGAAGTATACATGAAACATCAAAATCCAACTTAAATTTTCCAACATGAACCTTCCATTTTCTAACATGCACTCAGAATTCACTATGATAAAGTTAATTATTATTTTACACAAAATAAAAACAATTTATATTTATAAAGTAAATAATAAGGCCCTACACAACAATACATTGAAGAAGTGGGACAATGTATTCTTGACATGTCACATTGATCACCAACCAATTTTGTTAGTTGATAACTAAAATCGTATCATACAAACCTGATTACCAAACCATATTGCAATGAACAGACAGAAACTGTTAATGAATATAAGGGCTATCTTTATAAATATCTCGATCACATATGTTTTCCATTATGCTGTTTGAAAATTATCGTAGCTTTTTTTATATTTTATGAAAATCTAAATTAACTCGGTTTTAATGATTTATTAACTATATTGTTTCTAATTTACTCCTGAATAAATTAATTTAATATCTGTATTTGCAGAATTTATTGGAAGAATATGGTTATTTTAATTGGTGACACATTCTTTTTATGTTTTTAATCTGTATATAAAATTGTTTAACTGCGGTCGGTCAGTGTACAATAAAGTAGGAATATAATGCTCTAATTAACTACATAATTTGAGTGTTCTAAAATCTATTCCAAAATATAAATAAAAAAAGGTTAAAACCATTTAGGCGTCTCTATTTCGTAAGGTATTCCCAATTTGGTCTCCTTTTTCAAACCTTCCCACTAATTTCAAACAAACAAATTAACCCTTACCGTTAAAGATCGTTAACGGTGTTAAAATTGTGCAGAGGTGGGTAGATGACGTTGTTAAAATTCTCCTTTTGAGGGGTTAAAATTGTGCAGAGGTGTTAAAATTATGCAAAGATGTTCAAATTTTTCCCATTCTCCTATGCACAATTTTAACACTTCTGCACAATTTTAACACCTCAAAAGGAGAATTTTAACCACGTCATCTACTCACCTCTGCACAATTTTAACACCGTTAACGATTTTTAACGGCAAAAGCTAATTTGTTTGAAATTAGTACTTATAAAGACTCAATTGGAAAGGTTTAAAAGAAGGAGACTAAATTGGAAATACCTTAAAAAAAATAAGGACACCTAAATGATTTTAACCATAAAAGAATTCAAAGTCTTTTTGACCTTTTTATTTAAAGCACACTTTCAAATCCAAATTTAAGAAAAAGCTACTCACTGACGGAATCAGGTCCAAATGGAATACAATGATCATTGAATGTACCTTTAATTTGCACAACTGGTTTGTCAAAACCAAATTTGACTTTAATTCCTTTTAAATTTCGTATTCTTTGTCAGAAATATGATTGGAGACTTTCATGTTGAGTTAATGATTACGAAATATTTCGGTCTGCCATAGGAAAAATGATTAGGACATTTCATGTGGCTACACTATGTCTCATACAACCTTTAGAAAAATGTTTAATTTTTTTTTCCTGAACCTAACCGGTGATTATTATGCCAGGATATTGTGAGTGTTTTAAACACAATTGATGGGCACGTTGTAGAAAAAAAATCAAAGCTTGTAGTATATTCTTAGCCGTTTTTCTAGAGATTTATTTACTATAAAATCTTTTTTGTTGTATGATTCTTGATTATTTTATTTTATAAAACTGTTTTTATCTGTTTAAATATATTTCTTGTCACACCCCATTTAATATTCCTCTTTAGTGGGGTACACGTGTCAGCCGTCCGGTCTCCCCTGGTAAAGTGGGAGACCAACTCTGCCAAGTTTTTAATTCCCTTCCTTCGTGATCCGTGTAGCAGCAGCAGAGCAGTGAAGCCCCAGAAAGTGGAAGTCAGGTGGCACGCTGAGAATGGACGGACGTTCTTAGTGGAGGCAGTATTTAAGGTAAGATGAAAAATCTTGACGCCACTTTTGCATGCAATCTTCATCTTCCTCAAACTTGTCTTTCTGAAAATCTCAAATCCTCCTCCTTCTCTCTAAAACCTCCCTACCTTCTCTCTAAAATTCTAACCCAAATACTGTTCCGATCACCCTTCAGATCACGTCTGAAGACTCCTGGTGCTCGTATCTTTCACTTGAACGTTCGGTTTCGAGTTTGTACCTTTAGAAGAAATAATTCATATCAACCTACTTTCAAAGACTTAGCTGGAATTAGAGGTAAGGGAAGCTTATGAAATTTCATTATGATTTTCTTGTATGGTTGAAAACATGATTTAATGTATGTTTGATGGTTTATATGGTATGATGAAATGTGTATGATGTGTTAAATTGCTTATGTTGATTAGGAACTTAGAGGAGTGCATGAAAACTTAGAACAATTGATTCTGCAATCGAAGGGTCATTAGGACCGTTCGGTTTTCCCCTAAAACGATCGGTCTTGTACTATTGTATTGAAGCTTAAATGTTTTGCTTAGTCTGTCATAATGATCTATCCATTACAGAACGCTCGGTCTTATACTGAGTGTTCGGCTTTAATGTATTCGGTCATAGACTGATTACCTAGTCTCATGTTAACTATGTTATTATAGTAGCGTTCGTTCACATACTGGACGTTTGTTCACAAATTGGACGTTTTATATTGATAATGTTTATTGAAAGTACTCGGTCATAAATCGAGTGCTCGTCCTGAGAAGTACTCGGTCATAAACTGAGTACTCGTTTTCATATTAATTGCCTTGTTATACGGAACGTCCGGTCTGGAATTACTTGGTCATATACTGAGTGTTTAGCCTCATATTAACCATTCGGAACGTACGGTCTTCCACTGAGCGTTCGACTTGTAAGGAGGATTTCTTATTTGATAAATATTAGGTCTTATACCCGTACTTGAATTCTTAAAACGTCCGTTTTATAATAATATTATTTATTTGAAAAGTGTTCGGTCTTACACTGATACTTGATTCCTCACGGAGTGTCCGGTCTTGTACTGACACTCACTTTATTGAAGAGAACTCTTTTATTTAAAAACGTTCGATCTCATTCGAACCATCCTTTGACTAAATCTGTTTTCTTGGTTAAGATCCATTAATTTTTCATGGTTAAGTTCTGTTTGTTTCCATCGTTGAGTTTCCCATTGATTTTTCGTCCGGGTCTTCTTAACTTAGTCTGGTTGATTTGAAAGGTACGTTTCCATTGCGTTGTCGTTCGGTTTGTTGTTTGTATAAGAGAATTCCAAGGAGGAATGTCTTATGATTGATTTTGGTTGGTATAGTATGACCGTGGCAAAAGGCTCAGGTTCTGACTCTATCTTGATATTCCGTGATTACGCCTTCTAGAGTAGAGGAGGGTAAGTCATGCGTGGGAATGGCAGGAGGTCCTTTAGCCTCAGGGTATTTCCATACCGAGGTGGTTCCACTGGACTAACCTCGGGTGGCGGTCTGTTAAGTGTATCCCAGCCAGGTCCACCCGGGTGCAGAGAGCGGCGAGCATACATGGTCATACCGTCCGTACAGGGTTTAGAGTAATTGATTTTGATGATGTTATCGTTCGGATTTTAAATGGAAAGATTTGACTTATAATTTATGATTGTGATATTGATGTTAATGATTCATTGAATTTTTCATAAGCTTACCCTTGTGTGCCTTTGTCTTGTCTATGTTGCCGTTCGGTATCCGACCGTTCGGTTGTTCTCTTCACTGCAATGATCATCCTTTTTGGGTGTGAGCAGAGGGAACTGAAGAGGAAACTTTGGAAGAAGCCTTGCAAGCGGAGCAACCCCTGGATGTCCTACCGGAGAGCTGTGCTGGACCATCCGACCCTTAGTCTAGATTTTTTTTTTTATCTTTTGCTTAATATAGATGAACGTCCGGTTATGTATTTTGTAAAACCGTTCGTTCTAGTTTTATCAATTGGATTCAGACTTCTCTACTTAAGCGCTTTTCAATTCCTATGTTATGACATCTCTCGTTTTCTCCTTTTACTCACTCTTTTCCACTGTTCTTTAATATTGTTCATGATAACTCCTAGAATAAAATATAGCTTTTGTTATATATATTATTGGGATGTTACATTAATAGTATCAGAGCAGTTTCTTCCATAGAATGCCTGTAGGTTATGAGTATGCCTTGCCTGTGCTGTGTACTCACGTGATCAGTTAGATTTTCTAACTTCTTATTGAAAACTCATGGATCTTTCTTTTTGTTGAAAACAGAAGATGGCTCCAAGACCACCCCCACAACCTGCCGATCGGGATGCGTCCGGAAGTAACAACAACTTGTTGGAATCGGTTCTAGCAGCGCTTCAGCAGCAAAATGCCAATCTGATTCAGCAAAACGCACTTGCATTGCAGAATTCGGAAGCTGCCAGGGTAGCGGCAGAGGCAACCCAAAGGCAATTAATGGAGTTACTGAGGACCGGAATGCAGACTGGTGGACCGTCCGTTTCTGCCGTACCCAATCCGGCGGAATGGAGTTTGGAGAGTTTTCTCCAACACCGTCCGGCCAAGTTCGATGGAAAGTGTAGTGTTGATGAAGCCAATCGTTGGTTAAGAGACATGGAAAAGATTTATAATGCCAAGAGATGCCCAGGTGAAAATAGATTGTTATATACTGAGTATCAACTAACCGGCGAGGCAAATCACTGGTGGAACGCGATGAAGACGTTATTAGAAGAACAACGAGCCCCTATCACTTGGGAATTGTTTAAAGAGAAGTTCTATGAAGAGTATTTTCCCAACAGTGTTCGGTTTGCCAAGGAGGTGGAATTCCTTCAGTTGGTTCAGGGAGGAATGTCAGTGTCTGAATATACCGACCGGTTCAAACATCTCGTTAGGTTCTACACCATGGGAATCAATGAGGAGTGGCAGTGCCGGAAGTATGAGAATGGGTTGAAGCCTGACTTAAAGGTGATGATCTCCAGCCTGTGTATTAAGTCTTTCCCAACACTTGTAGAAAGAACTAAAGTGTTGGAAAGGAACATGACGGAAGCAGAACGACAGAAGAAGCAGCAGCAGCCGATCGGTAGAGTATCTGTTCCATCTCGGAGCGGCCAAGTTGGGAGAAGGTCACCCTACTCTTGACCTCTACCGTCCGGGTCTGGTCTCTCCTCACAAGCTCCAGTTTCAACCGACCGGGCAAGACAGCAGGGAGCGATCACTTGCTTTAACTGTGGAGGACCACACTACCGTTCGTCCTGCCCTCAGCTAGGAAGATACAAGCATTGTTCTCAGTGTGGACGAAATGGGCATCTTGATACCGAATGCAACATGGGAGGCCGAGCAGTCATGAGACCTCCAGTTGCAGGAAGGATTGCCCAGAGAGGTAATGGAAGGGCCCAAGCAACAGGCCGAGTATATGCTTTGACGGGAGTGGAGGCAGCAAGTTCAGGTAACCTTATCATCAGTACTTGCTTGCTATATGGCGTTCCTTGTTGTGTTATATGATTCAGGGGCAACACATTCCTTCATCTCGAAGGCATGTGTTGAAAAGTTGGGTCTAGCCAAGAGTGAGATGCAGCTTGATTTGGTGGTGTCAACCCCAGCAGCTGGTGAGGTTAGGACATCTACTATGTGCATTAGATGTCCTATTGAGGTAGAAGGGTACAAGTTTAAGGTAAATCTTATCTGCTTACCTCTCCAAGGCTTAGAGGTAATTTTAGGAATGGATTGGTTGACTACCAATCATATTCTCATTGATTGTGGGAAGAAGAAGTTAATTTTCCCAAGAGAAGAAGAGAAGTTGTCTTTGACGCTCGGTCAAATCCGAGAGGATCTCCTAGAAGGTGCCATGTGCTTCTTAATACTGACGCACAAGGACGTAAGTGAAGGAGACCGTTCGGCAAGAGACCGTTCGGTTATTGAAGACTTCCTGGACGTTTTTCCGGAAGAAGTGCCAGGCTTACCTCCTCCAAGAGAAGTAGAGTTCTCCATTGATTTGGTATCTGGAGCAGGACCGATATCCATAGCTCCTTACAAAATGGCACCAGTTGAATTGGCCGAACTTAAGAAACAGATTGAAGAATTGTTGGAGAAGAAATTCATTCGGCCAAGTGCCTCACCTTGGGGAGCTCCAGTTCTGTTGGTCAAGAAGAAAGACGGCAGTTCTCGACTTTGCATTGACTATCGGCAGTTGAACAAGTTGACCATTAAGAACAAGTACCCACTGCCAAGAATAGATGACTTGTTGGATCAACTGTCCGGTGCCACTATATTCTCTAAGATTGATTTAAGATCCGGATATCATCAAATTCTGGTGAAAGAAGGAGACATTCAGAAGACTGCCTTTAGGTCTCGATACGGTCATTATGAGTATGTAGTAATGCCGTTCGGTGTTACCAATGCTCCTGCAATATTCATGGATTACATGAACCGTATCTTTCGACCCTTCTTGGACAAGTTCGTAGTGGTGTTCATAGATGATATCCTTATATACTCCAAGAGCCGAGAAGAGCATGAAGAACACTTGAGGATAGTACTTGGAGTGCTGAGAGAAAGAAAATTGTATGCGAAACTATCCAAGTGTGAATTCTGGATGGAAGAAGTACAATTCCTTGGCCATGTGATCTCGGCTGGAGGGATTGCAGTGGATCCAGCCAAAGTACGACCGGTTTTGGAATGGGAAACACCTCGTTCGGTTATGGAAGTGAGGAGTTTCGTTGGGCTGGCCGGCTACTATAGACGGTTCATTGAAGGATTCTCTAAGATAGTAGCGTCGTTGACTCAATTGACTAGAAAGGATCAACCGTTCGTCTGGACCGACCGGTGTGAGTCAAGTTTCCAGGAGTTAAAGCAGAAGCTAACGAGCGCTCCAGTGCTAGTAATACCGAACGTCAGCCGACCGTTCGAAGTGTTTTGTGATGCTTCCTATCAAGGGTTAGGTTGTGTGTTGATGCAAGAAGGGAAGGTAGTGGCATATGCCTCTCGGCAATTGAAAGTACATGAGAAGAACTACCCAACACATGACCTAGAGCTGGCAGCAGTGGTGTTTGCCCTTAAAATATGGAGGCATTATCTCTATGGAGCTCGGTTTCAAGTGTTCAACGACCATAAGAGCCTCAAGTATCTATTCGACCAGAAGGAACTAAACATGAGGCAAAGGAGATGGATGGAGTTCTTAAAGGATTATGATTTTGAACTACAATACCATCCTGGAAAGGCGAACGTAGTGGCTGATGCTTTGAGCAGGAAAACCGTCCATATGTCTTCCATGATGGTCAGAGAGCTGAGTTTGGTGGAGAGTTTTCGAGATTTGAAGTTTCAAAGTGAACTAGAACCAAACGGTATAAGATGCTGCAATATGAGGTTATCAAGTAATATATTTGATCGAATTAAAGAGAAGCAAACACTGGACGAAGAGTTGCAAAAGATAAGTAAATCGACGGGTTCACAACCGCATAAGGATTTTAGCTCCGGAACAGACGGTCTCCTAAGGTACCGAGGAAGAACGTGTGTTCCGAATGATGAAGTTCTAAGAAGATTGGTTCTTGAGGAAGCGCACCAGAGTCGCCTAAGCATACACCCCGGTATGACCAAGATGTATAATGACCTCATAATGTCTTTCTGGTGGCCGGGAATGAAGAATGATGTTGCTCGGTTTATCGCTTCGTGTTTAACCTGCCAACGAGCTAAAGCAAAACATCAGAAACCGAGCGGTCAGCTACAGCCCTTAGAGATACCTGAATGGAAATGGGACAGCATAGCCATGGATTTCGTGACACACCTTCCCCGTACAGTTCGAAACCATGACGCTATTTGGGTCATAGTTGATAGATTGACAAAGAGTGCACATTTCCTTCCTATCAACTTGAAGATGTCGATGTCCAAATTGGCTCAGCTCTATATCAAAGAGATCATTCGGTTACATGGGGTACCGTCCGATATAGTATCAGACCGAGACCCCAGATTCACCTCTCGGTTCTGGCAAGCGTTGCAACAAGAGATGGGAAGCAAGTTACAGATGAGTTCGGCATATCATCCTCAGACGGACGGCCAGTCTGAGCGAACAATTCAAACTCTTGAAGACCTGTTGAGAACGAGTGTCTTAGATCACTTAGGGGTTTGGGATGAAGTTTTGCCCTTAGTTGAATTCACCTACAACAATAGCTACCACTCTAACATTGGTATGGCTCCCTTTGAAGTTCTTTATGGAAGAAAATGTCGTACACCTTTATGCTGGTTTCAAGAAGGTGAAGCAGTGCTAACCGGACCTGAAATTGTTCAACAGACTACTGAAAAGGTGAAGCAGATCCAAGAAAGACTCAAGGCAACCCAAAGTAGGCAGAAGTCTTATGCAGACAAAAGGAGGAAACCCTTGGAATTTGCGGAAGGAGAGCATGTGTTTCTCAGGCTAAACCGAAAGACCGGTGTTGGAAGAGCCGTTCGACCAAAGAAGCTGTCCCCTAGATTTCTCGGTCCATATCAGATTCTAAGGCGCATTGGACCAGTGGCGTACGAGTTAGCGTTGCCGCCTCCCCTGTCCAAACTTCATCCAGTTTTTCATGTCTCTCAACTCAGAAAGTACGTAGCAGATCAGTCTCACATCTTGGAAGCTGACAACATTCAAATCCGAGCAGACTGTTCGGTTGAAATGCAACCAGTCAGAATTGAAAAGTACATGACCAAGCGACCGTTCGGTAAAGCTACTATTCTCGTCAAGGTCATCTGGGATGACCGAACGGGCGATGCAACCTGGGAACGAGAAGAAGTCATGAAGGAGTCCTACCCCCACCTATTCTCTTGTAAGTTTTAATTTTCGAGGACGAAAATTTTTATTTGTTGGGGGGAATGTCACACCCCATTTAATACCCCTCTTTAGTGGGGTACACGTGTCAGCCGTCCGGTCTCCCCTGGTAAAGTGGGAGACCAACTCTGCCAAGTTTTTAATTCCCTTCCTTCGTGATCCGTGCAGCAGCAGCAGAGCAGTGAAGCCCCAGAAAGTGGAAGTCAGGTGGCACGCTGAGAATGGACGGACGTTCTTAGTGGAGGCAGTATTTAAGGTAAGATGAAAAATCTTGACGCCACTTTTGCATGCAATCTTCATCTTCCTCAAACTTGTCTTTCTGAAAATCTCAAATCCTCCTCCTTCTCTCTAAAACCTCCCTACCTTCTCTCTAAAATTCTAACCCAAATACTGTTCCGATCACCCTTCAGATCACGTCTGAAGACTCCTGGTGCTCGTATCTTTCACTTGAACGTTCGGTTTCGAGTTTGTACCTTTAGAAGAAATAATTCATATCAACCTACTTTCAAAGACTTAGCTGGAATTAGAGGTAAGGGAAGCTTATGAAATTTCATTATGATTTTCTTGTATGGTTGAAAACATGATTTAATGTATGTTTGATGGTTTATATGGTATGATGAAATGTGTATGATGTGTTAAATTGCTTATGTTGATTAGGAACTTAGAGGAGTGCATGAAAACTTAGAACAATTGATTCTGCAATCGAAGGGTCATTAGGACCGTTCGGTTTTCCCCTAAAACGATCGGTCTTGTACTATTGTATCGAAGCTTAAATGCCTTGCTTAGTCCGTCATAATGATCTATCCATTACAGAACGCTCGGTCTTATACTGAGTGTTCGGCTTTAATGTATTCGGTCATAGACTGATTACCTAGTCTCATGTTAACTATGTTATTATAGTAGCGTTCGTTCACATATTGGACGTTCGTTCACACATTGGACGTTTTATATTGATAATGTTTATTGAAAGTACTCGGTCATAAATCGAGTGCTCGTCCTGAGAAGTACTCGGTCATAAACTGAGTACTCGTTTTCATATTAATTGCCTTGTTATACGGAACGTCCGGTCTGGAATTACTTGGTCATATACTGAGTGTTTAGCCTCATATTAACCATTCGGAACGTACGGTCTTCCACTGAGCGTTCGACTTGTAAGGAGGATTTCTTATTTGATAAATATTAGGTCTTATACCCGTACTTGAATTCTTAAAACGTCCGTTTTATAATAATATTATTTATTTGAAAAGTGTTCGGTCTTACACTGATACTTGATTCCTCACGGAGTGTCCGGTCTTGTACTGACACTCACTTTATTGAAGAGAACTCTTTTATTTAAAAACGTTCGATCTCATTCGAACCATCCTTTGACTAAATCTGTTTTCTTGGTTAAGATCCATTAATTTTTCATGGTTAAGTTCTGTTTGTTTCCATCGTTGAGTTTCCCATTGATTTTTCGTCCGGGTCTTCTTAACTTAGTCTGGTTGATTTGAAAGGTACGTTTCCATTGCGTTGTCGTTCGGTTTGTTGTTTGTATAAGAGAATTCCAAGGAGGAATGTCTTATGATTGATTTTGGTTGGTATAGTATGACCGTGGCAAAAGGCTCAGGTTCTGACTCTATCCTGATATTCCGTGATTACGCCTTCTAGAGTAGAGAAGGGTAAGTCATGCGTGGGAATGGCAGGAGGTCCTTTAGCCTCAGGGTATTTCCATACCGAGGTGGTTCCACTGGACTAACCTCGGGTGGCGGTCTGTTGAGTGTATCCCAGCCAGGTCCACCCGGGTGCAGAGAGCGGCGAGCATACATGGTCATACCGTCCGTACAGGGTTTAGAGTAATTGATTTTGATGATGTTATCGTTCGGATTTTAAATGGAAAGATTTGACTTATAATTTATGATTGTGATATTGATGTTAATGATTCATTGAATTTTTCATAAGCTTACCCTTGTGTGCCTTTGTCTTGTCTATGTTGTCGTTCGGTATCCGACCATTCGGTTGTTCTCTTCACTGCAATGATCATCCTTTTTGGGTGTGAGCAGAGGGAACTCAAGAGGAAACTTTGGAAGAAGCCTTGCAAGCGGAGCAACCCCTGGATGTCCTACCGGAGAACTGTGCTGGACCATCCGACCCTTAGTCTAGATTTTTTTTTTTTTTTATCTTTTGCTTAATATTGATGAACGTCCGGTTATGTATTTTGTAAAACCATTCGTTCTAGTTTTATCAATTGGATTCAGACTTCTCTACTTAAGCGCTTTTCAATTCCTATGTTATGACATCTCTCGTTTTCTCCTTTTACTCACTCTTTTCTACTATTCTTTAATATTGTTCATGATAACTCCTAGAATAAAATATAGTTTTTGTTATATATATTATTGGGATGTTACATTTCTCTGTAAAAATTAGAATTTAAAAATTAAAAATAATTGACTTCTCCCTAAGTTGATATCAATTTGTATTAAACAAATTTGTAAAAGTCTAAATAAATGTTAGCTTTAAGAGTAGTTTGAATAAAGTTTAAACCGTGGTTGTTAAGAAAGGGAAAGAGAAAGGGAAACATATAATAGAAGATTATTATAATTATTACACAAAGTTTGTGATACAAGCTAGCTATAGGAGTGAAAACTTAAGTCGGTTTTTATTGAGTTTATTACTGTATACATTAACTATCTCTCTTGAACTTATGATGATTTTCGGAAGCATCATAAGTTTATCTCGAAAACATTTAAAAGAAGATCAGATAAAGGTTTGATGAAAAATTTAAAGTTTGTTGAGAAAATACATTAAGATCTTGTTCATTTGAGTGGATTTGAGAGAATTTAAAGATAATATTTTATTTATTTATTTGAATGAATTTGAAAATAACAAGAGTGGATTTGAAAATAAAGTTTATAAAAATTAATATAGAATTTAATTTATGTGACATATTAATGTGTAAGGTGTGTGCAGCTCATGCAGAAGAAGAGATCCAAAAAATTTCAGTAAGGACAGCACTTACGCTTCTGTTTTTTAGTCTCAGTGATGCTTTTGATCACAACACGCTATTTTTGAGAGATCCAAAAGGCAACATTCTTCCCGAGGTATAAATAGAAGCCAGTGGTTGTTTTCCTATCATCAAGGTCCAGATTTCCAATCAATATCAGCAAAACCAGTAATGGAAGAAAATTAAAGTTTTAAAAGATAATTTGTGCAGATTTGATTAACAAATTTCAGATTAATAACTATCCTTGCTTGAAGTTATAGTAACAGAAAAATCAGATCCAAAACTCAGACCAAGTTTCATATAAAGAGACTAGGAGAACCAAAAAGAGTGTAAGCAATTCTGATTTTGACATTTATCGTTCATCACATCTCTCACTCTTTTTCTTTTTTTTTTCAATTTTTCTTTGATTCATGAAATATATATCACCACCCTATCAATAGAGTGTTGAGCTTTAAAGATTGATTCGTTATAATTTCATAATGGATTCTAATATTATAAATAATTAATTTATTTGTTCAATTGTTGTGGTTTTCATTTACTATTTCTTTTGTTTATGAATCAAGTAAAAGGTAATAATTTTTATATTTTAGCTAATTAGTGAGGTGTTTTAATCTATATGCTTGTTGATCATATGAGTTTAAAGTTTTTTTAAATCTAATTGAGACTATACTTTGATTTAAGTCTTTTTATATAGAAATTAGATTGGACTTTGTTTCAAGCTTTTCTGTTGTTCTAAAATTCTTTATAATAATGTAATCTCCTCCAATTATTTTCTAAATAATTCAATATCTTCAAGATATATTTGATTGTTTATGGAGATCTAAAAATATTTGAGAATATATTTTCTAGATTAAAAAAGATATGACAAATATTATCTTTGATATTTATTGATATAAATATGAAATAAAATATCTTAAGATATATTTTTCTCAAATTATCTTTAATCATAAACATTTATCAATTATCAACACCCTTTTGATAGCAAAAATAGAGAAAATCGTAAGATCCAATTTTTGTTACTTGTTCCCTCCACTTGGCTTAGTCAAGCTTCTTCACTTTTTCATGTTATGTTTGATTGACTTCTTGTGGTCTTGATTATTTTCTATTTTTGGATTTAGGTGTCGTGACACTTTACCCAAATTATTTTCACACTTCAATGAGTTCAACTTAGCTGTAGCTGCACTAACACACTTCAAAATAGCCAAAGAATATTTATGCAACTAAAAAGTCATTTTTAACATATTTTTGTATCTCATGCTAAATAAACTCAATTATAACAAATCCCAATTAAAATATTCTATTAAAGTCCAAAAAGAAATTAAGAATCTAATATTAAAGGCTAAATGAGAACATAAATATGCACTCATCAATTTATTAAATCTTTTTAAAAAATTGGGTAGTTTGTAAATCTCAACATATAAAAAAGATAAAAGTATTTAAAAAATAATTTGTGGAGATTTTATTAATAAAATTCATATTAACAACCACCCTTGAAGATATAGCAGAAGAAAATGTAGACCCAGCTTAATCCAAATTCTTTATAGAGACCCAGCTTAATCCAAATTCTTTATAGAGACCGGGAAGTAGAAAAAGGAGTCTCAACAACTCTGATTTTGGTAGCTACCATCCACCACATCTTTCACTTTCTTTTTGCTCCTTCTTTTCACTTTTTCTTTCATTCATGATATACCACCACCCCCATCAATGGAGTACTAAGCTTTGAGGGTTGATTTTGTTGTAATTTCATAATGGATTCTAAGGTGAGAATTGATTTATTTCTTTGTTATTTTTATTATTCTTGTGGTTTTCATTTACATATGCCTTTTGTTTCCAAATCAAGTAAAAATTAATTATTTTTACATTGAAGTTAATTAATCAGGTGTTTTAATCTATATGCATGCTAATCAATGTGTTTAAGGGTTTTCAAATCTAATTGAGACTATATTTTATTTTAATTTAGAAACATTCATGTGATTAAATGAAATTTTACCAATAATTGAGACTTTATTTTTATTTCAAATAATCATTTTAACTAATATTAGTCAAGACTTTACTTTGATTGAGACTTTCATCTTTTATTGTTTCCACTGTATTTTATTAACCTTTCGTGTAGGATTTTATAAAAATCAAATTGTTGAAAATTGATTTCGTATTCGTTGGGATGTGACTCAAGGCTAATTGACCTCTGTCCAGTTTCTTAACTACTAATTTGGAAATACTAAAGTTGTTTTAGTTAAGTAGTTTTAATTTGATAGTATCAACCACAACTGGTCTTTCAGTTTTTTTTTTTTAACATGATGTGATTGTTTCTTTTGAATTGTTGTTTGTGTATAACACAGAATAACCCAAACTTTTGCTTCAATTTCACTCAACCTCAGATGCACCACACAGATCATAGACGTAGGCAATTAAATGGCAACTTGTATTCAGAAAAAATGCTAAAAATTGGTGTTTTATAGAGTCAATTTGCACAAAACTGTTAGAATACGATATGCTTTGACATGAGCATGTTTAGTTCATTGCATCACACTTGTATGTATTGCTAAATGATGCTAAATAACAGTGGTTCCAAAATTCACTGATTGAGTTCCCCTTTTATATTGATTCACAGAACTCCACCACCAAATTTTAGTTTTAAAGAAGCAAATGAGTTTTGGAAACTGAGTTGCACTCAAAAACAACAAATAAGACTTGAGAAAGACTCTAGAAATGGATGCAAGATGTTCAGCCAAGATCTAAATTCCGAACAGATTTAAAAAAAAACAAAAAAAAATGACTCAAGCAAAGAATGTGCAGATCGAACAACTGTAGAATGTGCTAAATTGTTTTCACAATGTGCAACTGATCTAGGCTATGCCTTTCATTGATCTTTGCAGTATGCCCTTGCTATTTAACAGCAGCTCAAAATCCAGAAATGAATTTAACAAAACAATCTAGACCAAAACAGTTTTCAACTTCAAAGAATCAATTGAAATGGCCAATGGATATCTGTCAACCAACTCATTCATTTGAATGTCTCATGGCTTTTATGGTTGGATAGAATTTATACCAAGGCTCAAATTCAATTTGACACAAAAATGCACCATTGGAATCAGATTTAGAACACATTAAAAACTGCACCAGTTTCAACCAATGCACATGACTATTAGACACAACATAAATGATTTAGAAATCAAAGACTCAATCAAATAAGTTGAATCTAATTAAAATGATGGAAAAAAAAACTGACTCAAGGCACAACAAACACAAATCAAGACAATATAGAAACCTAAACGCAGGGAAACAAACTTCACTTAATGAAGATGGATAAAATACTAACAGAGAAGATACACAACAACTTACATCAGAAAAAAAAAATTCAAGACATTAAAGGAAAATTGAACTAACAACACGGAATTGAAGAAACGCAACTAGATACTCAGAATCAAATGAAACTCAGACAAGACTAAATCAAAATGAACAGATCAACATATCAACGTGAATCAACACATATCAAATCAAGACAACACGAAATAGAGACACTTACCTTTGACGTGTGGACGCAACCTGAAGCTCTGATGGCCACTTGATGGAAGAATGGCTTCGAGAAGATGACCATAGGCGCGTCGCGAACGCTTTTAAGATTCTCGAAGCTTCCTCCAGAGAGAAATGACGCAACGGACATGTTGAAGAACCTTTTGACTGAGACAGAAATCGGAAGAAACTCTAGGAAACCCTAGGAGACAAGCCACACTCTAAAACCGGAGAGGATTTGAATCGAAGAACCCTAAAATCGAAGAAGAACACGAAAAACCCTAATCTGGACCGTTTGAACCCTAGAAATGGGGAGAGACGCAAAATGAACCGATTAATCGGTTCAAAACACATATTAAACGGTAGAAATGTGTTAGATCGAAGGTTCAATTGGTGGAAAATGAAAAACTATCTGAGGAGAGGTTTTCAATCGGTCCAAAAGCTAAATCAATCGGTAAAAATGAAGAAATAATGAAAGGATGTGGAATCTGTGAAGAGGAAGGTGTTTGGCAGATGAAGTATGCTTGGGAGACAAATACCTAAATGGAGAGGTTCTGCGAATGTGATGTATGCAAAGGAGAAATGAAAATGAAGCCTGTAACGCGTGAGATGAGAAATGAAGACGTGGTTAAGTGGTGCGTGAGGTTGTAGCGTTGACACATGCAAAGCACTTACGCGGGTTGAAGATGTGGCAGTGAGAGAGTGGATCAGCGTGGATGAGAGATAAAGCACCATGGAAATGGAAAATGAAAGTGAGAAAGGTGCTTGGAAGGTGGCTCGAGGGAGTCTTTGGACTCTCTAGCATGTGACTTTCAAGAGATAATTAATTCTAGGTTTCAGAAATCTAATTCTCATTAATCTCAAAAGTGCCAAATACAAGTGAGAAGGTGGCTCGAGGGAGTCTTTGGACTCTCTAGCATGTGACTTTCAAGAGATAATTAATTCTAGGTTTCAGAAATCTAATTCTCATTAATCTCAAAAGTGCCAAATACAAGTGAGGAGCTAGGTATTTATATTAACCCATGCTCCTTGCAAGCTAAACTACGTGTACAATAAAATCTAAAAATACGAAAAAGAGGATTACGTCAGGCAGGATTCCATCAGGTAGTAAAGCCATTTGTTGGTCAATCTTGTGGAAGTGCTCATAGGTGTAGGTTGAGGTTTGGCATCATGAATGTATGGTGTTAGATTTTGTGAAAAGGTCATTGTTGTAGCTTAGCATGAACACAAGTATCACAAACAAAGGCAGGATTATTCTTGAGACATTTTACAGAAATTTGAAATTTTCTTAACAATTTGAAAAAAGGCATAACCAAGTATGGAATGCCATGTGTCTAAAGATGATAAAGAATCAATGGCATCCAAATTAACTAAGTGAAGAGGAAAATTAAGGAAAAACATATAATCCATCTTTAAGAACTCCTTTAAGAATTATCTCGTTCGTATCCTGGTTTTCAACATAGCAAGAGTTAGCATAAAACTCAAAGCAAAAATTAACATGGAAACACTCATTAGATTTTTGGTTATTGTAGGTATATGTAATAAATTTTTCATAATGAGAGGAACAAAATTATTTGAAAAAAAATCAAGAAGCATAACCAATTGGTGAATATGCCTACCTACACCATTTGAAATTGTTGGAACTAGTATAAAGGGATTTCTTGGAGAAATTGTTGGAATCATTGGTGTTGTGATGCATTGCTCCACTGTCTTGATACCACAAGGGGTCACTTTGAAGTACCTGAAACACACTAGAATAAGGGGTGGGGGAGGGGGAGGGGGTTGAATAGTGTTAATGGAATATATAGTTGTTTTATCGTGTTATTCAGAATGAGTACTGCAGCGTTTTGTAAGAACTTCCTTTTAGAAAAGTAATCGTTTAGATTGGAAGATTCTTGTATTTGGAAATAAAACACAATTGCAGGTTTTTTTTTTTTTTTTATAAAGGATCGCTTAGATGAGAGAAGAGATAATTGCACAAGTATTTTTATATTGGTCCACTTGAACTAAGCTACATCTAGTCTCCTCCATAGAGGGTTCCACTATAATCTTCACACGATTACAACTGAGTATTTTCACCACTCCTGGTCTGAGTATTAGCACCACTCTTGGTAATTAGCAAACCTTGCAAAGATTTCCTATGAGTATTCGCACCACTCCTGATACTAGATTACTGCGCCTAGATTTCCCTTGAGTATTCGCACCACTCCTAATACTAGAATATTGTGCCTAGATTTCCTTTGACTATTTGAACCACTCCTAGTACTAGAATATCGTGCCTAGATTTCTCAACTAAAATTGAGTTAAATTGTAAGTGTTTTAATTCTCTTCAGAATTGCAATCAACGATTACTTACAAGTCGTTCAGATTATTACTCTCACAGAGAGGATGTAAATACAATACAAAGCAGTCTAAACACTCGCAGGTGTTTCTCTTTTTTCTCTTACAATAGTAAGCAATATAACAACGAATCTTGAGAGTATTTCTTTTTCTTTTTTCTCTTCTCTTCTCTTCTCCTTTTCTCTTTTGCAGCTTAGATGTATTCTTTTTCTTGAGCTCTTCTCTTCTTTTTTTAATGCTTCTAGGATGGATATTTTGTTGTAGGATTCTTACTTGACTATCCTCTTAAGCTACCCTCTTGATTTTTCTTCTGAAAGCTCTTCTATTTAAAGGCTTCTTGGATATATGTCCGTTAGACTTGACCTTTTAGCCTTGATACTCGTGCTTTTCTCTTTCTTCATACAATAGTTGTTAGGTAAGTCAACTTGTCAGCGCATGCATGCTTTTTTAGTACTTTGTTTGAAGTAGGTTATACGTTCTTTTTAGACATGACTTCAAGTGAAAAACATTATGTGAAACTCTCATAGTTATGGTTAGAGCCTATCCTAGCGATATTTTTGTTTGTTGAGCATGTTGTGGGATTGAGTTATGGCATGAGGGAGGTGTTGAAACTCTTACATCAACTAGAGGTAAGATCAATTTATAATATAAGTGGGTGTAAACCTCACCTTACAATCTGGTTTTGTAGGATTGAATTAAGCTTAAAAGTCTACTTTTTAACAAATGTCATAAGATCTTCCACCAACAAAGCAACAAGATAAGATTTTTAAAGAAAACTGAGAGAAGAGAAAAAATATGATTTTGAAAGATTAAGGTTTGTAAAATGAAATTTGATGACTAAGATTATTTTATAATTGAACCTTTTAAAATACTTAAATAATACAGATAATAAACTTTCGCATTATAAATATATATTCTCTATTAGTTTCGCATAATAAATTTTTAATCTTTTTATCTTTATTATTATTTGTAACCATTTTAAAATTAAAAAAATTTATATATAAAATATTTTTAAAATAACAAAATAATTTTTAAATACGTAATTCAATTAAATATTTTAAATAAATATGGTTATTACTTATAAGTTAATTTTTAATTTTTATTTTAAACCTTTTAAAATCTTATATTGTTTTTAATTGTTCGTACAATAATATATTTTATAACTTTATAATTTTTAACAAAATATTAAATTACTTTATAATTTGTAAAGTCCCTATTCTAGCACTGCTCTTTCCCTTCCAAACTCTCTGAACTTTTTTTCTTCTTCCTTGCATGATCCCCTCTCCACTTGATCCTAAGGTTTTTATCTTTGTTTCGTTGAACAGAAGCTGCATAAGTGATCTTGGCATCGTGGGCTTCGAAATCAACCGAACAATTTTCCAATTCTTCCACCGGTAGGTAGTTCTTTCTCTCCTCATGAAATTCTTAGAGATAGGGACATGCAACAATTTAGTTGCATGCGACTCACTTGAGTTTTCCCGAAAATTTAACTCTCATTAGAATATGAATTCTATCTTCAATTTCCCCAATTTCTTGATTTTAGGTAATTCTAGAGTATAGTCTCTACACCAAGATTTCCATCAAACATTCCGAGAGTTTGAGTTGCTGTCAATTTTGAGGTAAGGAGAGCTAAATCCAACTAAATTTCTGAAAAATTTGTGGATGTGAGCATGATTCCAGATGATTGATTTTGATGTGGGGAAACCGTATGGAAATTGATTTTTTGGTTTAATGGGTAGTATGATTTCAAGAAAATTATTCAAGTGGGTTATTACCATGGCTTTGATATATGAAATTATGGTATGAACTTTATGATGTGAATTTGTTGAATATAGGTTGGATTGATGGTGGATTTTCGTCCTAGCATGTTGATCTACTTGTATATGAAGTTTTTGTGAATTTAGAGGTGAAATGAGATGAAAAACATGATAGTTTACTTCACTTTTTCATCAAGTGCGAAAATGAATTGTTTTTTAGTGGTTGATGAAAGTTAGAGGGATAAATTGATGATTATGGAAATAAGGGTGTGGTGTAAATGTTTAATTTATGGTTATTTGAAACTGTTTTAGGTCCTTAGTAAAAGGAAAATCTGAAATAAAGGGATTAGGAATTGAAATGCTAAGTTTTGTATGGTTTTAAGTTCAATTTTAGAGTTTTGAATGGGCAAAGTTTAAATGGAGTGAGTATGATCTAAACTAGACCTTTGAGTATGTTGTTGGAGGTATTTAAAACTTGTTTGTTCCTTGAGAAGGGTAGAAAATTTGTTATAAGTTCATTTGATGGTTGGTAGGATGAATTTGACTTGATTTTGGACTAGCTTTATGAGTTTTGACAAGTGATATTTTGAATTAGACGTTATGGGCTATAGGTGCTAATTTAGAATCTGTTATTGAGCCAATTAAGACTTGTTCAAGTGGTTAGTTTGCAGAAAACAAGTGTATAAGGTGTAGGTTTGAGTTTAGGTGTTTTTGGAATGTTAAAAATGGTATGATACACCTAGTTTCGGGTTTGATGATTCAATTGACGTTTAACTTCAGTTATAAATATGTTTTTCAATCAATTCTAATGTTTAGGAAGCCCCTTTGATGATTAGAATAAGTTCCAAGTGTATGAAAAGCTAAATATGCACTTGCTGTCAACTGATATCGCGCTCAAGCGCCACTGATCTCGCTCAAGCGCCACTGGACGCAGCAACACTTTTCAGATTTTGTTTTTGGTAGTTTTTAGAGTTCCGGATGTCCGTTTTGGACGTTCTTTAGATCGTTCTGGGGGTTTTTGACCCTTCCGGATCCATTGGTGAGGGTCTCCAAGCCATTTGAATTGCTTTAGTATTAGTAATTAAATATTAAAAGATATTTGTGTTAATAAGTGATGTTTTTGTGAAAATAGGTAATGTTTGAGTATGTATGAGTGGTTTTGATGAATGAGTTGATGTTATAAGATGTGTGTACGACTTAGTATAGCCTTGGATGATGTTGGTAAAGTGAAAACAATATTGTTGTGCAAAATCATGAACTTTGAGGATTCATCTAAGATCTCTAGGTGAGATCACTTTAGTGTACGAATGAATATTGAGGCTCCTTCAAGGGAGGTTATCCCTAACACTCTGACGGTCTTTCATTCTCAAATAGAGAGGATCGACGCGGGTGGTGAGAGTAGTGGAAAGTCCTAGGATAGACGCTTTCACTGGAGGTCTATTCCGCGGTAACGAACTAGCCTTGTGTGTGGTCAGGTGAAACCCCTCAGCAATGGCTTTGCAAAGCAGTAGAGTCCACCACAAGTGCACAACCTGCCCAAGATCAATATTCATTCCTAGTCCGGACGAGTCTAGGTCAATTAGGATTTATTTATGCTTGTTTTGTTATTGCTTGTATGTTCTGTTTTCTTGAAATGCATTGAACATGTTTATGTTTTAATACTAGCTCACCCTTGCAATGTATGTTTGTTTGTTTTGTATGTTCCTGGTTTTCTTTCTTGCGATGATCATCCAACTTTGGATGTGAGTAGAGGCAGCAGATGATACTTCATTGGAGCAGGCACTAGATAGTGGCGATGCGGCGCCTAGTACTTAGCTATTGCTTTAGACTTCCATTAGTTTTCCTTCTATGTATTTTGAAAGACTTTATAACTGTGTAAAACTTTTGAATTACTTTATTTTGGATGACTGTATATATATATATTATACTATTATCATATAACTCTAACTGCTTTCTAGTATCATACTTGTGCATTCCACTTTCATATATTTGCCATATAAATGGGATGTTACATAATTTATGTTTGATATTATAATTATAATTTTTAATCAGTATGGTATATTTATTTTTGAGTTAAATATATTTTTAGTTTCTAAATTTTAACTCAAAATTAGAATTTGTTTATGTTTGAAATTTTGATACAATTTGATTTTTGTACTTTAAAGTTGAAATGGATATGTTTTTACATGTGACATGTTAACTTATCATTTGAACTGTTTAAATATTTGACAAATTCTAACTCAAATATCAAAATTCTATAACAAAAAATATATATATTTAGACTAATTCATTCATTTTTTTCAATTTGAGAACCAATATATTAAAGTTTCTAGGATAAATTTTAATTTTACTTTCAAAGTTTGAGTAACTGTTTATTTGTTAATACACAACAATAAGTGATTTTATCTTAAAAATAAAATAAAAAATAAATTTTTTTATATTTTTAAAATTTCTTATCATAATATGTTAAAATTAAAATATAATATAAAATTTTAATAATTATTCTTTTTAATTCTTTTTTCGTAAATATTAGATATTAGAATAAAATATATGTAATAATGTAATAAAATAACCAATATATTACTTAATTGAAGAATTCTCTTAAACAAGTAACGATAAAGTGTAAAAGGAGCTAAAAAAATAGTGCCAATGATACAAAATTATAAAAAAATAATTTTATGATTACTAAAACCTTTAAATTTTTATATAGTTTTATTTCTAAAAATACAAAAAAAAAAAGTGGGATCTTATTGGCATGAAAGGTTGAGATATATTACTTCCCTAATCATTGAAAAACAATCGTTGAAATCACAACCACTATACGTTTGGTTAACAGAAAAATAAAAAGAAATGAGAAAAAGTTCACCAACATTTTACTCTTCAACGGAGAATTATTTATTAAATGTAGAAAGGAAGCAAAACTACTTTATCACGTGATAGGAATGAAGCATTTCATCTACCACTCTCGCGATGAGTCAGGTTTTGCCATCCGAGCACGTTGATGAGTTTGCGTACATCATTATAAAGGTAAATTAATATGAAAATAAAAAAAACACATTTTGGTATTTATATTATACACGTTATATATTTTATTTTCTACTTTTGAAAATAACGTATATTATATTAACATAGTTTAAGAGTAAAAAATAAGTGATTAATGTATCTTTCACACGTTGAGTTTATGTTAGTTCAAGGAAAACTTTATGTTAAATATATGTAGTGATATTTTTTAAAAGTTTTTACATTGAATGCCACGTGTCGGCCGTAAAAGGCTAACATAAATATTGTCCTTACATGTTAACTTAAATAATTATTTTATCTTCTTCATTGTATTTGTGGCATGAAAATGATGAGAACAAATGCAGTCGTGACGGTTTTGCCTTGCAATGTCCTCATATTCACTTTCGCCGACGTGGTTAGGCTATTACTTCTTGCACTCTTATAGTTACTAACGGCGTCTCACAATATTAGAAAGGTATTATATTTTTTTTTTGTTAGTTTTGGTTGAAAATATTCGAAATGATTTTTATTTTATTTTTCTGTTTAATATAGTCCTAAAAAACGTAATTGTGTTTAATTTAGTCGTTTTTCTGTTTAATATAGTATTAAAAAACGTAATTTGTATTCAATTTAGTCCTTGTTTGTGGTTTAAAGAGTTTGTAAGAAAGACTAAATTAAATACAAATCACGTTCTTTAGAATTACATTAAACATAAAAATGACTAAATTAAACACAAATTACGTTACATCCTGACCGTATAACGCTACAAAAGAAGAGAAAATAAGAAGAAAAAAAACTCCTTTTGAAAAAAAAAATCAGAAATTTATTTCGTATATTTTAGATTTTTTTTTTTGAAATATATTTCATATACGGATATCTCGAAAAACTCGTTCCAGAAGATAGTTTGTGAGTTCCAGAATTTTCTTAAAAAATCTTATTCTGAAAGGTTTATTTCGATACACATTTTATATGTTCTGAGAATTCTATTCCCAAAATCACATTTTGAAAATTTTGTTTCATTCTGAAAATTCTGTTTTAAAAGTTTTATTCCAAAAATTTTATTCCGGAAATTTGGAAAATCTTGTTATGAAAAGTTTTCAAATATATTATCCAAAAGTCACTTTTTTTAGAAGATGAAACGGTCATTTAAAAAATTCGAGAGACTACATAACGAAATTGTTGGGGTATGGAAAGTAAAAGCTTGTAGTTATTACATCTTCTTATCCAATTTAAGTGAACTTCTTCCTGCATCCCATTGTTTTCTTCATGCACCTCCACCTCCAAAATTATCAAAGTTCTCTCCTTCACCCATACACACACAAAACAAGAATTAGTGGGCACTATCCATTTCACTCCATGTTACAAAATAAGAAAAAAGAAAGAATGTATTTCTTATTCCATTGATAAAGAGAGAGTACAATTAATATATATAATTATTCAGAACAATATAAAAAAAGGAATATAAGTATAAAAATATATGAACATAAATGCATAGATATGAATAGAGAATAAAATAATTCCAATATCCCCCCTCAAGCTGCAGCATATATATCCATAACGCTCAGCTTGAACAACAAAGATTGAAATTGAGAAGAGGAATGCCAACGGCACAACCACCAAGCACCAAGGATAAGAAGATCCAAGGACAAGAAGATCTAAGGATAAGAAGATCCAAGGACAAGAAGATCCAAGGACAAGAAGATCCAAGGACAAGAAGATCCAAGGACAAGAAGTTAAAAAAGAGAAAAAAAAAATTCAAGAAAAAAGAAGAGATTTTTAGAGGTGGAAGTCAAGAAAAGGAATTCAAAAAGAAAATTATTCAAGAGGAAAAGATTCAAGAAGATGAAGAACAAGAAAAATTCAAAAAAAAAAATTAAAAGAATTTATCAGGAACAGTTCAAGAAGATGATTAAAGATTTAAGAAAAAGAATTGAAAAAGATGCTTCATAAAAGAATTGAAGGTTTGATGCATCAGTGGCGTGAAGGGGGTGTGTTGGAAGTCCCACATCGACTAGAGATAAGGCCAATCGATTTTGTGGGGTTGAATTAGGCCTAAAACCCACTACTAATATGGTGGCCTATGCAGGTCGAAGACGGTCGCCGGTGGCGAGCGGCGGCGGACAGCAACACCGGACAGATGCGAGACAGAAACTAGAGATTGCCCATTGAAGAATAAAGGCATAGGTTGAAAAAGAAATTTTTAGAGGGCCGCCGGCGGCCATGGCGGCCGACCGTCGGCAAACAACAAAGACAGCGGAAGCGGATCAGACAAGCTCTGATACCATGTTACAAAATAAGAAAAAAGAAAGAATGTATTTCTTATTCCATTGATAAAGAGAGAGTACAATTGATATATATAATTGTTCAGAGCAATATAAAAAAGGAATATAAGTATAAAAAATTTGATATATATAATTGTTCAGAGCAATATAAAAAAGGAATATAAGTATAAAAATATATGAACATAAATGCATAGATATGAATAGAGAATAAAATAATTCCAATACTCCATCCATAACTACCATCTTCATCCTCCTTCATTCTTCCTAAATCATGAAAGTACTTTCATCTCCATTGTCATCACCAGCTTTTGGTTCCAATATCCAAAAACCATCATTGCACTCCATGTATCAATTTGCACAATTGTTTAAATTCTAAATTTTCTTAAACAATACAAAAATCAAGCAAAATTACTCAAACATAAATCAATAATAAAAAAATACCATATTACATCAAATATACACATTACACCATATTCATTAGAAACAATCAAATTTCATCCTCAAATGCATTAGAGCAACAACACGTAACATATCAAATTGATAAAACTCACAATACACATTTAAGACTATCGTTCCTGTTATTTAGACTTAGCTTCTTTTGTCTGTTGACCTGTCGGTCCGGTCGGTCTGGTTGTTTGCTTTGTGTGGTTTACCGGTTGCGCGTTTTGGGCTTGTTTTGTTTGCCGGTTTGGCCTGTTGCACGTTTACGTTGGTTATAAATAGTAACCAACCCCGCTCCTCAAGAACAACTTTTCATTCAATAATATTCAGTATTCATTCTCACGCTCCGCTCTCTCTCTCTCTTATTTTTCTCTGGTTCTAGGGTTTTCTCGAAACGCTCCAAGAACCCAACAATTGGCGCCCACCGTGGGGCAAGGATTCAAGAATTCCCAAGGAGCAATGGCAACCAAGTTCGACATAGAAAAGTTCAACGGCGCTAATGACTTCGGGCTGTGGAAGATCAAGATGGAGGCAATCTTGATACAGCAGGGATGTGATGAAGCGTTGAAGGGTGAGTCGAGGATGAGTGATGCCATGACTCAAGAAGAGAAGAAGAAGATGGGAGATAAGGCAAGGAGTGCAATCATCTTGTGCCTTGGTGATAAGGTACTGAGGGAGGTTGCGAAGGATAAGACTGCCGCTGAAATCTGGGCAAAACTAGAGTCTCTGTACATGACGAGATCGTTGGCTCATAGGTTGTGCCTGAAGCAGCAACTCTTTTCGTTCAAGATGTCAGAATCAAGAACGATAGAGGAGCAGATTGCATAATTCAGCAAGATAGTTGATGATCTGGAGAATATTGAAGTGAAGTTGGAGGATGAAGATAAAGCTGTCATCCTGTTGAATGCGCTTCCAAGAACCTTCGAGCATTTCAGGGATGCGTAACTCTACGGGAAAGATCAAGTGATCACGTTAGAGGAGGTTTTGACGTCAATTCGAACCAAGGAGTTCCAAAAACTTCAAGATTCGAAGACAACCGAGGAAGGAGCGTCCGGATTGATCTCGGTGAAAGGGAAAGGGAAGAAGCAGTCTGGAAAAGAGAAGAAGCTGAATCCGGACGGTACGAAGCAGGTGCGTTGCTTCAAGTGCCAGAAGATGGGTCATATCAAGAAGTTTTGCCCGGAGAAAGGAAAGGCCGGTCGGCCACAAGAAACCGCTGATGTGGAGAAATTTGATTTCTATTAGTGCATTTGATCTTGGAGGTTACACCACTAAAGTTGAAGATGGAGTAATGAGGGTTTGTTCTGGAGATTCTGTGGTTGCCAAAGGCAGAAGGAGGAACGGCTTGTACATTCTGGAGGGATCAACTGTCATTGGTCATGTCTCAGTAGAAAGTGGGACCGAGAATACCGTCCGGTTATGGCACTTGAGGATGGGACACATCAGTGAGAAGGGTCTTGAAGAATTGGAAAAGCAAGGCTTGCTTCTGGGAGACAAACTGCAGAAGCTGGATTTCTGTGACCATTGTGTCTTAGGGAAATCACACAGGATACCGTTCGGAAAAGGGAAACACTCAACCGAATGCCCTTTTGAATATGTCCATGCTGACTTGTGGGGACCGGCAAGAACCTTAACTCATGGTGGAGGAGCGTATTTCTTAAGTATAATTGATGATTTCTCAAGGAGAGTGTGGATTTACGTTCTAAAAAATAAGTCTGAAACGTTTCAGAAGTTCAAAGAGTGGCACACACAGATTGAGAACCAATTGGGGTGTAGGCTGAAATGCCTAAGAACCGATAATGGGCTGGAGTTCGTTTCAGAGGAGTTTAATGGTTTTTGCAAAGAGAAAGGGATCAGGAGGCACAGAACGGTCGTTGGAACTCCACAACAGAATGGCTTGGCCGAACGGATGAATAGAACCATTCTGGAAAGGGTCCGGTGCATGTTGCTGGGATCAGGGTTGTCAAAGGCTTTCTGGGGAAAGGCTGCCAATACGGCCGTCTATCTGATTAACAGGAGTCCGTCTTCAGCTCTCAATTTTAAAACGCCAATGGAAGTGTGGAGTGGACGACCGGCTGATTACTCACACTTGAGAGTGTTTGGTTCTTTGGCGTTTGCTCATGTCAGGGGTGATAAGCTGGATTCCCGGGCGGCGAAATGTATCTTTCTTGGATACGCCGAAGGAGTTAAGGGATACAGGTTATGGAGGTTAGATTCACCTTCAAAACTAATCATTAGTAGGGATGTCATTTTTGATGAAACAAGGATGGCGATGCACCCTGAAAACTCTGGAAGTGAGAAGAAGATTCTCGTGGAGGTGGAGCATACTACTAATGGAGCTGGCACGCTCGGTGGGACTGAGGAAAACCAAACGGGTGAAGGGCAAGTTGAAAACGGTCGGACGATAGAGGAGAACCGATCGGATGAATTTCGAACAGACCTTGGTGATGATACAGATGGTATGTCTGGCGAGGGAAGTCATGGAAAAGCTGCTGGTGTTGATTTGAGAAACTATCAGCTTGTTCGTGACAGAGAAAGAAGGATCTCCAAGCCAACCAAACGGTTTGGAGAGGCGAATCTAATCTGCTACGCCCTGAATGCTGCTGAAGATCTTAACCGATCGGATGAACCGAGAAGTTATAAGGAGGCCCTTGACAGCAGCGACCGGCATCTTTGGCAGGGTGCTATGGAAGAAGAGTTGGAGGCTTTGAAAAAGAATAACACCTGGAGATTGGTGGATCTGCCGAAGGGTAAGAAGGTCATAGGTTCGAAATGGATTTTCAAGAAAAAGGAAGCTACACCGGGCGGTGAGAAAGCGAGGTACAAAGCTAGGCTTGTTGCCAAAGGCTTTACTCAGATTGAAGGCGTAGACTATCATGAGATCTTTGCTCTAGTGGTTAAGCATTGTTCGGTCAGAGTTCTGATGGCAATAGTTGCGCATTGCAATTTGCATCTTGAACAGTTGGACGTTCGGACAGCTTTTCTGCACGGCGATTTGGAGGAAACCATCTATATGAAGCAACCGGACGGTTTCGCTGTGGATGATAGGGTGTGTCTGTTGCAGAAGTCACTTTATGGCTTGAAGCAAAGCCCAAGGCAGTGGTACAGGAAATTTGATGACTTTCTGATAAAGATGAACTTCAAGCGGTGCAATTATGATGACTGTGTTTACACTCTGAATCATGACGGTGAAATGTTATATCTCCTGCTTTATGTGGATGATATCCTAATTGCTAGCAGTGACAGGGGCATGATCGGTGAGACGAAAGCAAGGTTGGCGGATGCTTTCGAAATGAAAGAGCTAGGGGAAGCAAGGCGGATTTTGGGCATAGACATTAAAAGGGATAGACCGGGCGGTAACCTTTTTCTGTCTCAAGAGTGTTATTTGCAGAAGGTAATTTCAAGGTATCGGATGACTGAATCTAAAATGGCCAGCACGCCGGTCGGTCAACACTTGAAACTTACCAAGGAACAATGCCCAAAGACCGAGGAGGAAAGAAAGAAGATGGAATCTGTTCCATTTTCAAATGGGATTGGGAGCATTATGTACGGCATGGTCTGCACAAGACCGGACGTGGCGCACGGTGTTAGTGTTCTCAGTCAATTCATGGTTAATCCTGGACCAACACACTGGGAAGCGTTGAAGTGGATGCTCAGATATATACGGGGGTCTCTCGGTACTGGATTGTCTTTCCAGAATAACTTTCAAGGTGGAGGTTATATTGAAGGTTTTGTTGATTCTGACTTTGCCGGATGCATGGACACTAGGAAATCCCGGTCGGGATATGTGTTTACGCTGTTTGGGACTGCTGTTAGCTGGAGGTCTACACTACAGTCGGTTGTGGCTTTGTCAACTACGGAAGCTGAGTACTATGCTCTTGCTGAAGGAGTTAAGGAGGCACTGTGGTTGAAAGGTTTGGTTCAGGAACTTGGTTTTGATCAAAAATCTGTATGTGTTCATTGCGACAGCCAGAGTGCTATTCATCTGGCCAATCATCAGATTTATCATTCCAGAACCAAGCATATTGACGTCAAGCTGCACTTTGTCAGAAGCATTGTTGAATCCGGTGACGTTCAAATCTGCAAAATTGCATCCGAAGAGAACCCTGCAGATATGTTGACAAAACCGCTCGCTAAAGAGAGGTTTCTCTTGTTGTTGTCCAGGATTGGGTGTCTACCGGTCGGTCACTAATTGTTTGACCGGCCGTGTCCGTGTTTTGTTTTTTTTTGTTTTTTTGAAGCAAGTCTAGGTGGAGAATTGTTATTTAGACTTAGCTTCTTTTGTCTGTTGACCTGTCGGTCCGGTTGGTCCGGTCGGTCTGGTTGTTTGCTTTGTGTGGTTTACCGGTTGCGCATTTTGGGCTTGTTTTGTTTGCCGGTTTGGCCTGTTGCGCGTTTACGTTGGTTATAAATAGTAACCAACCCCGCTCCTCAAGAACAACTTTTCATTCAATAATATTCAGTATTCATTCTCACGCTCCGCTCTCTCTCTCTCTTATTTTTCTCTGGTTCTAGGGTTTTCTCGAAACGCTCCAAGAATCCAACAGTTCCTTTCTCGTTAAAACTTATCAATAAACTCTAAGATACTCAAAATATTTTAGTTCCACATGATGCTCTATGTATATCTAGAAACAACACAAGAACAATAAGGTCATATCGTTATAATCACTTATAAGTAAAGACTCATTGATGATTAAAAATATGCATGCAAGTGAAAAAAGACTCACATGCAATAGAAACAAAAATAGATTAAAGAAAATGGCTAAAACTTAACTTACCTGAATGAAAAAACATATCCGTTCAAATTAAAGAACTCACCGCAAGAATCAATCTTCAATAATTTTCAATCTGATGATATATTTTAAAAATAATAAACTCGTTTATAACAAAACTATTTATACTAAAATTTTTTAATATTTAAAATAATTGAATCTCACTATTTACTACTGTTACTCTAAAAATATCATTTTTACTATTGGTTAATTATTATCACTTTTAAAATATTATTTTCTAAGTCTTTACTCTTAATAATATTAAAAAAATCAAATTTGAGATTGTGCATTCAAAACATATCACTTATTTTTTTAACTTTGAAATTGTGCATTCAAAAAATATGACTTATTTTTTTTAACTTTGAAATTGTGCATTCAAAACATATCACTTATTTTTTTAACTTTGAAATTGTGCAATCTGAAAATTGTTTATATCACTATATCTAGAGTTTTTTTTTTTTTTTTCACAAAAATGCAAAGAATGTATTTTACATTTCTCACAATAGGTGAATTTGCAAAAGAAAAACGAATACTTTTATTTAACGTAAGCTAAACTTAAGGTTCAGATCACGTTTGTGTTTATGCTTGTTTTAAATGAAAATTCACAATAGAAATTTAAAAATTTTATGTAGAGCTAGTCTATTTAGGTTAATAACATACAAAACTTTTCGATTTAAATATATTAAATATAATTTTAAATACAAAACTATTAAAATTACAGTACAATTTGAAAATTATTTTAATGATAATATTTGATTTTTAAAATAAAAACAATTATAACCTCCAATCATGGTATGCAAGGAAATAAAAACAATAATTAAAGTTATTGAATTACTCTAATGAATGATTCTCAAGTTATGAATGAGCAATTAAAAATATAGCACCAGACAAAAACACAAATAAATTTAGAAAAATTAAAAATAAATATTACTAAGAAATTGAAGAAATTGGTATCTATAATTTTTTTTATTGGGCTTAATTGGTCTTTTCGTCTTTGTATTCCTTTACGTGATCTAATTCGATTATTTAATTTTTTTTTCAATTAAGTTTTTATATTTGTAAAAATAATCTAATTAAGTCTTTTATGTTAGATTGAATATAGTGTTCTTATATGACATATGTTAATTCTTATTATTTTTATTTTTTTAATTTTTGTTTTGTTTTTTTAAATAAATCAATTAGCACGTGTCAGATCAGTGTTGTACCACATGACACTGGTAGAGTTAAGTGATAGTGTAGTGTGATTGTCAAGTGCTAGTGATTGTATTCAATTTAGATTTTATATTTGGACTTTTGAGTCAATTAATTCCTAATTTTAATTTTTAATTAAAATAAAAAATGTCTATTTTAAAAATTATAGTGTCATTTGTAAGTTTTAAATTTAATATTTTTATATGACAAGTGTCCGTTTACATTTACATTTTAATATTTTTAAAATTATAAGTTCAAAATAGAGATTTTTTATTTAAATTTAAAATATAAAAAATGTAATTAATTTAAATATTTAGGTGAAATGATTTGTTGTATAAATTCAAAATGTTATTATATATATATATATATATATATATATATATATAAATTGTAATTAAGCTTAAATACTAATTTGATCTTATTTAGAGGTGCAAAACTGTTCAATTTAAAAAAAAATTGAGACTTAATTGAATAAAAAATTCAAATATATGAATTAGATTGAATACAAAATATTGTCACATGATAATAATACTGACCCACAATATTTACACTAACACTATTATGTGACACAATAACGATTTATAATTTTTTTAATTAAAAAAGCGTTAAAAATTAAAAAAATAAAAAATATTACAAACTAATATGTGACATTAGTACGGTCAAAACGGGCCACCCGACTCGACCCGGCTTGATCCGACCCTGACCCACCACGGGTTGGTCACTTAGAGCGTCAATTCAACTCGGCTCATTTTTTATTGAGCCAATAAAATTTGAATCCTACTCATCTAACTTTTTTTCACCCTTTTCTAGGATTCTTATAACAAGTTACTTTGATCGATCAAATTGAAACAGTAATAATTGGACCAATTAATATAAAAAAGGGTTTTGTATAGACAGAATAAGGGTTTGAGTTGCAATGTTTTTTATTTCATTGAATAATTAATTAACTTTATTTTATTAAAAAAAATAAAAAAATAAATAAGTGGATTGGTGAAGCAACCCGACTCACCACGGGTTCAATCCGGGTGAGCCAGATTCTCACTCAGTCTGATCCGAATTGACTCATCAAAATTTCATATTTTTTTTCAACCCAATCCGGTCCGACCGGTGGACCGGGTTAACTCATGGGTTTCTATAAATATAACATTACTTCAATATAATAAAAATTACTTAGATATTTTTACAAATATAAAGATTTAATTAAAAAGAAAAGTTAAAGGACAAAATTGAATCAAGTAAAGAAATACGTAACAAAAGACCCATTTGTAATTTTCAGCTTAGCACTTAGAGAGTATCAATACAATGATTTTTGTCATATGTTGTGTAAGTCCGTTAAGTAGTTTCACCTTCTCTAGTTAATAATAGGTTTAATTACCTTTTTAGTCCCCAAGTTGAGGGTTGAATTTTTGTTTTGTACCCGTTTTAAAAATGATGTTATTTGGTCCCATATTATGAATTTTGTAAAATTTCGGTCCGTTAAGTAGGTAAGAACGACTTTAAGTTCAACTTATGTGATTGCACTTTTCTTCTCTCTCATCTGTTATTCCTGACACTTTTTTCATTTTTTTCACTTTTTTTTTCTATTTCTCTCACCACTCCACATTTCTCTCTCTCTTATTAGTTTTCTACAGAGCTTTTCATTCCAAAGCTTTCCACGTTTCTCTTCAATTATTTTCCACCAACCCATAATTTAATATTTTTCTCACCTCTTTCCAATAAATTATTTCTATCAACATTATTGTCAAATGAAGGTTTGCTGACAACAATCCACTAATTATTCGGTCCAATGGAGATGGCCACCTATCATCAATGCAGTATCAATTCTCCTTTAAAATAGCATGACGGAACCTTCAAGACATAGAGATATTAAAACTTCATCGTCACTTTGATTAAGAGGAACACTAAAGGCGGCTAACATAAGTGCCCAGCACACCTCAATCATGAATCTCAGGATTACAACATCTGTAGCAGAATAATAAATTGATCTGCAAATTGATATTAAATGTATATGAAATATATATATAAAAGAAAATCTACCATCTACTTTGTTTAACCAGTCAACTTAAAAAATTAGCAAACAAGTGATCTAACTGTTACTATAATATTAGAGAAAAAGAAAGAGTAAAAAAATTGGTGAAAATTTTAGCTAGATACACCTCACACTTCAAACAATATGAATAATGTAAAAAGCGGTTAAATATTGTATATGGTAGGATCCATAACAGCTTCTAGCCAACAATAGATTCTTCGTGTCAAAAACAACAGGTTAAATGTTTTGCTCAACCTGAGAAGATTTAGAAAGCAAATTATCACTACCAGAGAGAGGGAAAAATACAAACATACTCAGATATGCGAGCTTTTTCTTTGAATTGTTCTTGCATATGACGGATAAGATCATCATTGGTCTCCATATTCTCTTCACCACGTTTACGGATCACAATATTCAATATACTATCGAACCCTAAGAGTCGATTAGGGCTCACAACCTGTTTTTTGTTGAGGAGCCTCGTCATTTTCTTTCATTTTTATTTCATTTCTAGATATTCTGTCAAACAAGGACTTCAAGTATTCCTCAAGCATATCTTTTCCATCACCAATGCCACGATTATTTCTTATGAAATCATCAGGAGACATCTGCATAACTCAACAACCAAAAAGAAATTAAGCCATTGTGACTGTCATCATTATTTGTATATCATTTTACGAACATAAGAATTGTGACCATACCTTATTCTTCACCATGGGATTGTGAGCATCAGTATTAAGCATTATAACAGAATAGGCAAGGACATAAGCAGTGTTAGCACTAGAAAAGGCCTCTGGATTACATTTGCAGTAACGTTCAACAAACTTTTCCATGATCCTATCAATTTTTTGTGCCTCTGTTTCGGGATTCGCTTCGTGGTGTCAATGAAAAAGCACCGGTGACTCGCGGTGGTGCTTGGAGGCTCCGACAAGGCTTTTCAGCGGCATGTGGACTGTTTTGGTAAAGAAGAATGCAACTGCTGGTCCACGCCCAAAGGAGAAGAAGGAACGATAGAGGTGATACATTCTTGTTCCGGTGATGATGAACTGATCAACCTGTCACAATATTGACTGTGTCAGGAAGACCAAAGGAAAAGTGAGAGAAATATAATGCTGTGAGAGAAATAGAAAAGGCAAAATGATATTTCAACACCAAAATTTGACACTATTTTGATACTGGCTAGGTGTCAAAATCTGATTGGGACATTTGTAATAAAAAAAAATCAGAAGAAAGGGTTAGGTAAGGACATATTTGGAAATGAAAAAACCAAAATTTTGATTTGGCAGTTTCTTTTCATTCGTGGTTCTCTTTTGCTAAACCAGATCCTTTGTTCTCTCATCTTTAGGGTGCACACTCTGTCCACCTTGTCTCAGTCATTTTGCTGTGAAGGTCTCTCTCTTTCCTTTTCTCGATCATTTTGCTGTGAAGGTCTCTCTCGCGAGAGGGTGCTCGGTCTTTCGTTGTCTCGCTTATTCTCCGTTGAAGCCATTGCAGTCTCTCTCTCGCTCGAAAGCACTGTTCTCTGTCGAAATGGTAAAACCATCGCTCTCTGTCTCTGTTTTGTGAAGCGTTGTTGTATCGTTGTTGGCTTTGTTCTCTGTGGAACTGGTAAAGCATTACTCTCTGTGGCTGACCTCTGTGCGCTGTTCTAGTTGTGTCGTTCTTTTGGTTTTTTTGGTAAGTGGAAGTGGTGGAAGAGTTTTCTGATATCCATTAGAGCATTTTTATTCTTGTTTCGTGAAACCTAACGTTTTTGTGTACATTTGCCCTTAACAGTGCAGGTCCAATGGCACATCGAAAACCAAGTGTAAGTCTTTATGCAAAATTTAGTGCACATTTGGTATGACCGATGTATTTAGTTATAGTATTTATTAGATATTTCTTAATGTTTTGTAGAGGCGGATGCGTGTGTCCATGGAATCGACAACCGTTCTTGAAATGAATACTTTACTGCGAAAACCTCACGTAGAGCGAATTAGGATGACCATATTTCCTTGGTGTGTACAAATTTTAAAGCCTATTGATGTCAATTTGAAATTGTTGAAGCATATGGTGAAGCGGTGAGCTGGGAATGATGTTTGTTTTAGGGTTAGTCAACAACTTGTTCCTTTTAATGTTGTTGATGTATTTATGGCTACTGGTTTAGGTATGGGTGGTCTAGACGTTCCTTTCGATGAGTGTTTAGTTGGATTGGTTGGTCAGATTTAATTCCAAAACCACTACAAAAAAGGATTTGATTGACATGTTTCATTTGATTGTTGAAGATGAGGAGGTAGATGTTGATGTAGTGTGTAGGTTGTACATTTTAGTTTTTTCCCAGGAAATCTGAAAATGTTGCTAACATTCCTTGTGCGGTGTTGACATTTGTGTTTCTTTGTATGTAGTTGTTTATGCCCTTTATCCATGATCAACACTGATGGTGCTATGCAGTGAAAATTAGAACATTGGAAATGTATGTCGTTGACTCATTGGGCAAGGGTGTTAGAGATAGGAAAAAGATTGACAAATTTGTGGTATGATAGGTCATTGTCTGTTTTTTATTAATTTTGTTGATTTAATGTGATGATGTTTTTTTATGTGGTTAATGAACTTTTTCGGTAGGGTGAAAATATGACCAAATTCTTTTGCATGTTATACGATAGAACCGATATTGGTCCTTTGTCCGTTGAACAATCAAATATCCCATCCTAACCGAACTTGTAAGTTCTTTAAATAATGGTATTGAAATTTTTGGATATTTTATTATTGTTTGTTGTAATAACTGATAAATATTTTGGTTGTATTATTTAAGATATGATTGTGGAGTTATCATGTTAACAACCATGGAAATTTGGGATGGAGAGGACAAATATAACGGGAAGAGCATGCCAGCGTACACGAATGTAAGTATGAATTTCATTGTTAGCACTATTTGATGATTTTGTTAATTATATCTAAAGTTATATATATTTTTGGTTTCAGGAGGAGTTAAGTCAAATTAGAAAGAACTATGTGAAGTACTGGATCTTAGACAACGAGAACACTAGAATATTCGAAGCGCTAGATGAATATGGGTTCTTGTAGGATTGGATGGACATGTACAAATTTGATATGTATTTAGACCAAGATTGATATATGTATTCATCTTATATTGTAATAAGTAATGATTGTTACAGACAATGATAAATGTATACCAATTGTTATTTGAATACCATACGATTTATATCCAATTAATTTTATCTCCAATGTGTATTTCTTTATTTTGTTTATGTATTGATCATAGGTTATAGGTCCATATTAATAAGTCCTTTTAATAAACACAATAGTTGTCCAATTGAAATGAATGTTTGAGAATTCTGCATCATAAAAGTGACTGGTAATCGTTTACAGTGATTTGTAATCGTTTAGAGTTGAGGACTTTGTCAGTTGTGTATGAAAAAAGTGAGTGGTAATCGTTTACAGGCCCTTGTAAACGATTACACGAATGAGTTTCAAGATTTGTATAAAAAGTTCTTCTGAAGGGGCCAGTTATGGTAACGTAGGGGACCACCCTTTATATCTGTGATCTTTTTCATTAAGTGCAATGATTCTTGGTGGATCTTGTTGGTAGACTGTGTTAGGAGTGTTGGAGATGATTTTTGGGCAGGCCACGTGCAAAGATATGACCCATGTTTGGGTTTTGGGCAAGTTAAGTGTTGGAGGTCATCTTTGGCCACCCAAGGATCAAGGAGCCATGTTAGTGTTTTGAGCAACCTAAGTGGAGTGTTTAGACTTGTGCTTGAAAAAAAGGCCCTGGTAATCGTTTACAGGCCACTGTAAACATTTAAGCGAATGAAATGGACAATTTGTACAGAAAGTTCAACTGAAGGGACCACTTTTTATAACACAGGGGACCACCCTTTATATCTGTGATTTTTTTCATTAAGTGCAATGATTCTTGGTGGATCTTGTTGGTAGACTGTGTTAGGAATGTTGGAGATGATTTTTGGGCAGCCCACGTGCAAAGATATGACCCATGTTTGGGTTTTGGGCAAGTTAAGTGTTGGAGGTCATCTTTGGCCACCCAAGGATCAAGGATTTGAGCCATGTTAGTGCTTTGAGCAACCTAAGTGGAGTGTTTAGACTTGTGCTTGAAAAAAGGCCCTGGTAATCGTTTACAGGCCACTGTAAATGTTTACGCAAATGGACAATTTGTACAGAAAGTTCAACTGAAGGGACCACTTTTTATAACACAGGGGACCAACTACTATATCTATTATTCTTTCCCTTCACTTGCAATGCATGTCGAAGAAAATGGTTGGTGATAGAGTTCAGAGTGTTGGAGGTCATCTTTGGCCACCCAAGGATCAAGAATTTGAGCCATGTTAGTGCTTTGAGCAACCTAAGTGGAGTGGTTAGAATGAGGTTTGTCTATTCAACGATAAATGTTTCCTGTGTCCAATAACTCCATCAACACTAAAACAATCTGTCAATTTTAATATGTAACAACTAAATGCTAAATTATTTCCCAATTTCAATAACATTACTTATTCATTTAACTGTAACACAATGACAAACAAGGATAGTTCAATGTAACATCTGTAAACAATAACATTACAATTGAAATTACAAAACACTTCTGTCCACAACAAAACATTTGTCAAAAATAAGACTTCTACTAATTAAAGTAAATAATCTCTAAATAAAGGTATAATAATCTCACACATGTTTTATTCTTAGAGTTCCAGTAAAAGGAGTTTTAAGAGCTCTGCTCTTGAACCGCCTTCGTGACCCCATCCTGACAAAAGTCTTCATTGGAGCTGGACCAGTCTTCATTGGAGCTGGATTAGTGGACATCCCTCCCGGGGACATGCCTCTCGGGGAAATGCCTCCCGGGGAGAACGAAGGATCTTCACGGGGCACACTTTGTCCACCTTCCTTTCCTCTTCTTCGTCTAGCTTTCTCATAAGCAACCTCCTGCTCCAACTGAAGGACCTCCATTTTAAGCTCTGCAACTAGATTTTGTTGATGCTCCATGGTACGCATAACACTATCTTTGAGTTTTCGTTTCAATATTTTCTTTGCTAAAGGTGGTTTCTCAACTTTCGTTTTCAGGCTTGGTTTCTCATCCTTGTCATCATTCATTGCACCAAGATCAAAGTCATGATCAACCTGAAATTCAACCAATCATATCATACCACCAAAACATATATGATAAAATAAATCACTCAAACAATAAATATCATACCTCACCACTCTCCAAAGCTTTTTTCACAACGTTGTCTCCCAAATGTACATTCATCAAATGTAATATTTTAGGAGATTTATTTATTTGACCTTTGGGAGGAATAAAATTCTCGCAAAACCAAACCTAAACAAAATTCATCATCACAATAGCTACTCAAAAAGGCAATTCAATCCAAAATGCACAATAAAATATAAGTGAACTCAAATTACCTGCAGCATGTAAGTAAATCCATCAATGTAAACGTTGCTTGTGCCTTTTCCGTTCTTCAAACCATCTAAAACATTGCACAAACTATGTACCAAATAACGATACACTAAACTATCCCAAGAAAGATTACCCAACCCACTTAAATTATCAACAATTTCATACAAAAGTGGAAACACTCTTCTTACAATTTCAACGATTCAGAAATAATATCTCAGAAATCCCAACTAATATATACAAGCTACAGAAATCAGAACAAGGAATTTTCTTCTTACGTTTCGTCATCATACATTTGTAAACCAACACCAAATCTTTTGTGTCTTTGCCTACATATTTAACACATGAACTTCTTTTATACTTTTCTTTCAAGTTCAAATCCTTACCATAAGTATTCAACCCCAGACCTAAACAAAAGTCCTTCTCAGTCATTGGGACGAGTTTATCTCCGATTTAAAAAGAACCACTCAAATCCACCCACTTCACCACTAATTCACTCAATAAATTCCTCGCTACTCTAACTTTAGGACTCAAATCTAGGAACCAACCAAAATGAGTACCAGAAATCAATAACCGCTGCTCCTGTGTCAATTGCTTGTTCAAAGTTGAAATATAGTTGGTGGAAATGGAGTATCGAACCATCAACTGCATCAACCACAAACGAAACAACAGACATATTCAAAACCCTAAAACTGGCCAACAACTACACAATTAACGCATAACGAAAAAAAGGAAACCCAATTTTTCCATTTGGACAAACAAACTACGAACAACATATTTACCTTATTAGGAATAACGAACCCAAAACCAAAAACGAAATACCCAAAAACAAAATGGACCAAGGAAGGAACCAACCACAAAACACCCACAAACAAAACGGACGAATACAAGAACAAACTTACCTTGCTGGTCGAAGGAGATTGCTTAGTGGAAACGTCCATTTTGCACACAGAGGCCACACACAAGACCGCGAAAACAAAAGCGCGAACGATGAATGATGCAACAACGGAATCGTCCAAGACCGCCAACACAAGATGGTCATAACCAGATTTAACGGAGACAAGGAGGGAGGGCCAAGGATTGTGACAAGGAAGATGGAGAAATGAGAAAAACCAAAATGAATGTCCAAATCTGATGAAACAAGGGTGAGGGTAAATTTGGAAACCTAAATTTTGAAATCCCTCATCGATTCTAACGTCACTTTTTCAATTTTTTTTTTTAAAAAAAAACAGCCAATGACATGATGACACATGGCAGTGTCAAAATGGTGTTAAAAAGATGGGGTTAAAATATCGGGACGCATAGAAAAGAGAGAGACCAGTGGAAAAGTGGGAGAAATATAATGCTCTGAGAGAAATAGAAAAGAGAGAGAAAAGAGTGTCAGAAATAGCAGAGGAGAGAGAGAAGAAAAGTGCAATAAAGTTAACGCCGTAGCAACCTATTTAACGGAAAGGACCAAATTTGTATAAAATTCGTAATATAGAGACCAAATAACATCATTTTTAAAAACAGGTACAAAACAGAAATTTAGCCTCAACTTAAAGACTAAAAAAGTAATTAAACCTTAATAATATCTTCGCATTGCAAACATGAATATAAAAATTCCCATTTTTATGTGTAGTTTGGAAATAAAAATTAACTTTTTAATATGAAAACATGTTTTGATTTTATAATTCAAAAACCAAAAGTATTAGACTTGTCAATTTAGAATTAAAGACGACTTTTAAACTAGAAAATCTAAAGTCATATTTTTCTTTTTGAAAAAGACTTCCAGATTAAAATTTAGAAAAAAAAATCAGATTATACAATTAAAACAAAAAATAACTTGTCAATTCAAAAACTTTTTTTTTCTTAACTCTTCAATTTCAATAGTTAATTTTTACTTTCAAATTACAGATGCAGAATTATTTTGGTTTTAAATTATGCAATCCTAAAACCTTTCTTTAAGAAAATAATAGTTTCCAAATATGCGATCTGAAAGTGTGATTTAAAAAAAATTGAAAAACCTTTTAGATTTTACGATCCAAAAATTATTTTTAACTTCTTACAATCTATAAAAAAACAAAATGGAAATTTTTATATTGATGGAGTGCAAGATGGAAATATGAAGGTACAAGAAGAATTTGCCTATATTGCAACATACCAATCTATTAATATCCACTTCTTTTCCAAGTCCTTTTGCAAACTTTTCTGTGTATTAATTCTGTGCCAACATATCACTTTCAGATCAATCAACAACTTCCACTTTAATAGAAAATAATTTCTTCAAATAATTTATAAACATACTATTTCATATCTAACTCATTTTTAATATTTCAAATTTAACTCATTATTTAACTCTTACGGCATTGATATCCATCTACTTATATAGAATATTAATTAAACTCGTTCTAGTATTTCCTTTCTTAAATGGAAAACTGACTTAATAACAACTATAAGTTCCTGTGTCTCAACAGAACCGTTTTTGAACAGGTTATGCCACATTTGGAAAGCAGTAGTATAAGTTTTCTTTTAATATTTGAACTTTAACATCAAATTCAAAACACTTTCATATCAGAGATCAAAATTTTGTATTTTCAACAGAAAATAGATTTTTAAGAAAATTCGGCTGAATACTAAGTATATGGAGTACTGAGTAACTTCAAACTTTTTAAAAAACTGTGGAAACTATTTTAATTCATTAGTTGTGTCGTATGTGGAAGGAAAAAAAATTAACACAATTAATATCTGAATTGCATAATCAATGAGTAATTCCAACTCAGCCCAACAGAATCAGAAAGCGAGCATCCTTGATTTGCTTTATTCTATTTGATTTTCAAAGTTCTGTATCACATAATCTGATCATCAACTCAGAAACCATTCTTCGAGCAAAAGGTATATAACTGAGGCTATACCTGTAACAACGTGGAACTATTAAGGATGTACATAAACGTAAAAAACAAACATGTTATACGGAAAGGAGTCCTATGTCAAATTCATCTCTAGAAATGGTTTTCACTTTTCATGTCACAAATTTATGTCAGGAAATAGCGCTGTTGAAAGCAAACTTACCAAATAAGGGCACCAATCTCAATTATGACAGCAACTATGGTCAGAACTTTGCTATGAATCTACAAAACATGAAAAATTAATCAGTTTTTCATTCAACTAAGGGCATATTTGGGTATTTTCATCGTCAAAACTTCTAGAAAAAGAACATAAAAAAATATGGTATAAGTTTTTTATAAATTAAAACTATTTATGTATAAGCTAAAAATCTAATTTTAGAGAAGTAAAAGGACAGATTTTACAAATTAGCTTATATACATTATAGTTTTAACTCATGCAAAAACTTATTTTATCTGTCTTCTCCCAAAGAAAATTCATCGTAACAGATTTAAGAAAAGTGACGGGCCACAAAGTTATTGAACAAATTGAGATCGCTTCCATGATTACAGAAACAAGATTCATAGTGTACCAAGAATTGGTAAGCGCGTTTTATCAGACTAGGTAAGTAAAAAAAGGTGGAAAAGATTATTATTCAAATGTCCTCACTAATATTACTTTTTAAGATTAGCAACTCAAGAGAGCATTAAAAAAATGCAAGTAATTTGTATTCCAAACAATAGGTACTTGCTATATGGAGCTTGTAGCGATCAAAGGAGTAGGGATTACCCAAAGAGCACAGATAAGTGCTATAACCACGCATCCGAGGTATATGGCTGTAGCAAAAACCCGAACAGGGTCAAACATCATTCCCAATTGCTGTGCAGGTCCAAGAAGAAAGCCTGTACTGTTAGACACACAAACCGAAGTTAGAAGGTTTCTTGAACTAATCGTGTAAATTGAATGAAAATAAATGAGTTGGTCTTGCATATTGCATAACAGCACAAATATTTAAAAAATAAATAGAAGTACATAATAGAAGTCTAGATCTCTCTATTACACCTATAAATATCTCATTGTATTTGGCATTTTCAAGCAAGGAAATTTGAGTTTTCTCTTCTACTTCTCACCTCTTCCTCTAACAAAGTAGTATCAAGAGCAAAGTTTGATCTAGAGAGTTGAGAGATGGCAAGCAATGGATATACTACCTTCCAATTTCCCCATTTTACAAAAGAAAATTTAAAAACAATTGTCTTCACACGGTTTGGCTTTCAAGGTGCTTGGGAGATTGTACAAAAAAGCTTGATAGATTATCTCCACATGAGAGGAAGACATTGTTAGAGTCATTCTAGATATTTCTATATTTCAAATTACAATAACATTTCTCCCCCTTAGTTTGAAATTTTCTTCTTCACACCAATCTTTGCCCTTAACCTTTGAAACTCTTAAAACTTTAGTGGCTTCATGAAAATATCTACAACTTGATCTCCACTTCCCTTTTAGAAATGGATTCTCTAGTGAAATTATTTCTCGTGTCTATATGCTTGCTTTGATCATGAAATACTAGATTGTTTGCTAGTGCTTATGGAGACTTGTTATCTATGCAAATCTTTATAGTTTCCACTTGTGGTTAATGAAGTTCTTCCAATAATCTCCTTACTAAAATCTCATGAAAAGTGCATGAAGTTGCTGCAAAATATTCTGACTCACATGTTGAAAGTGTGACAATAGATTGTTTCTTTGAACTCCATGGAAAAGCACATCCTCCCATGAAAAATATAAAGTCACTAGTGTTATTTCTATCATCAATATCTCCCGCATAATCACTATCACAAAATCCATAAAGTTTGAAATTATTAGAAAAAGAATAAAATACCCCCCATAATCACTTGTCAATGCAACTATTCCATGCTCTTGGTTCTTGCTTTAATCCATACAAAGCTCTCTTCAATTTTAGAACCTTATCTTTATGTCCTTTAACCACAAAGTCCGAAGATTGCTCAATATAGACTTCTTCTAGATAGCCATTTAGGAATGCAGACTTCACATCACTTTGATGGATCTTCCACTTCATTTGAGCCGCCAAATAAATCAACAAATGGACTGTATCCATGCAAGTCAAAGATGCATAAACTTCATCATTATCTACTCCATGCTTTTGCTTGTAGCCCTTTACAATTAGTTGTGCTTTGTATCTTTCCGCTGTTAAGACAAGATCATCTAAACAAACTTTGTTTTGAAGCTTAACATAATTGTCTAATGATAACATCTATCAAATGAACCATCTAAGATAAACACGCTAAACACTATATGTGTAAACTAAACTTTATCCTAAACGCTAAACGTTACACTTGGAAAAGAGAATGATTTTATTATCATCATTACAGAGTTCCCTGCTTTTCACCTTGAGGACAAGGTGAAACTTCATGGAGGGGGTATTGATAGGTTCAAGGGGAAGGTTTATACTAGAAGGAATAAAAATTGACAGACAATTATAACTGTCTAAGAGGTAGTTTTGTTGTTTCAGACTTTTATAAAGTTTGCATGGATAGTTTTTTAGCAATTTTTTTTATCTAGTTTTTGGAAGTTCTGTAAATCTAGGGAAGTGGAGAGTCTGGTTCTCTCAAATAACCAGAAGTTGTATGTTTGTTTCAATTTCTCTATTTGGAGGAGATCTAGTGAATTGTTAGAATAAATATATACAGTTTAAAGGTTGTTTCGTATAGGTCTATAATACCTATCAATAACAAGGTTGGCTCTTCTTTTTCATTAACAAGATTAGTTTTTTCCTCCATATCATTGAGACAACATTCCCAAGAAAAATGACCGACCTTATGGCAATCGTAACATTCAACTTTAGATTTCTCATACCTCATATCAGAAACCGTGATTGGTGTGATAAAGATTGACATGGTGCATTTTAGGAAGGTTTATATCTGATGTGCTGTATTTTTGTAATAGTTTTGTGCTGCCTTTATTAGGTTCATTTATAGTTGATTGATCCCGTAATCATAGGGATTTATTCCTTAGAATTAGCAGTCCATATTTACTAAAATCTGCATACTTATGTATTTATATAAGGGTTAATAACCTCTTGAAATAATAAGAAAGAATTCTATTTCTTCTAAATTTGAGATGGTATCAAAGCTCCCGATCCTTGGGAGTCTCTGACCGTGTTATTTATCCAAATCGCATATTGCTGCTCTATCTTCAACCTAAAATTGTGGCAGCCTTTATTGCTGCACCACCGTCAAGCCTTCATTGCTTATCGTCTGCGGCAGTCTTCATTGTTGTGCCATCGTCAAGCCTTCGAGCCTTCGTTGCTTATCGTGACTGCATCAAGTTATGGCTGAAGCTGGGAACCCGAAAACTGAAAACAAATCCCTGGAAACTGGGGATAGATTCCAGACCATTGGAGAACTGCAGAATATCCATTCTGTGTATCGGTTAAATGGAAAAAACTACCTCAAATGGTCTCAAATCATTAGGACCATCCTGAAAGGAAAAGGAAAGATCAGTCACCTGACTGGTGATGCACAGTGTGGGAGTGATCCCAAATTCAAATCATGGGATGAAGAAGACTCCATGATCATGGCGTGGTTGTGGAACTCAATGGTTCCAGAAATCAGTGATACCTGCATGTTTCTAAAATCAGCAAGGGAGACCTAGGAGGCAGTCAAACAAACTTACTCTAAAGCAAGGATGCTGCTCAGATTTATGATGTAAAGGTGAAAACCGTGGCTGCCAAACAGGGAAGGAAGTCCGTTACAGAATATGCCAATCAACTTAAATCCTTATGGATGGAATTGGATCACTATCGGGTTATAAAAGCAAAGTGTTCAGAAGACTCAGCAATTCTAAAAGAGTATATTGAACAAGATAGGGTCTATGATTTTTTGGTGGATCTAAATCCTGAATATGACCAGGTCCGAATTCAGATCTTGGGAAAGGAGAAAGTCCCAAGACTTAATGAAGTGGTAGCCATTATCCGAAGTGAAGAAAGCAGGAGAGGGTTGATGCTGGAAACCTCAACCACCGAAAGCTCTGCAATGATAGCTGAAGGAGGAACAATCATGGTTGCCAACTAGAGGAAAAATTGGGAGAAAAGACATGAGGAGATTTGGTGTACCCATTGTAACAAGCCGCGCCACACAAGGGAAAAGTGTTGGAAATTACATGGAAAGCCCCCAAGCCAAGAATGGGGCTGAAAGATGGGAAGACCTCAAGCAGAGAATGGGGGCCGAAAGGAGAAGATGGAAAAAACTCAAGCAGAGAATGGGGACCGAAAATCCCAGGCCAAGAATGGGGATTGAAGGGAGGCCCACAGAAAAAAGGAGGGCAAGCATACATTGCTAATGGACAAGGTGAAGAATTTATCCAGTTGAATCATGAAGAGATAGAACGGGTAAGATCCATCCTTAGTAAATTGGAGAAGCCTATAGGTACGTGCTCCTTGACATATTCTGGTAAGTTTCCATTCTTGTTTGGACTTAATGTTTCAGATACACCATTCACACATTACTGGATTTAGACTCTGGAGCCACTGACCATATGACCCCTCTACCCAAATACTTCTCCACATATTCCCCATGTCCTAGTAACAAGAAAATTTCCACAACAAATGGAACCCTCATAACTACAGCCGGACAAGGAGAGGTCCAAATAAGCCTATCCATGACCTTAAAAAATGTCCTTCATGTCCCTAAACTATCCACTAACATGATTTCTATACAAAAACTCACCAAAGACCTTGCATGTAATGTTCTTTTTTATAGCAACACTTGTATATTGCAGGACAAGAACTCGGGGAGGACGATTGGACATGCTAGAGAATGGAATGGCCTATACTACATGGAGGACCCTAATTTGCCTACCAAGAGTCTCATCTCTAAATCCACCATGACCAACAAAGAGAAAGCTCACCTTTATCATTGCCGACTAGGACATCCGTCATTTCGAATTGTAAAAGTGCTTTTTCCTTCCTTGTTTAAAAATTTAAGTGTGGAGAGTCTTCATTGTGAGGTATGTGAGTTGGCAAAACATAAACGTGTACCTTTCCCCATTAGCAATAAGATGAGTCCTTTCCCATTTTCTCTTGTTCACACTAATGTATGGGGTCCTGCTTATGTTCCTAATATTTCTAGTGCTAAATGGTTTTTAACATTCATTGATGATTGTACCCGGGTGACTTGGGTTTTTTTATTGAAACAAAAATCTGAAGTTAGCTCTGTTTTTGTCTAGTTTGTCTCTGATTAAAAATCAATTTGGGGTCAGTATAAAAGGAATTAGGTTAGGCAATGCCAAGGACTACTTTAATCATGTACTAAACTCTTTTTGCCAAAAGGAAGGGATAATCCATGAGTCCTCATGTGTAAACACACCTCAACAGAATGGGATTGCGGAAAGGAAAAATGGTCACCTTTAAGATCAAACTAGAGCTCTACTTTTTCAAAATCATGTTCCTAAGAGATTTGGGGGAAAGCCCTTCTTACTACCTCCTATCTAATCAATAGGTTACCTACTAAAATTCTAAACTCAAGAAGTCCCATGGAAGTTTTATCATCAATCTATCCTCACCTTGACCCTACAAATAAACTCCAACCTAGAATATTTGGATGTGTATCCTTTGTACATGTTCATAGTAATGAAAGGGGAAAACTGGATCCTAGGGCTGTCAAATGTGTTTTCTTAGGATACTCTACGACACAAAAGGGATACAAATGTTTTCAACCCGTTTCCAAGAAATTCTGTGTCAAGAGATGTCACCTTCAACGAACAAGAAAGCTACTTCAAACAACCTCATCTTCAGGGGGAGAATGTAAGAGAGGAAGATGAGACTCCTATGTTCCCAAACATGACATCTGGACCTGAAATTGGTGGGACAAAAATTGGTGGGACAAATGGCATTGTTGTTCCTGAAATTGAGGGAGGAATTGAACCTGCACCTGAACCAGTGAGACCTGCACCTGATGGCGGCGGAAAATTTGGGAAAAATGTGGTATATTCAAGGAGAGAAAAGGCCATTCTAGAATCTGGCAATGTCCAAGAATCCAACCCACCAGCACTACATGAGGTAACACCTGAGGTAACACTTTCAAATCCTATAAATTCTAATGATTCTAATGAGTTTGTTTCTGATAATCTAGAAGCACAGGTGGACCAAACCCTTGACCTACCCATTGCTCTTAGAAAAGGAACTAGAGCTTGCACCCAACAGCCACGTTACCCACTATCAAATTTCTTATCCTTTGAAAAATTCTCACCTACCCATAAAACCTTTCTCACTAACCTCAACTCCACACACACACCTTCCTTTGTATCTAAAGCATTGTCTGAGGAAATGGAAACATGCCATGGATGTGGAAATGGAGGCGATAAACAAAATGGGACCTGGGAACTTGTCACCCTACCTCCTGGAAAAAAAGCAGTAGGGTGTAAGTGGCTATATGCAATAAAGTATAGGGCTGATGGGACCGTCAAACGTTACAAGGCAAGGTTAGTGGCCAAAGGCTTCACTCAAACCTATGGAGTTGATTACTTGGAGACATTTGCCCCAGTTGCTAAGATGAACACGGTCAAAGTAATATTGTCACTAGCAGCAAATAATGATTGAGATCTGCAGCAGTTTGATGTGAAGAATGCTTTTCTACATGGAGACCTTGAAGAAGAAATATGTTGTAATATGGGATAATATCTGTAGAATCTTCCTAATTAGAAGAAATAGATACATAATATTTTATTTTATTTTATTTTTTCCTAGGTTTCCTAGTTTCCCTATTTCCCTTGTTAGGAGAAGTAGATTATTACAAATAGAAGGTTTGAGAATGTATTTTTTATGATTTGAATAATAAATCAGTCTTATTTTCCACATGGTATTAGAGCTTGTCTGATTCGCTTCCGCTGTCCTCGCTGTCTGCCGGCGGCCGACCGCCATGGTCACCGGCAGGCACCCTAAAATTCTCTTTTTTTAACCTGTGTTTTTAATGGGCTCCAATTGCCCTAGCCAAGTTCTGTTCTTTTTTTCCAGTATTGCCAAATAGAGAGTTTGTCTGAGTATCATTAGAGTGGGATTCGAACTCATTCCCTTTGGGAGCGCAAGTCTCTTCTTCGAATAATCCAACACTACTGCCTTCACTGTTTCTTCCGCTGTGCACCGCCGCTCTTCACCGTTGTCCACCGTCCACCAAGTTGCACCGCCGCCGCTGTCCGACCACCGCCGCTGCCGCCGTCGCCGGTTGGGGTCGTCGGTAAGGCAGAAAGGTGCGCCCAACACCGGCGATCACAGAGCCGGAAGTCACTCCGTCAACGGAGCCTGCACGCGCCGCCACGCGCCGCCATCGTCACTGGCGCGTGTAGCCCACGCGCCCACCTCCGGTGAGACCCACTCGCCGCCGACGCCGCAGACAGGGTCGCCGGAGCCTCCTGAGCCCATTCCCAGGGTCGGTGACGACTCGTTTGGACTATATTTTAGTAGATCTGAGTTTTAGTCTCTGCTCCTTGGTGTGACCCACTCACCGGACCTCCTCCTCTCTGTTCTGACCTCCCATAGCTGTCATTGCTACCATCTTTGTTGCTTCACAGAATCTTCGTCTTCCTTGCAACACACTTTGTTGACGGGTTGACGAGGATCCATCTCGGCCGCGAGGAGGAGAGGGTGTCACCTCGCGTTTCCACTTCGCATGTACCACTCTTGGTCTCGCAAGAGCCTTCAACCTTCACCAAGTGTGAACATCAATTTGTTCAGAATTTTGAAGACCAAAAACAACCACTTTAGACGCAAATGCGTTAGTTCTTTCTTGGATCGTTGGTCACTGTCTTCTTGGGTTCAAGTTTAGCCTGTATTTTTTGTGATACAATGTTAAGTATCACCATTTAGGAGTAGTCCAGCAGAGAACTTTGGACCTCCAACCTGTCTTTGGCCTTTTGATGCCATGGTGTTTTTGGTTTCTACCAATGCTTTGTTATAACAACTCACTCGGAGTTGTTCTTTGAGACTGACCGTTGAATTGACTCTTTCAAAGTTATGGGATTCAGGTTTGTCCCTCATATGGATCGGTTCTCACCAGTTCTTCCACCTTCACGTTCTGCTGTTCAGTAGTGAGGAGGAGAAAGTTCCAGCCGCTGCAGGGTAGTGTAGTCCCTGCAGGTTTGTTGCTGTTTGCCTCTACAGGACAGTTGTTTCCTAAAGGCCTCCCATATGTTTAGGGCAGTTAAGTCCCTTGAAGGTTTGTTGTTGTTTAGGGTGGTTAAGTCCCTACATGTTTATGGCTGTTAGCCTTTTAATTCCAGCCACTGCAGGGTAGTGTAGTCCCTGCAGGTTTGTTGTTGTTTGCCTCTGTCAGGACAGATGTTTCCTGAAGGTTTGTCGCTGTTTAGGGCAGTTAAGTCCCTTGAAGTTTTGTTGTTGTTCGCCGCTGTTGATGGCAATCCAATCCCTGCAGTTTGTTGCTATTTGCCACTGTAGGCCCTTCATCTGTTCTTGCAGTTTGTTGTTGTTTGCTGCTGCAAGTCATCATCCATTTTTGATGGAAATCTCTCTCGTCCATTGCTGTCCAAGATGAAGTTTCATGGTGCAAGTTCGCCCTCATCCATTGTTGTCCAAGTTGTAGTTTGCCCTCGTCCATTGTTGTCCAAGTTGAAGTTTCATTGTGCTAGTTCGCCTTCGTCCGTTGCAATCCAAGTTGGTATATTGACACTCTCTACAAATTGAGTTTGTCTATTCCAAGCTTGGTTCATACAATCTTGTATGATCCAGCTTGAGGGGGAGTGTTGTAATATGGGATAATATCTGTAGAATCTTCCTAATTAGAGGAAATAGATACATAATAGATACATAATATTTTATTTTATTTTATTTTTTCCTAGGTTTCCTAGTTTCCCTATTTCCCTTTTTAGGAGAAGTAGATTATTACAAATAGAAGGTTTGAGAATGTATTTTTTATGATTTGAATAATAAATCAGTCTTATTTTCCACAAAATATACATGGAGTTGCCCCCTAGTTACAATGGACAGGCTGTTGCTGGAACTGTTTGCAAGTTAAGAAAGGCTCTATATGGGCTGAAACAATCCCTAAGAGCATGGTTTGGAAGATTTACCAAAGTTATGACAGGTCTGGGCTACAAACAAAGCCAAGGGAATCACACTTTATTCATCAAACATTCAGTTTCAGGGAGAGTAACAATTCTATTAGTATATGTAGATGACATTATAGTAAGTGGAGACGACAAAAAGGAACAACAAGTGTTAAGCGAATGCCTTGCCACCGAATTTGAGATCAAGACACTAGGAAGGCTTAAATATTTCTTAGGAATCTCAGTGGCTCGTTCCAAGAAAGGAATCTTCATATCTCAACAAAAGTATATTACTAACTTGCTTAAAGAAACAGGGAAGACAGGCTGCAGACCAACAAGCATCCCAGTTGATCCAAATATAAAATTGGGAAGTATGGAGGAGGATGTTGTTGTGGACAAGGAAATGTATCAAAGACTTGTGGGCAAGCTTATTACTTATCTCACACTAGACTAGATATTGCGTTTGCTGTGAGTCTCGTCAGCCAATTTATGCACCAACGAAAGGAAGCACATTTACAAGCTGCCCTTAGAATTATCCAGTACTTGAAAGGGACTCCCAGAAGAGGAATTTTGTTCAAACGGAACAAGAGTGTAAGTCTTGAGGCATACACAGATGCAGACTATGAGTGGTAGATAGGAGATCAACCAGGGGATACTGCATTTTCCTTGGTGGAAACTGAGTTACTTGGAAGAGTAAAAAATAGAGTGTAGTGGCTCGATCAAGTGCTAAAGCAGAATTTCGAGCAATGGCCCACGGAATATGTGAACTTCTATGGCTGAAGATTATATTAGAAGACTTGAGGATAAAGTGGGATGAACCAATGAGGTTAGATTGTGACAATAAATCTGCAATTAGCATAGCCCACAACCCAGTACAGCACGATAGAACTAAACATATTGAGGTTGATAGACACTTTATCAAGGAAAAGCAAAACAGTGGCATGATTTGCACACCATATGTATCCACCCATAACCAACTTGCAGACATACTCACCAAGGGGCTGAACTGCATTAACTTTGAAGGAATCATATCCAAGCTGGGAATGGAAAATACCTATTCACCAGCTTGAGGGGGAGTGTCAGAAACCGTGATTAGTGTGATAAAGATTGACATGGTGTATTTTAGGAAGGTTTATATCTGATGTGCTGTATTTTTGTAACAGTTTTGTGCTACCTTTATTAGGTTCATTTATAGTTGATTGATCCCGTAATCATAGGGATTTATTCCTTAGAATTAGTAGTCCATATTTCCTAAAATATGCTGCAGACTTATGTATTTATATAGGGGTTAATATCCTCTTGAAATAATAAGAGAATTTTATTTCTTCTAAATTTGAGACCTCATTTCATTTTGAAAATAATCATGACCTCTTCCTCTTGCTCTTTCACATGCTCCTAATGATGAGAAGCTTCTTTCTCCATTGTTTGAATCATTGATACCATTTCCTCTTTCTCCCTGTGCATGAGCATGCACTCTTCCTCCTTGTCCACGTTCATGTTCTCATTGACTCCTAAATGCTCCATTATTCTTCAAAGAAGCTTCAACTTTGAGGGCTTGCTCTAATGACTCTTCTTGTTTTCTTTTCATTCTTTCTTCATGAGCTTGTAGAGAACCTTCCAACTCTTGAAACCTCTTGGAGTCAAGATCTTTTGACTCTTCAATCGCACATACCACATACCACATACCACTCTTTAACTTTAGAGTCAAAGATTGAAGGATCTGTTCCTGTCACACGAACATCTTTTATTTTATCTCTATATTTCTTCAATTGATTAACAATTGTCTTTACTCTTGAGCATTAGTCCGATATTGATTTGGATTCCTTCATTTTCAAAGCTTCAAAGTCATTTCTTAGTGATTGAAGCCTTATCTTCACTTTGTCAACACCTAGGAGGGAATCTCCCAAGCTTCCTTAGACGTAGTAGCGTAGGCAACCTTCTCGAACATCGGGTCATCCAAATATCGATGGATGAAAGTAAAGGATTATTGTTCCCTTTTTCTTATTTTCAACAAACCATTTTCTCTGGAAATAATCTATCTTCATCTTGTGGCTCCTCATAGCCCTTTTGTATAATCTCCCAAGCACCTTGAAAGCCAATTAGCACTTTCATGCATGGACACCATTTTTCATAATTTTCTTTTGTAAGATGAGGAAATTGGAAGGTAGTATACCCACTGCTTGTCATCTCTTAACTCTATCTTATTTCTCTCAAACTTTATATCAAACCTAGCTCTTGATACCACTTTGCTAGAGGAAGAGGTGAGAAGTAGAAGAAAGAACTCAAAATTCCTTGCTTTAAAATGTCGAGCATAATGAGGTATTTATAATGTTAATGGAGAGATCTAACTTTTTTTGAGGAGTTAATTATGACAAGTGTCCATCCATGATGAAGACAAAAGAAGCAAAAAAATGTTTTATGGGCAAGAACGTAAATGACTTGAGGCAGCTTATCTGTCTTCATATTGTTTAGATGTTGGGGATTGTTAGGATATAGGGTATTTGGATATAATGGGAAATGAAATTAGGATAGAAGGCAGGGGAATTGTATAAATAAATTGATTGTATAGTTAGAAGGGAGCTTTTGGAACATTGATTGTTGACAGGCCTTAGACCTGTGAAGGGGATTATGCCCCTGTATCTTGAGTGTAGAGACTATTCTTTTTTGTGAATAATACAAGATTCATCTCATTCTTTCAGTTATATTGGTGTGAGAGTGTGTGAGGGTGTTCTTTGATTAGGTTTCGTGTTCAGAAACCTATCAGGGATTGTTACATGCATGAAAATAATTAAAATTTGTGAATCATTCCATTGACATCAAGCTAGACCAATCACCAATACCAACTCTAATAAAGATACCATTATGTGTTGATGACAAATTATTATAGTTTAAATAAGAAAACAGAGAACACTAATGAAAACATGCAAGAAGAAGAGGGCCAAACAAGTAGGCCCAAAAGGATTGCAATGCGGAAAACAAAATAATAATGTTTATTACAAAGATAAGAGAAATATTAGGTTGTAGAATTGGCTGTTTGATTCTGTTAGTGCTGATGTAGTAATTTGTTAGATTGGTTCAAAGGTATTTTGTTAGAATGAGCACATGGCCTAGATTTGCTATATATTTTTGCAATTTCCTTCATTCAGAATACAAAATGAAATATTAATTCTCTATCTATCCTTTACTAAGCAGGTATCTTTGTCCCGAATTAAGAGAATTCATTCCCCCATGATATTGTATAGATTAGAGATTACATTTTATATTTCTTTAATTTTCTTTTGTATCATTCAAATTCTTATAAATAGGGTATCATGTTTGTGCTTATAACACAATTCCTTGTAAATCTTTCCATATGGTATGAAAACTAATATTCTCTTTCCCTTCCCTCTGTTTTTCTTTTTGGCTGTTGTGTGGCCCCTTCACATGATTATCATCGCAAACCACTGTCAATCCCTTTCTGGCAGTATGCTTGATTATTGCCTAATTAAAACTCCAATGGAGTTCAGTGTCAAGCTTGAACATCACAGATATTAGCTTTGCAGCCAGTGTGGTAAATGAATTCATCAATGCCCTTTGTCGTAGTCATTGAGATGTTGTCACGTTTATCATTAGATATGTCAAAAATGCACCAAGTAGCAGACTTTTATATGTAGATAAAAGTGACACCAAGATTGTGTTGAAGTTGAAGTGTGAATTGGAGTCTTATTGTGTAAAAATTATTAAGTTGAGCAACATGTGATAAAGCTTACAAACCTATTGTCTTAAAGTTTTGGATTTAAGACGGGTTAAGTTCTCTAGCATTGTTAACTTGTGGCCCATTGGTGAAGATCTCTTTGGTGTTTCTCTTCTTAGGATTGACGAACAAGTGATATCAAAGTCAATGGTACTAATATGGAAAGAATTAATACTTGAAAGGGAGATTGAAGTTTAAGTATGAGTTGGAGTCTCACATCCATAAAAATGAACAAGTTGAGCAACATATATGTCAAGACTCATAAACCTATTATGTTAAGATTTTAGGTTAAAGAGGTGGTTTCAACTTTTCTTTTTATTACATCATTTTATCCTTTATAAATAGACAATTATGTGTGCTCCTAGCACACAATTCTAGTAAATCCTATAAACTCGAATGTTATTTTTCCTCTGCACATAGTTTAGGAGAAGTTAGTTTTAAATCTCACATATAACCAAGGAGCAAATTAAATCTACCTTCCAACGGCTAACAGGTTGCCAAAGGTGAACAACACCGCAAACTTTATGGGTTTCACAAAAACAATCATTGACTGCAAAGTAGAAAGAAGAGAGTAAATAAACAAAGTATGTTTAAGTTAACAGGTACTTGAGGTTTTGCAAATTTCAGAACTAATAGAGAACAAACTATCAATACTTTTGCACCATGTATTATCTGTTACACAATATATGATATTAAAAAAATTTTAGAGATCAATACATTTATGTGAACCAAGTTACCGAGATTTCAAGAAGAAAAGAAAATTTCGTGAGTTTTAAATAATAGGCAAGTTCCAGGAGAAGATTGAAATTACGTCACTCTTTTCTATAAGAGGACCAAGCACATTTAAGTTGATTTAAGTTGATTGTCATCGCATGAGAAACTTAAATATGGAGATATTGTTACAAGCTTTATCTACTCTAGTGAGCATTTGAAAGACATATTCACTAAACCCCTTGACCTGTGTTCTATTTAAATGCACAGTTAGATATCTATGTCCGTTTTCTTTTCTCTTTTATTTAACATTTTCTAAAAATGTAAGGAACCTGAACCTAGAATAGTTGCTAAAATGAAGTCTTTAAAAATGTTACTTAAATAAATTAATCTTTAAATAAGAACTAAAGAAAACCAAAAACTTGAGCTGTAAAGGACCAAAAAGAGCACAAGCTAAGTGTTTTAATAAATGTATCAAAGAAAAGGTAAGAGTAACACCTATTGAGGAAAAGCTGATAGAATATTGCCTGTCATGGTTTGAAAATATGAAGAGAAGACCAATAGAAAAACCGGTCAGAAGAGTTAACTGGAACTAAGAACACCCAGTAACTACAGACAAAGAAAGACAAAGGAAAACAGATAAATCAGCTAGATCTAAATGGCCTTGTTGAAACTTAATTTTTGAAAGAACAAAAAACACTGTTTAGACACGCATCCCTTTCTTTCTGGGTGTAAAAGCGGAAATCAAAATAATTATAGGGCAGTAAGTATATAGACAATTCTCAAAGCAACCTGAAGAAAAAAAATAAGGGTATAACATTAACATATGCCAAAAAATAGGTTGGAGTGTATAGTTCATTATCTTGTCTTCCAATCATAGCTAATCATCTAGATGATCGGGGAAGTTGCTCAATTTTTAGTTGTTTGCTAGGAATCTTGGTTAATCAGTGTTATTGAAACTACTCTTAAATCTGATTTTAAACTTAGTCATTTGCCATCTGATGAAGCACGGAACATACCAGATTCCTAATAAACACAATTAACTTGCCACATTGCAACACCAATGGCCCATATGTAGACAAAAGAACTTCATTCCGTTACACTAAACATTTGCCACCAATCTAACTATTTTATTACTAATTATGAGGGATTCATTCAGGTTCTCTTTTTCTGTCCTAAATTTCTAGCTGAAATCTAAATTAAACACAAGATCACAAATATATCACAATCGTACTCTAAATACAGAAGAAAGAGGAGACAAATGTCGCTCACCAGTAGCATGCAGACAACACCAGCAACAAAAGAAGCGGCAAATCCATAAATTCTCTGCTTAGTAACAACCAAATATTATAAAACATATAGCCGTTACTGTTACATAAATCTGAAACAGCAAGAATAACGAAAAAAGTTTTGGCAGCACCTGTGTTGTTGAGAGGGAGCAGAGGGCACCTGAATCCTCACCCAACAAACTCTCTCCCTCCTCTTCATTACCTACCGTTAATGACCGACCAATGTTCCACATTGTTTATTAGGAAAGGTTTTCTTGCTCACTGTTGGCACTGTACAAATTATATGCATAAATCAAGTAATATTTACATCCATTGAAACTGTAAGAGAATAAAGAAATTAAGATACCCCAGCAAGCAAGCATACATTGGAACTAAATTTTTCAACCAGTAATTGTAAAAAATAAGATAAATAATCTAATCTTTAATTTATTGTATGCAATTCCTATAATTCTCAAATAATTTTAGAAAAACTTACTTTTAACTTATATAAAGAAATATTTTTTTCTCATAATTATTTTAGTTTACTTTCCTAAAACTCACAAATAGTTATAAATTAACACTCAACTTGCGGTGCTTAATATGACTCGCAGTATTTTCGATATTTCTTCCTTTGATCTTGAAAGGGGGTAAGGAAAAAGGACATACAAAAAATTGGTTTCATCAATTAGAAAACAATGAATAAGAGAAAATCTTACATAGATTGGCCTCAAGAGGTTCTTTGTTACTGAGAAATTTCAGTGGAGAAAGCAAAACAACCGAAAATGTAGCGCATATTCCCCATGATAACCGCGTCTGTACAAGTCATTGGGGACGGAAAGAGGAAAGTTTGGAGGCATGAATGGAGTTGAAGAGAGTAATAAGCTCTACACACGCTTGGCTGGCACTGGGCACCACGTACATTTTTCTCTGTTTTTAATTTAAAAACTATTTAGTGAAACTTGCTATGCGCGAATTTTAGTTTAATAGAATAATTAGATTTTTGTTATACATCATTTAGTATAATAACTTAAAATACAGCATATTTTATAATTAATATCTAAAAACAATCTACAAATGAAATTGTTCGGATAGAAGAAAGAATAGCAGGGTAATCTAATTGTGTAATAATGGTCAAACAGAAGTAAAATTTAATAATAAGAAATTATAAATTATTATAGCAATGAATTTAAATTATTATAAACTAAACTAAAATACTCTTCCAAATTATGATTAGTTCTTTAATGTTGATATTGTTTGATGTTTACATTGGTATTTGATACTAAAGACAGATGTATAAGCATATTGATAATGATAACAAGAGATTTTTTATGAATTCAAATCTCATATAAATTGATTTTCTTAAATTAATTAGACTTGAAATTTTTCACCACTTATGTCTTTGTGTTTGTTTGTAAGTAATGAAGAATTGAATTCATAAGAAAAATCCTCTAGAACTTAAGGAGGAGGACGGGTGCAAAGGATCAATTATATATATATATATATATATATATATATATATATATATATAAAATTTAGGTTTAATATCTATTTTGGTTCTTCTTTTGAGAGGGTTTGTTCAAAGTGATTCTCCATTATTTAAAAAGTTCACTAAAATCCTATCTTTTGCAAAAACTGTTCAAGTAGGTCATTTTTTGTTACGGCGTTAACTTTGCTAACGTTTTCCCTTTACAGGCACTGTTATGTGTTTAAAAAAAATAATAAATTGTGATGTGGAATTTAATATAATTAGGGTTAAATTAAAAATTGAATTAGGGTTAAATTAAGGTGAATAATTAAGTAAATTGATTTTGGTCAGAAGATCTGAAATTGGGAAATTCTGGGCGGACATGAGGTGTTGAGAAGTAACCCAGGGTCATCAACACCGGTAGCCACCACCATCAACCTATGGCCGCCGCAGTCATCAACACCGCAGAGACCACCCATGGCAAGCCATCATCATCGAAAACTTGGAAGAGGCAGCACTCATTCTCACGAGCCAACAATCTCTAGATCCATCTTCTTCACGTCTTCGCCGCTGCAGGAACTGTCATCACAACGCCTCAACCATGCGTCGTCGCCGCTGGAGCAGGGAACACCACGCAAAGGTCGTCTTCTTCAACGCGTCAATAACGCCATACCTCCATCATCAATCCCGCACCATCTTCATCTCCACCCGAAAATAAAAAAAAAAATCCCAAATGGCAGAGAAACCCATACCTACGAAGACTCCATTGACGCGAAGCTTCTCGCTCCAGACCACTATTTTCTTTGTCCATCATCTCGCACCTGCAAGCAAACCAGAATCACACAAACATCACGGTCTCTCCTCAACCTTTTCATGAGTTGAAGGCATGTAAAGAGCTTTAGTAAAACAATAGTAAATGGTCCTTAGTGTAAAACCACGATGTTGGAATTCGGTAGTCGTCTTGTGGAGTTTTGCAAAGAAAATTTGTATCTTTGGTTATAACCTTACAGGTATAGTAGCCCCCTAACCTCGAGGAGCGTAACGACGAAGAGGTTTGAATGATGGGATGTAAGGTCTTACTAGATGTGAGTTGTGAATAGTTTCCAGGAAGTTCTCTTTTGTTCGGTACTTGTCTCCTTCCTTTTACCTTTTATAACTTGTATATTTTTTATCAACATATACGTAGTCGAGTATAAGGTTGATTTTGTACAATTACCTCAGTGGTTGTTGGAAATAAATCACTTTTACTCATCTAGGGCTTGATAAGGTAGGCAACATACAAATTTAAGAGATTTTCAACTGAGACCAGAGAGGTAGATGATAACTGTTCAAAATCCGTTATTTTTATACTTAATTTTGATATCAAATGCACCCTTTTTGACTTAGAAACTTGTTTAGATTCATGATTTTGCTTTAGTTTTGTGAATAAGAGAGTTGAGGATATACTTGATGATTTTATTACTAAATTCCCTTGATTTTGAGGTTTTTGGAATGATTTGAAAGAAGGGTTGAAGTATCAAGGAGTTGTAGTGCGGAAAAGTCAACCAAAAACCAGAAAAGTCAACCAGAATGAAGAAAAGTCAACCAGTCAACCAGAATGTTGAAAAAGTCAACCAGAGCGACTTTTGGGCCAGTTTCTGCGATTTTTATGACCTATTTTTGAGCCTGGACCCGTTTTCTGTTATTTTTATGTCCTATTTAAAGACTCAGACACCCTAGAGAATGTATCTTTTGATGGCTTAAGCATAAAAACACATTTTTCACCCCTTTTGGGGCAGATTTGGGGATGTGGGAGCTCTCCTTTTCTCTTTCTAGGATTTCTATCTTTTTCATTCCATTATACACCTAGTTCTTCCATGACGATGGAGAACTAATCTTATTTGTTGCTGGGGAAAGATGTAACCTTTAAACTCTCTTGTATTTGAATTGATTCTTGCTTCTTTCATTAATTGTTAAAGATATTGTAAACTAGACATAGGAATAGGAGGACCGATTGCCTTTAAGCTTCTGTGCGAATATAATGCACGATCAATTTCTAGGGAGACAAGATATTGTAAACTAGTAATTAGGAGTAGGCTCTTTTCACCAAGGCATTGGGTTTAGGGTAAATTAGAAATTGGCATTGGCATTAATAAAGAATATGGATTCGTTTATGCATGAGAATGATTAGGTGAAATCTAAACCCTAACAACATATTCATCTCATATTATTAACATCATCCATTCACTTTTGTGTTTAACCTCAATTGATCAAATTGCATGCATACTTACTTTTATTGTTTTGCATTCAAAAACCCCAAAATATTGTTCTTATAGTCTTAATTGGTTAAGCAAAAGCACAACTGTTTAGTGTCGTGAGTCTCTTGGGAAAACGATATTTGGTCTTACCACTTATTATTACTTGATACGATTTGGTATACTTGCTGAAGTCTTAACAGTAGACGACACATGAGAGTTGTTGAACCAAGGCTAACAAGGTAGGCGACACATGAAATTTGTCTAATTGAGACCAACGAGGTAGGTGATAAGTTCCCAATATAAGTTAGTTTTGATATTAATTTGATACTTATGTTGTTTTGATTTTGTTAATATTTGTGTTAATCACCCTAATTTTACTTGTTTTCCAGGTTTTTTATGAAATTAGAGAGTTAAAGATGAAATATGAAGAAAACAGAGAAACTTTGAGCAAAATACGATAAACTGACTTTAGCACGACTGTAGTGTAGAATTTGAGGCTTGAGTCACACGAAGAAAACCCACGTTGGAGGGAAACCTCGAGCCTTCACTTAAGGCTAAAACCATGAAGAATCCTTCACGTAGAAGTAATCTCAGGAGGCTGTAGCATAGAATCACAAAGCTTCAGCCACAAAAGAAACCTCACGGATGGAGCCACGAAAGTTATCGCTGAAGCCACATTTTTAGTGTCTATATAAACATAATTTCCTTTCTATTTTAGAGAGGTTTTGAGAACCTTTTTGGGGACTTCTCACTAGCCTTTCTAGACAGTTATAGAGAGAGACTTTAGAGATTTTTCTTACCTATTTCCTTTGTACTTTAAAGAGCATCATTAGAGGACTAGAAGATGAAGTCCCTTCTTTGTATTAAATTTTTCCCATCCATTATGTGGAGCTAAATCTCTTAGGTGTTGAAATGAGATGTAAACCACTTTGAACCCTCTTATATTTGGGAATATTTTATTTATTAATGCTTGCTTTTGATTATAAGTTTGTGAACTAATTTATACTTGTTTTTGGATTAACTGACCACTCATCTTATTTCACTGACTTGAGATTGAGTGGAAACTAGATTCAAGTTGTGGTTCATAATTCACCTGTATGCTTTTAGATGCTAGGAATAAATCTAATGTTGTAGCTAGATATAAAGTCCTAATCTTAATGTAGGTGATCCATTCAAGCAGTAATTGAGGGATCATATCGAAGATCAGAGATCCTGGGCTTTAGGTTCCAGGAATGGACTTAGAGTTACTTTCAAAGAGAACTTCAAGGACTTGATTAGTGTCATATTTAGCAAAGATCCATTACAAGAGAAGGACAAAGTGGTATAGTCAAACTTCAACATATTTTAACCATCTGAAAGTCACTTGCTTTTAATCCAAACAATTTTTATCATGTTTTTTTACTCTATTTTTATGAACCAAATCTATTCTGAACATATTACAATCATTTCAAGGTTTTATCAATTATCAAACAAGTTAAAACATTGTATTTTTACTAAAATCTCATGGATATGACACTTGTTATACTATAAATCACCCAATATATTTGTTGGTATATTTGGATGATGCATGGCATCCAACAAGTTTTTGTATAAATTAATAATAGTTAAGTTGACAAATTTTATTTTTATTTCCACATTGATCTTTTACTAAACTTTTGCATAATCTTTTTGTATGATTTGTACTGCTCACAACTGTTTGAGTTGTTATGTATGCAAAGGAAAAGACAAAAACAGGTTCTATTATTCGATCCTGAGATCGAACATACAACAAGGAGACTCAACAACAAGAACAAAAGACAAAAACGACTCTTAAAGCAACAACTCCAGTAACAAACAAAGGCAACAACTTCATACGTTGATCTAAACACTCACTGTTCCATTCAAATGGTTGCAGGAAATAATCAAAGAAGGTTGTTGGACCATGCCACTTTTCAAGCATTGTTAAACCTACTAAAGGTATGAAGATGAAGCTTATATTACTTTCTCTAAAAACAATAAACTAGTTTATTGGATTCAATCAAGAAGATCTTTTCAACTATTTGGTCACGTTCTGAGTTGTGTGGAACTCTTGAGACAGATTTGGATGATGAAGTTGTTGCTTATCTCAAGTTGTTTCCTTGTTTACTCACAAGCAAGACCAAAATATGGTTGCAAGCTCACCCAAACTAGAGCTTGAAAAGTTGAAAATATGCGGAAAGAAAATTTTTAGCCAGATTTTTTCCACCATCTAAATATTCAATGTCAAAGCTGTTATTGCAACTTTCTCCAAAGGAATTGACGAACATTTTTGTGAAGCAAGAGAGAGATATAAAGTCTTGTTGAAGAAATGTCCTAATCATCAATTTGATGATGTAGCACAACTCAATATGTCCTACAACGGACTCATACCACAACAAGAATAGACAATATACTAGTCTCTAGGTAGTAGGATGGACTTAGAGTACCATAAATAGTATTCCTACGACTTAATCATCTAAGACTTCATATTTGGAGGTAGATTTGACACAAGAGAGAGGGAATTTGTGAAGTCAAGCTTTAACATGGCCCAAACACAAAAATCACTCTTTTGATAGCTTAAATCAAATTCTAAGTTGGTTTTACAACACTCTTAACTTCCACACTCACTTTCTACACAAAAATAGTTTTACAACAGATCGACCTAGTTAAAACACTGTTATTTCTACTAAATTCTCATGGATACAACACTTTTTTACTACAACAACCTAATATACTTGCTGGTATATTTTGGATGTTGCAATCGCACGCTGATGAGTGCATATTTATGCCCACATTTTAGGCTTAATTTAAAGTTTTTGATGCAATTCTTGTGTTTAAATGGTTGATTAAAATAGGATTTGTGGCAAGTAAACTTATTGAGTTTAAGAATTAAAAGGGCTTTAAAAAGTAATTTTTAGTTGGATAAATTATTTTTGGATAGTCTAAAGTTTGTTGATGCAACGAAAGCCAAAGTTTGAGTAATTCAAAGCATGAAGTTAAATGGTCTGAGTTACAAAATGAGGTCCAAAATCAGAATTCTGAAAAGGAATGTACAAAATTTGTCATGCACCCCTGATTTTGTATTTTACTATACATTCATTTACTATAGACTACCGATTTTCTAACTCTACCTCTATTTATAAAAATCAAGAAAGGGAAATATAAGAAAAAAGAACTTCAACCCTTACAAACATTTCTCTTATTCTCTCGAGCCAACCCTCTAAAAAACAAATTGTACGCGTACTGGTTCATCCTTGATAGCTTTAAGCCCTAGCACAACAACCTTCAGCAGTTTCTTGGTTTCTTAAACCCTAACTTCCCAATTTGGGGAAAAATTTGAACCTTTTCTCACGCCTTTGCCTGCACTTTGCATTTTTAAGTTAAATGTTGCGTTTTCATCCTTTGTTGTACATTTCAACCAAGTTGTGCGTTTTGGCTACGACTATGCGTTTTGGCTTAGGGCAAACAACCCTCTCCGTGACGAATTCAACCTCATTGACTAGGGGTAAATATATGAAAAAAGAGAAATTTGAGAAGGGTTAAAAGGTAAATATGCAAAGTAGAGACCTATTTAAGCAAAAAGAAAAGAATTCTATTGTTATTTTGGATTTTTTTAAGAGCAAGACACAAAATTAAACAAAAGACATTTTTATCTATTAAAAACATCTAATTAGCTAAATTTTTACAAAAACCTAATTTTTACATCCTAACCAAAAACTAACCAAATTCTAAAGACTTAGAAACTAAAAGAGATTAAGAAGAGATTTTTATAAGAGAAAACGATGAAAAAGTAGAGAGTTATCAAACACCATCAAAATGGGGAGATTGTTATATTTAAACTCAAGAACCTTATTTTAATTAAGTTGTTTTCAGAACAAAGTATAAAATAAATGTGTTTCGTCTATAAAATGATGAGTCTTATATAAACAAGGCATTCATGTAAGATATAAGTGTTTTGTTTGATAAACAACATAACATCTTGTAGTATTTTGCTTCATATTATAAGTAAAGTCTTGATGAAATGATAAGCCAACAATATTAAGATCATGTTGTAATTAGAAAAATATTCTTCAAGTTTATATTGTATTATAGGGAATATGTTTGCCTTCAATCTACCAAGATGATTCGCTAAATCAAATGTTAACATCATTATCTATTAGGATACAAGTTAAAGTTACTTTGCATCAATAACCATCCAAATAAAAAGCATAAATCCTAGTAAAGATATGTGGTGCTTATGATCTTTGTTTTTACTCTTGTTTTAGTATAAAAGGTATCTGACCTACGCTTGATAAGTACTACTAATTATCTCGATGTTACTTGAAGAGAAAATAAACATTTGTAATGTTATGTTGAACACATTTAATACAGCTCTATGTTCTCACCTGTTCAAATACATGAAGATTGTTATATGAGTTAATAGCTCTCAACAACTAGTAAAATGTTTTCCTTTTTCTTTTATGCTTTATATAAAGCTATCTGTTGACTCCCTGGCAAGTGTACCAGATCGTTCCAAGTAATATAATCGGTAAAACCCAATATTGTTCTTCCCAAGAGACTCGAAAGGCCTTATCGTTCGTGTGAATTAAAATCGTAAGAGCTGTAAAGAAAAATTAAATGTTGTGGATGCAAGAACACAAAATAAACATGCAATGCGTTTGATTCAGTTGACAAGAAAAAGACTATGGATGAATGGAGTTGTTGGGGGTTTACAATTTCATCTTATCCGCTCTCTCTTATCTACTCCTCTTGTTTAAATTGCTTTATTATCTAATTGTTATGCAAACTTTCTCGGCCTACCCTTAACCCGATCCCTCGGCGAAGAGAGCCTATTACTAATTACTGGCTTGCTATCCCTAGCCTCCCCTAATAACTAGCAACGCATTACTGAACAGAAGCAAAAACAATTGATCGTCCTACCCCCCTATCCCTAGGTGGTATTGCTTAACCAAGGAATTACTCACCAGTTCATGACATTACTGTACGTTCCCGTATTAATAGAGACAAACAACAATTATCGAATGATTTAAACGATAAAAGCTTTAAGCGCACATGAGAACCTAACAATTGATAATCAAAGCATACGACAATCATATAAATAAACAAGAGTTTCAATAAAAGAGAGTTTCAAAAGATTACATTGTTTCCCCCAACAACAAAATGGTTTAGTTCACCATTGTCATGGTGAACCTAGATGAAAAATAATGGAAGAATGGAAGAGCAAACCCTAGATAGGATGAAAAGGAGCCAAAACATCCAAGAGATCTTCTCCAAGGAGTGAAAATTAGGTCTGGCCGCCCTCTCCTGTCAAAAGAATGAGAGTGAATTCGCAATAGGGCTATTTATAACTGAGGAGCGCCACAGAAAATAGGCCCAAGCCCAGCAGACAATCGCCCGACGTCACACTTATGCCGCCCGGCGGTTTCCCCTAAATCGCGCCACCGCCCGACGGCAGGGGTCTACCACCCGGTGGTTTGCCTCAAATCGCAAATCCGCCCAGCGTCAATGCCTGGCTATCAGACAGTGCATTCTCCTCGCATTTGGCTGCCCAGCGGTGAAATTTTACCGCTGGGCGGTTCCTAAACTCTTCTTTTCTTCATTTTTCTTCCTCTGTCTTGAGTCTAAGACCTTTACCTTCAACTCCATTCTTCACCTTTCTCAAAATGCTGCAAAGCAATGCAAAACAAGCATAATATCGCTAAAAACAACTTTTGACTCTCTACTGACTCATTTTATGTGTTTTGCTTGATTCTAAGCTCGTTTTAAGCAGTAAAGGGAGTAATTTGGTCTAAAATGACATATGAAAATAATGGTTTTTCAACCGTTATCACTATCTTTTAGAAAAAAGAAAAAACAAACAATTTTGAAATTCTGAATGGTTGTTGGAATTTAAGCTCAAATCCTTTTATGCTCTAAAAAGCTTTGTGAGAATAATATTGCATTCAATAGCAACCTAGATGAGATTTAAACCTTAGCATACATACAAAGATATTAATCCTCTTTCTAGCAAGCAAAACATGTGATATCTTAGATGACACCCTTTTACGAATCTTCATTTTTTAGTCATGAGTAATTATTGTCGAAAAAATATGCAATCTTATCCAGAAGTAATTATGTTTCAAATAATGTTTGGATTGTCTTTATCTAATAGTTAAGGTCCAAAGAATACTCATGTTTTAACTTGCAGTGATAATCTCTATAATGGAATTTGATTAATTGATCAAGAATTAGACATAATTTGTACTTGTAGACGAAACAACACAAAAATTTAAGTAATAATACACAAATCTAAATATAAATACCTTTTTTCCTTTATTTCTTATTCATTACATATTATGAGTTTGCATTAAAAAAAATACGAGATTTTTACAAACTAGGTTTAAAAAAATATTAGCATATTATCCATCATATAAAACTATCATATTTCTGTGCATCATCACATAATACATGAGCAAATTATAAAAAATTTAAATATACAATTCAACTTCTCCTTCTTATATATTTGGGTTTATTTTCACATTTACTATATGTCAATATTTAACAATAGTTAATAGCATTTTAACGGACACAATCTCCGTTACCCATAAGTTGTCATGCTATATTACTTTTTGTTCTATATTTTTCCTGGTCCTATAATATAAAAAAAATGTTGGTTTAACATGTGAAAGTGTTTATAATGGTTTCATAGTATAATAATATGTTTCTTATGATATTGAACTTTAACATATAAACTTCAAAGAAAAATAATAATAATCCTTTTAGTCCAACATAAATAATCAAGTGAGATTTGAAGGAATAATCTTTAGAATGAAAATATTAAAATTGTATTTAATATTATTTTTAAAATGGGGATTAATAGAAGTTTTTTAACTACATATCATAATTATGGTAGAATAAATTTTGTTAATGTTAAGTAAAATTCTAGCTTTTGATAAATTTATGAAGTAAATTAATGTCAACAAGAAGACTTCATGGCCCAATGGATAAGGCGCTGGTCTACGGAACCAGAGATTCTGGGTTCGATCCCCAGTGAAGTCGTATTTTAATGTGTTTTTCATTTTTCGGTTTTCATCTGTTTTTCATTTTTCGGTTTTCATCTGTTTTTTTATTTTTCAGTTAATGCTGTTTTTTTATTTTTCAGTTAATGCTTAATTCAAGTTATTTCCTTTTGGTTAAAGATGGGGAAACAAGTTTGACGGGGTGGTTTTTTTTTATAATTTCAATTAGAAAATTAATATATTTGTTATCGGTGTAAATAATTATTATTGGCGTAATAATAGACAAAAACGCATGTACAGTTAAATTTTGTATGTTTACGGGAAGATTTGGTATATTAAGGTATGAAAATATTTATGTACAGTTTGAATAATAATAATAATAATAATAATAATAATAATAATAATAATAATAATAATAATAATAATAATAATAATAATAATAATAATAATAATGATGATGATGATGATGATGATGATGATCCCAACGCGTCTAATAAGGGGGTCAAAGAGCCCAAGCGCGTTGACGGATAAATCAACATCCGAACGCGTCTAATCAAGGGATACATTCCTTAGAGCAAAGAACCTGAGCGTGTTGACGAATAAATGAACATCCGAATGCGTCCAATCAAGGGATACATTCCCTAGGTCAAAGAGCCTGAACGCGTTGACGGATAAATCAACACCCGAACGCGTCCAATCAAGGAATACATTCCCTAGGGCCAAAGAGCTCGAGTGCGTTGACGGATAAATCAACATTCGAATGCGTCCAATCAAGGGATACCTTCCCGAGGACCAAAGGGCCCGAGCGCGTTGACAGATAAATCAACATCCGAACGCGTCCAATCAAGGGATACATTCCCTAGGACCGAAGAGCCCGAGCGTGTTGACGGGTAGTAAAATCCGAACGCGTCCAATCAAATAATACATTCCCTAAGGACATTAAAAACGATCTACTTATTACCGGACGATTATGGCATACAACGACAAACGTCATTGTAAAGGTAAACTTGGCTGATTACTTGTATTTTTAACTCACACTAGATTGTTCTTCTTCCTTTAAAATAGGAAGCATAAACGGCAGCGAAGGCACTAATCTAACATGAAAAAAGGTCCTAAAACGGACTCCTAACAACATTGCCTAAAACACAATCCAATAAGCACTCATAACACTCAACATTGAGCAATCATAAGTCTACTAGCGCACTAAACGATGAAATACAAAGCATCAAAGGTTAAAGAGAAAAGACCAAATACAAAACATTCAATATTCAAATGTTCAAAAATTTTAAGACTAGCCTATACAATATGTACAATATTTGCGTCAGTGGTAAGAGAGGTCGTACGGCTTCGCTTTCAGGACTCTACAACTGCCCAAAGGTGGGAAAATCCAAAAGACTACGCTAGAAATGGAGTGACGCTACGAAACGGTGCACAATAGGTGGCCTTTACGACGAACGACCTACTGAAGTCCTACCGTTAACCTAACCATACAAGCCGAACAGTTAACTCGGACTTGGGGGAACATTATGTAAAGTGTGATATCGGGGGCTGAGTGGTTAGTATCCGAGACCAATCAGTCCATTTAGATTCAGCGCTCGTCAAACCAAGCTAAACGATATTGGGCCACAATTGGGCCAACATTTAAGTGATTGGGCTAATAGTCCAGCAGAGAATAAAATAAATCAAGAATATCTGATTAAAGATATTTATAAAGCTGTTTATGAGAAACCAACCGGATATCCAGGTAAAACCGTTTAAGGTAAGTGTAGTGTGGGGGGGAGGGGGGCGGTCGGTCGGATGAAGAAGGATAGGTGGTAAGCGCATAACAACGAGGGTGGTCGGGCGAGCCGGTGTATCGATTGGGCAAGCTGGCGTATGATATCGGTTGAAAAACCGTTATTTTCATATGGTATTTCATACCAAATTACTCCCTTTACTGCTTAGAATGAACTTAGAATCAAACAAAACTCAATAAATCAGTCAGTAGAGAGTCAAAAGCTATTTTTAGCGATATTATGCTTGTTTTGCATTGTTTTGTAGCAATTTTGACGGAAGTGAAGAATGGAGGTGAAGATGAAGGCCTTAGACTTAAGACAGTGGAAGAAAATCAAGAAAAGAAGAGTCTAGGAACCACCCAGCGGTAGAAATACACCGTTGGGCGGCATAATGCAAGGAGATGGCACCATGGCAGGGACGCCTGGCGGTTTTGCGATAAGAGGCAAACCGCCGGGCGGTGGCGCGATAAGAGGCAAACCGTCGGGCGGCATAAGTGTGACGCCGGGCGGTTGCCTGTTGGGCTTGGGCCTGTTTTCTGTGACGCTCCTCAGCTATAAATAGCCCTGTTGCGATTTCATTCTTGAAAGGGCGGCCAAACCTAATTCTCACTCTCTGGAGAAGATCTCTTGGATGCTTAGGCTCCTTTTCATCCTATCTAGGGTTTGCTCTTCCATTCTTCCATTATTTTCATCTAGGTTCACCATGACAACGGTGAACTAAACCCTTTTGTTGTTGGGGGAAACAATATAATCTTTTGAAACTCTCTTTTATTGAAACTCTTGTTTATTTATATGATTTTCATATGCTTTGATTATCAATTGTTGGGTTCTCATCTACGCTTAAAGCTTTTATCGTTTAACTCATTCGATAATTGTTGTTTGTCTCTATTGATACGGGAACATACAATAATGTCATGAACTGATGAGTAATTCCTTGGTTAAGCAATATCACCTAGGGATAGGGAGGTAGGACGATAAATTGTTTTTGCTTTCGTTCGGTAATGCATTGCTAGTTACTAGGGGAGGCTAGGGATAGTAAGCCGATAATTAGTAATAGGCTCTTTTCGCCGAGGGATCAGGCTAAGGGTAGGCCAATAAAGTTTGCATAACAATTAGATAACAAAGCAATTTAAACAAGAGGAGTAGATAAAAGAGGGCGGATAAGACGAAATTATAAACCCCCAACAACTCCATTCATCCACAGTCTTTTTCGTCAACTGAATCAAACACATTGCATGTTTATTTTTTGTCTTTGCATTCCACACAATTAATTTTTATCTCTACAAGTCTTACGATTTTAGTTCGCACGAAAGATAAGGCCTTTTGAGTCTTTAGGGAATAACGATATCGGGCTTTACCGATTATATTACTTGGAACAATCTGGTACGCTTGCCAGGGAGTCAACAAGTTTTTGGCACTGTTGTCGGGGACTCGAGGTTTAACTTTTTCAAGTAGTGTGGATTGATTGAATTTGACTTGATTTTATGTTTATTTTTATTTTTGTTCTAATAATTTTTTTCTTTGGGGTTTGTGCCTAATGTATGCAGGATGCAGTTTGGACAAGAATTTGATTATATGGGCACTCAATTCTACCAAAATAAATTCAACCACTGGTGGGAACCTTACTCAATCAAGGATCAAGGTTGGAATGAACAAGCAGGAGAACCACATCAACAATTACTATTAGGGCAACGGGTATCTGATTTGAATGAGCAAATCAACAACATTGACGAGACATTGGAACGAATTATCCAAAATTCTCTATCCTCTAAAGAAGAAAGTGAAGCAAGAAATAAAAGGTTAGAGATACAAATTCGTCACTCCAATGCGATATTGAATTCTAGGGTTAATACTGAGGTCAACCCTAGGGAGGAATGTCAAGCCCCTAGTTTTGAAGTTGATAATGTTGTTGATGAGGAAAAGATAGAGGAGAAAAGGTTAAGTGAGGAAGGGAATGAAGTAGTTGAGAAAAAAGAAAAAAGAAAAAAATATGCAAAAATAAAAAAGAAAAGAAGAAAAGAGAAAAAGAGGAAGTTGAGAGGGGAGAGTGAGAAAAAGAGGAAGATAAGAAAGAAGAAAAGATCATATGAAAAGCCCTTTCCTCATCGAAAGACAAATCATAGGAAGGAAAAGGAAGTCAAGTGCTATATGGAGATCTCGAAGAAATTGGAGATCAAAGTTCCTATGATTGAAACATGGAAACAAGTGCTTGGTGTTCTTAATTTTCTAAAAAAATTCAGCAGAAAGAAGAAAAAGAAAAGAATATCAAGGGTTGCAGCACCTACTGATGGGTGCTTGTTGGGGTCATCCCAATTGTTGTAAATCATTTTCTCATATTATTTTAGTTTAGGTTTATTTTATTTTTGAACTTGTAATTCTTTGATTGTTTGAACACTTTTTGGGGTAGCATTGTTAACTGAATGGCAAGTGTATCATATCATTTCAAGTAATAAAAATGGTAAAACCCATTATCGTTCTTCCCATGAGACTCGAAAGGCCTTATTGTTCGTATGAATCAAAATCTTAAGACTTGTGAAAGAAAAATTAATTGTTGTGGTGAATGCAAAAGCAGAAAATAAACATGCAATGAGTGATTCAGTTGAGGAGAAAAGAGTATGAATAAATGGAGGTTTTGGGGGTTTACAATCTCATCTAATCCGCTATCTCTTATTTACTCCTCTTGTTTAAATTGCGTTATTATTTAATTGTTATGCAAACTTTCTTGGCCTCCCCTTAACCCGATCCCTCGGCGAAAAGGGCCTATTACTAATTACCAGCTTGCTATCCCTAGCCTCCCCTAGTAACTAGCAACACATTACAAACAGAAGCAAAAAAATTGGTCGTCTTACCCCCTATCCCTAGGTGGTATTGCTTAACCAAGGAATTACTCACCTGTTCATGACATTACTGTACGTTCCCGTATCAATAAAGGCAAATAACAGTTACCGAATGAGTTAAACGATAAAAGCTTTAAGCACAATATGAGAATCCAAAATTGATAATAAATGCATATGAAAATCATATAATTTAAACAAGAGTTTCAATAAAAGAGAGTATCAAAAGATTACATTGTTCCCCCAACAACAAAAGGGTTTAGTTCACCATTGTCATGGTCAACCAAGATGAAAATAATGGAAGATATGGAAAGCAAACCCTAGAAAAGATGAAAAGGAGCCTAAGCATCCAAGAGATCCTCTTCAGAGAGTGAAAAATAGGTCTGGCCGCCCTTTTCTGTTAAAAGAATGAGAATGAAATCGCACTAGGGCTATTTATAGCTGAGGAGCGCAACAGAAAACAGGCCCGAGCCCAACAGGCAACCGCCCGGCGTCACACTTATGCCGCCCGGTGGTTTGTCTCTTATCGCAAAACCGCCAGGCGTCGCTGAATGATCTAAATAATTTGGATGACGAGTCTATTTGATGATGATCTGATGTGAATGATTAGCAAGTTGTGTTGCATGTTGATATCCTGTGAAACAGATGTGTGATGAATTATGATTGTGGTTATGATGCTGAGCAGGGTGTATGAATGAATGTGTGTGAGAAAGCATGTTGTGTGAGGTATTGAGGTCCAGAGTTTTATTGTTGTATGAATTAATTCACAGGAAAGCATGAATGATATTGCCTAAGTCTTGATGATTGATTGAATTGCATGTATATGTCATATGATCAAGGCCATTTTTGGAAGCCCTTACTTGGCCAAATTTTCACTCAAAGTGCTTGAAATTTTATACCATGTTTGAACCTTGGCCCTAAACAGAATGAAAACCCTTGTGCTGAATCTATTTACTTTGAATTGGGTTAATGACTGTAAGTACATTCAAGGTTCAAGTTTGGGGTTGTGGGGAAAGTTTGAATGGAAAAAAGAAAGGCATTGAGCTCAAGTGTTGAAAACGAAAAATACATGAGAAAAAGAAAAATCATGAAAGTTGAGCTCAATGTAAAAATAAAAGAAAAAGGGAAGAAGTTGGGGACAAGTGAGATTGGTTAAGAAAGAGAGTTGAACTTGAACCTTGAATGATAAATGAGCTCTCTTGATTCAAAGATTTTGTGATCCAGAAAAACCAATTTTTCTTGATAGCCCAGCCTTCATTACAAGCCTGGGAAAAGTCCTTTTGATGACAATTGCATGTGATGATTTTGATTGTTTGAGATGAAAGGCAATTTTATTTCATGTGACTTGTGAATGATTTAGAGTTGGAGTGCCACCCTAAACACTCGAGTGATTGAGTGAAACACTTACTTGGTGAGAATTTCTAAACTTCATGATTGCATATTTGTTTAGTGGATTGGTCATTCATAATATGAAACATCTGTTGAGGAGTGTTTGAAATAACTGAATTGAAGGCATGCATGCATCTTGATTTGATTACCACTGATGATCTAAAATTGAGTAGTTCTCAGAATGTACTTTAGGATTGTTGAACCATCGGATGATATTGTAGAAAGCCAAGTTTTGTTTTGTTTATAGTTTTGTTTTGTTTGCTTGAGGACAAGTAAAGTTCTAAGTTTGGGGTTGTGATAACGGTTGAAAAACCGTTATTTTCATATGGTATTTTATACCAAATTACTCCCTTTACTGCTTATAATGAGCTTAGAATCAAACAAAACTCAATAAATCAGTCAGTAGAGAGTAAAAGCTGTTTTTAGCGATATTATGCTTGTTTTTCATTGTTTTGTAGCAATTTTGATGGATGTGAAGAATGGAGGTGAAGATGAAGGCCTTAGACTCAAGACAGAGGAAAATCAAGAAAATAAGAGTCTAGGAACCGCCCAGCGGCAGAAATACACCGTTGGGCGGCCAAATGTGAGGAGATGACACCATGGCAGGGACGCCTGGCGGTCTTGCGATAAGAGGCAAACCGCTGGGCGGTAGACCCCTGACGCCGGGCGGTAGCGCGATAAGAGGCAAACCGCCAGGCGGCATAAGTGTGACGTCGGGCGGTTGCTTGTTGGGCTTGGGCCTGTTTTCTGTGACGCTCCTCAGCTATAAATAGCCCTGTTGCGATTTCATTCTCATTCTTTTGACAGAAGAGGGTGGTCAGACCTAATTCTCACTCTCTAGAGAAGATCTCTTGGATGCGTAGGCTCCTTTTCATCCTATCTAGGGTTTGCTCTTCCATTCTCCATTATTTTCATCTAAGTTCACCATGACAATGGTGAACTAAACCCTTTTGTTGTTGGGGGAAACAATGTAATCTTTTGAAACTCTCTTTTATTGAAAGTCTTGTTTATTTGTATGATTTTCATATGCTTTGATTATCAATTGTTGGGTTCTCATCTGCGCTTAAAGCTTTTATCGTTTAACTCATTCGATAACTGTTGTTTGTCTCTATTGATACGGGAACGTACAGTAATATCATGAACTGGTGAGTAATTCCTTGGTTAAGCAATACCACCTAGGGATAGAGAGGTAGGACAATCAATTGTTTTTGCTTCTGTTCGGTAATGCATTGCTAGTTACTAGGGGAGGCTAGGGATAGCAAGCCGGTAATTACTAATAGGCTCTTTTCGCCGAGGGATCGGGCTAAGGGTAGGCCAAGAAAGTTTGCATAACAATTAGATAACAAAGAAATTTAAACAAGAGGAGTAGATAAGAGAGGACGGATAAGACGAAATTGTAAACACCCAACAACTCCATTCATCCACAGTCTTTTTCGTCAACTGAATCAAACACATTGCATGTTTATTTTCTGTCTTTGCATTCCACACAATTAATTTCTCTCTCTAGAAGTCTTACGATTTTAGTTCGCACGAAAGATAAGGCCTTTCAAGTCTCTAGGGAAGAACGATATCGGGCTTTACCGATTATATTACTTGGAACGATCTGGTACGCTTGCCAGGGAGTCAACAGCGTACCGACCAGTTGAGGCCAGGAGAGTCTCAGACATGGTATGACAGATGATTAGTGGATTGGGTGAGCGAATATCACGGGCACGTTAGCAACGGTTACAATTGAGGAGCGAATTTTGCGGGATTATGGGTCAGCAGTTACAGGTAGTTAATGCCCATTACTTGAGTCTAATGCCTATAAATACAGGAATATTAGTCAGGTATTTTTCTTTTGATCTAATTACATTTACACTGATTTCATCGTGACTTTGCTGACTTGAGCGTCGAAGTGCTAACGTGCAGGTCACAACCGATCGGCGATAGGTGTCAGAAGATCTTCTGAAAGGTTTGACAGAGACAGTTGGGATTGGGTTCGATTTTGGGCCCTGCATCCTAAACATTTTGGCGCCCACCGTAGGGCCCGAGATTCCTAACACAAGCCAAACATGATCACAATGGCAGGAGAGGTTACCTTACAATTGTTACAAGAGATGCAAAGGCAGATGCAGGAAATGCGGGCAGAGATGGCGGCGATGAGGGCTGAACAAGGTAATGGAGGTGGTGGACCTTCAATTCAATCAAGGAATGCTGAGACCATGAACTCTAGGAGTGAAGAGGATAATCCTATAACTCAGGGAAATGGAGTGAGAGGGGATGACAACGGAGGATCTGGTATACGGGGGGGACGAGGAAATGGGTGAGGAAGAGGAGGAAATGGACAGGGCCGGGGTGGAAATGGACGATGAAGGGGACATAGAAGGGAAGGAGGAAATGGGCAGAATGGGGAAGGAGACGGATATGAAGAAAGAAATCTTGATGAACATAACGATCAAGAAGGACGTGAGAATGAGTCAGAAGCACGGAACCCGTTGGTGGATGATCGGGCTATAGTTGAGTTACCAGACCATGCCGAAGGACTTCATCCTTTTACTGCACGAGTTATGAGAGCTATTATGCAAGAGAATAAGGTGTTACCATCGATGGAAAGGTATGGGGGTTTGACAAATCCAATTAAAAACCTTCGTTCCTTCGTTGATGGAATGACGGTTTATTCTTCAGACGAACTGGTATGGTGTAGGGTTTTTTCCTTGTCTTTGAAGGGAGAAGCCTTAGATTGGTTTCACTCACTGCTACCACACTCGATAGATGGTTTCGCTACGCTGAGACAGCTCTTTAGTCAACACTATGAGTCAAGCCGAGCTCCAGGAGTGATGTACACTGCTTTGGTGAGGATGAGGCAGGGCAAAGATGAATCCCTGAAGGCATTTATGGATAGGTTTAACCGAACAGCGCGACAAGTAAGAAATGCCGATCAAAGATTGATTGTAAGCGCTTTAACTACCGCGTTGAGGCGAGGCCGTTTGTAGACTATTTATATGCGGAAGAACCTCAGACTATGGGTGAGTTACAAAATAGATTAGCGAGTTTTATTCGCATTGAAGAGGGAAGAGCTTATTAGAAAGGACAGGAGGTCGAACTAGTCGGCATAATAAGGAGGGAAAGTGGTGTCAGGAGGATGTTTAGGAGAGACGAAGGAACGAGCGGTCAGAGGGGGGTGGATCAAGCTAGGGCTTTTCAATATGTCCATCACACACCACTCAATGCCCCTAGAACTAGACTAAGGGAGGAAGCCTTGAGAGCGGACTTGTTAACGGTAGTTCGAGCTCCAACACCTTTGAGAGCCGACGAGAGTAAGTACTGTCGGTATCATCAGAATATGGGACATACAACTGAAGATTGTAACACATTGAAGGATAAGTTCGAAAGTTTGGTACAAGCGGGGCATCTACAGAAATTCGTGCAACGTGGTTGGCAGAGAGCCCAGAGCGGAGCCAGAACACCTAGAAATGTTATAGTGAAGCGAGACAAATCGAGAGGGGGAAATCGGCACAGAAGCAGAAGTAGAAGTCAAGACAAAATGCCTCGCGGAGTAATAAATATGATTTCTGGAGGGTTTACAGGTGGAGGTTCAACGGTCTTTTCCCAAAAAAGACATATAAGAAACTTGCATAGTGTGAATCGAGCGGAAGTCTCTAAGAAATCTATGCCTGTTGTAACATTTTCGGATGAAGATTTCCATGCTCCTGATCCCATCAGGATGACCCCATGGTCATTACGGCCATGATTGTTCGATATCAAGTAGGGAAGGTTTTGATTGATCAGGGAAGTTATGCCAATATTCTGTATTGGAAAACTTTCCAACAAATGGACATACCCAAAGGGGCCATTAGGCCTTTTCATGAGCAGATTGTCGGGTTTGCGGGAGAACGGGTAGACACGAGAGGTTATATAGACCTGAAGGTGAGTTTGGGGTTGGAGAAAACAGCGAAAGAGTTGCAGGTGCGGTTTCTATATTAAAAGCAGAAACTTCATACAATGTCTTGTTGGGTCGTCCGTGCTTGAACGCTTTTGGTGCCATTGTTTCTACCCCTCATCTAGTTTTGAAATACCCCTCCGATGAGGGGAAGATATGTACCGTTCGAGCAAACTAGAAGATGGCCAGAGAATGTTATGCTGCGGGGGTTGAAGGTTAAGCCACGGTTGGTGGGGAAATCGGAAGATCGAATAGAGCCCATGAGAGAGACCCAACCATTTGTTTTGGGAGAGACTCAGGATCAGGTAACCTTCATGGGAAGAGGTTTGGCTGAAAACCAAGCAAAGGAAGTAGGTCGAATATTGGCCGATAATAAAGATTTGTTCGCTTGGGTACCATCAGATATGCCCGACATACGTCCGGAAATAATTTCCCACAAATTATCGTTGTTCCGAGACGCACGACCGGTAGCTCAGAAGAAGAGAAGGTTAGGGTCGGAGAAGAGACAAGCAGTGGATAAAGAGGTACGAAAGTTGCTTGAGGCAGGGTTTATTCGCGATTTCTCTGATTCAAATCATGTTTTTCATTCTTTTCGCGTTGTTCATCATTCCTTTAATGTCTTGATCTGTTTGTATTGTCTTCTCTGTTGAGTTTTGTGTTTTATTGTTCATGAAGTTCTTCATATCTGTGTCATTAGGATTTCTTATTTTTTTGTGTTGAGTGTGTTGTGCTTTGAGTCGTTGATCTGAGTCTTGTTCTCATTTTTCAATCGGTGCATTCTAATCTTTTGAGTCAAATTTTCTTTTGAAATACAAATATGTTTTGTCTAATAGTCATGTGCATTGGTTGAACTGGTGCAGTTTTTAATCTGTTATCAAAATCTGATTTTAGTTGTGCATTTGATTGTCAAATTGTGTTTGAGCCTTGGTATAATCTCTATCAAACCATGAAAGCAATGAAACATTCGAATGAATGAGCTGGTTGATAGATATCCATTGGCCATTCCAATTGTTTCTTAAAGTTGAAACCTGTTTTGGTTCAGATTATTTGTTTATATTCATTTCTAGATTTTGAGCTGTTGTTCAGTAACACGTGCATATTGCAGAGATCAATGAAAGGCATAGCCTAGATCAGTTGCACAGTGTGGAAACAATAACATTTTTTTTAAGCAGTTTGCCGATCTGCATTATCATAGTTTGAGTCATTTGATTTGTGTTTTAAATCTGATCTGGCATTTAGATCATTGCTAAACATCTAACATTAATTCCATAGTGTTTTGTTCAATTTTTGTTTGCTGTTTTGGAGTCTAATTCAGTGCTTAGATTCCATTTGATTTAGTGTGCTTGAAATTAGTTGCTTGAATTGGTGTTAAAAAGGGAACTCAATCAGTGAATTTTTGAAATACTGATAATTGACCTCAATTGGCAGCACATACAAGTTTATATCACTCATTTGGACTTGCTCGTGTTGTAAAATTTGAGTGTTTACTAATCTGGTGCATATTTCCCTTTCAACCCATAATTTCAGCACTTAAAAATTCTTTCCGATACAAGTTGTTTTCCTTTGTTAAGCCATATGTGATTACTAACTCTTTGTATCTTTAATTGAATGAGAATTCGCAGCAAAAGCTTGGTTTAATTGCAATATAAGATCTGCTCAACAGTAAAAAGAAAGTCATAAGCAGAAACAAAAAGCTGAATCAAAAGCGTGCCAGTTCTGGTTTAGTTAATGTACCAGTTTCAGTAAAAATAAATCAGGCATTTTTAACAAACAGTTTTGCCTAATTACCATTTGAGCTTGAATTAATCTTAAGCAACTTGTAAATGTTTTCCTGATTTCTTAATCCTCTCTAGAGCTAATCTTAGGTTCATTTTAAATACCTTCTTTTTTGATAGCTTTGTTTCTTGCTTGTCTTTGTTGAAATTCTGGTTGTGTCTACATCATTTGTGTACTCAGTTCTATTGTTCATAATTGAATCTTTTTGTTGGTTTCTTAATCTGATCTTGAGTCAACAGTTTTGTCATTCATTGCCTTGTGTTTAACTGTTGAGTGATCTGTTCTGTCTCTGCCTACCACCTTGTTTAGCCTAGCCAGTTTCCTGACTGAGAATTCTGGTTTCAATCTTGATTTTTGGAAAATGAAAAAAGGTAATTGTGATTTGGTAGCATCTTAGGTGGAAGATATCCACAAGATTCTTTGGCCTAGACTGAAATTTCTCCTAAACCTACCCTTTGAGTGAGTTGTGAGGTTGTTAGAGAGTAACCCGAGTGTTTGGAGAGATTAGTACGGCTACTGTAGCCTAACTCCTTGTCAAATTGAGAGAGAGAATTCAATATTCCTCTAACTATTTTGAGCTTGTTCATTGTGCAGGGAAAAGAGTTTGAATGATTCAACTGGAGCAGCTGTGTCTGGATTCAATTTAATCTGCTATAGCATTCACTTTGAATTTTAAATTGCTTGATAAATCATTGTTGTCATAACTGTTTTGAATGTGATTGCTGATTTTATGGTTTGATTGACTTGTTGATATCTGTATTGAATCCTGATTAATCAGTTTGGTTCATTTGTTTCTGCCCACTTTTATTCACTGATTTGCTGAAAAGGCTGCTTTTATCATAATCAGTTGTGTTTCACTTGTTGTGGAATTTAAATTCTGTTTTGTGCTTACGATCATCACTCCTCTTGGATTGAATATATGCTTATTACTGAATGTCACCTAGCTGTTGCACTCCCATTTAAATATATAATATATCTGTTGTGTGTGACCTATTTGTGCACGAGTGATCTGTTTGGGAGTAATTAAGCTCTAGCATCAGCTTGTTTCAATTGCTAAAGCATTATTCAATTTTAAGAATTGATTAAAGCACCTACTGTCCAATTCTGATTTGGTGATTGAATTAATTAGGTGATTAGTTTTTGTATTGACTAACATCCAATCTGAATCACCTTCATTTTCCATTTGCCCTTACTGGATTTTGCTGAGATTTTAGGTGCAAGCTTGATATAGTTGGAGTTTAAGAACTAGAAACTATCAGGATCATCAAGTGAACGTGTGCAAGACCAAGAAAAGAATTGATTTTCCTGGAATTGGAGTGTAATCAGCTGAATCTCACTGGAAATCTTGGAAAGCTTGTGCAACTAAGAGAAAGGGAAGTTATTACTGCCCTGTATCTTCTTTTGCAATCTGTTTTCACTAATTGAATATTCACATCTCTACTGTGCATGTGTATTGGTTGTATTGATAGGATTGGACTAGTTAGGAGATTCCAAATCATTGATGATGTAGAAGTAAGCAAGAGAATACCAAAGCTGTCCAAAAACTAACAAGAAGCAACCAAACTTGGCACGTGAATGTGGGTACAAAAAGATTTGGACGTAGCCGAGGAGCAGCAGTAGAATAGTTTCAATTTCTTTTTATTTTGTTTGTATTTGTAATGGGCTCGTGTTTAGCCCACTGTTAGATTAACTTTGTCATTGTAAAGGGCCTTTTATAAAGTCCAAGATTGGAAGAGTTCTTAGTGCTCTTTCCAACTCTTGGCAACTTTATTTGTTTTTCTTTTTGATTGTGTATTTGTGTTCACGTTCACGTTTAGGGGTGATTTAGGCTAGAAGATTTTGCCTTATCACATTAGAGTCCGAGTCCGAAAACGTTTAGGGGTCTTAGAGTCCGCCATTTGTCTTTGTTTGGGTGTCCTTTGATTTTAAAAGTAATTTTATTTTAAAGGGTAATTAGTAAGTAGCTTAAGATACATCTGGCTAAGGTAAGACTTGGTACTTAAGCAGTCTTTATGACTCACCTCTCTTACCTGGGATTTGTCTAAAAGTGAAACTTTTAATCCTTTAGAATAAGAAAACTTTTAAGAACAAAGATGTCTTGTTATTCATATAGTTCCTCTAGTTCATATAGGTCATCTAGGAACTTTAATTTTGATCAACCCATTGGTCTTAAAGAGAATAAAAGCGAACATGATAAAGCTAGGAGGAAGACTTGTTCATTTAATGAGTTTGATAGGATTGAGAATACTTTGTATAAACAAGCTAGGAAAAATATTCCTTTCTTTGGTGCAGATATTGGTGCATTTACTTACTTAGCTTGGGAAAAGGAAATTGATGACATGCATTTCTTTATGGTTAGAAGAAGTCAATCTGAATCCTATTATTCTCGTGATTGTGAATCATATATCATTAGTCTTTACACTTCTAGATTTGAAAAGCATGCAAGAGAGTGGTGGGATGAAAGAGCATATCATGTTAGGATAGGAAGAAAATCCCCTATTCATGATTGGAAAGAATTGAAATCTTGTTTGAGAAGGAAGTTTGTGCCTCTAGATATTCAAAGAAACTTAAAACTTATGAGAAAGCTTGTTAGAGACGACAAGTTATTCATTCAAAATTTAAGTGGGTTCTTTCGTAGGGAAAGTGAGTTTTTATAAAAACTTAAGAGGCAATGGGAAGAGTCAAGCAGCACATATAGGATAGAGAGATTAAAGAGAGAACAAGAAAGAAAAGAAGAGGAAGAAAGAATGAGAAGAGAAGAAAGAAGAGAAAAAGAGAGAAGAGAAAGAGAGGAAGAAAGAAGAGAGCAACAAAGGAGAAAAGAAGAAAAAGAGAGAATAAGAAAAGAGGAAGAACATATTAGAGAGGAAGAAAAGAGAGAAGAGGAAGAGAGATTACAAAATAAAGAAAAGGAAGAAATTGCAAGGAAGAAAATGAAAGAAAAGCAATTGATGCCAACATCTCCTATTCTAGAAACCAAACTTTTAAGGGGAGGTTTTCTATCCTTTCATTTTTTTTCCATTTGACATTAAATGTTCCAAATTCACCTTTTCTTTCCAAAACATTGCCATGACATCTTTTCACAAGTTACAATTTTTAACACATGGCAATCAAAATCTTGAATTAGAGTTATCTTTCAAGTTATCACTAACTCAAGATAGAAATTAAGTAAGGTTTCTTTACAATTATGAACTTGAAAATTTCAAAGTTAGGAAACCTTCTTCTAAACATATTCTTTTATATATCTTATTGGGTCAAATAAAGCTAATTAGAGATATCTTTGATGCTTATTGCAGATTAATCTTTGACCCAGGACACTTCTGTGGAGTCTACAAAAATAAGTCCTCAGGCGAACCATCAGATTTGAGGACAAATTCTTTCCAAGAGGGAGGGGAACCATCAGATTTAAGTCCTAAGCCCAATTTCTTTAGTTTAGCATTTCTTTTATGTACTTTGTATTGTGTTAGGCATGTGGGACTCTTAGTCCTATAAATAGCCATGCCTACACTTCTTGTATTCACTTTTGAGATAATGAATTAATTTCTTGTTGAGAGTACTCCAGAATTAATTCCTTGAAAGTCAAGGCTGAAGAATCCAAGGGATTCTCTCAGCCACCTTCCATTCACTTTGCCCTTCATTCATTTTCCATATTCAGAATTCTCACTCCTCTACACTGACACCTCACACCACTCACCAGAAGTGTCAGCCTCCTGCCACGTCTTCATTTTGGTCTGAAGCCTTCGCGAGATAGTTCACCATTCTCTCTCGAATCTGCAGACCTAGGTTCTCCTTCCTCGAGAGCGTCCTTCCATCACCACCTCAGTTCCTCACTTTCTCATCACAGATCCACCATCGTGGCCATTTTCACCGGTAAGAACTACTCCTCTTCATAGATCCATCCTCCTCCTTCATTTTGCTAGGTTTTCTACCAATTAAAACCTTCATTCATCATCTCTGTCCATTTCTACCGATTGATTTGGCTTTTAGACCGATTAAACACCTCTCCAACCCTAGATCGACCTTTCTCACTGATTAAACTTTGATTCTCACCGTTTAATCGAACCAAACTAGGGTTTCCTTGCGTCTGTTCTCTGTCTAGGCGAGTTCGCACTCGAACTCGTGTTCTCTCTTCACGATTAGAGTTTTCGACCTATCTTCTCCGATTTCTCTCTCAATCTAGAGGTTCTTCAACATTTTTCCGCTGCGTATTATCTGTCGGAGGAAGCTTCGAGGTGCCTAAACTTGCGTTGCGCGTTCAGCGTCAAGTTCTCGGAGCACTCTTCCATCTCACGACCTGGTTGGCGAATGTGGTTATGGTGAAAAAAATCCAATGGTAAGTGGAGAATGTGTACAGATTTCACTGATCTGAATAAGGCATGTCCCAAGGATACGTACCATCTTCCTAGTATTGATGGATTGATGGATGAGGTTTCGGGGTACGAAGTTTTAAATTTTTTGGATGCCTATTCGGGATATAACCAGATCTTTATGTATCAACCGGATAGCGAGAAGACTGCTTTCATCATTGAGCGATCAACGTACTGTTATAATGTAATGCCGTTCGGGTTGAAAAATGTTGGAGCCACTTATCAACGACTTATGGAGAAAGTATTTCGTAATCAAATTGGAAGATATATGGAGGTGTATGTTGACGACATGGTCGTGCGTAGCCAATCGGTAGAAGCCCATATCATGGACTTGGAAGAAGTATTTGAACAGGTTAGGAAGTAAGGAATGCGGTTGAACCCAGCCAAATATACGTTCGGGGTCAGCAGTTTGTGTGGAAACTGGTTTGTGGGTTCGGTCTACCTAAGACTATCGTGACTGACAATGGACAACAATTTATTGATAAAAAGTTGATGGCGTTTTACAAAGACTTGGGAATTAACAGCATAACGAGCTTAGTTGAACATCCTCAGACGAACGGTCAGGCCGAGGCTGCCAACAAAACTATTGTACAAGAGTTAAAGAAATGTCTGGGGGAAGCCAAATGAGGATGGGTAGATGAGATTGATCAGGTATTATGGGGTCACCCTTTAATTTGACATATGGGACATATGTTATGCTCCCGGTCGAGGTAGGCGAGCCAACTGTATGAAGGCAGTTAAATGACATGAGTTTGAACGGAGAACAGCTGAGGACTGAGTTGGATGTGCTAGAAGAACAAAGGAATGCAGCCGCGATAAGAAATGAAGCTCAGAAAAGATTGGTTGCAAGAAGATATAATACAAAAGTGCAACCCCGACAGTTTATCGAAGGGGATTTGGTCTGGCAAAAAACAGCCGATGCACGGAAGAAGGCAACCGAGGGAAAGCTAGCGGCAAACTGGGAAGGCCGCTTTAGAATTCGAGAGGACTTAGCGAACGGGGCATACCGCTTGGAGCGACTAACGGGCGAACAAGTACCAAATACTTGGAATGCTACTCATTTAAAATTTTATTTCAGTTGAACATTGTTTGTAGTTTTGCTTCATTAATCAATAAGATTTAGACGTTTTCTCATTTTCTGCAATTAGCTCTCATGAAAATTGACTTTTGAATGGGTGGAAGGAAGTGAGGACGAATGAAGTCAGAAAATTGACTTTGAAGAATCTCAGGAAATCAGAAAATTGACTCCTGATCGGGTGGAATGAAGGGAAGTGAAATGAAGTCAAGAAATTGACTTCGAAGAATCTCAGGAAGTCAGAAAATTGACTCCTAATCGGGTGGAACGAAGGGAAGTGAAACGAAGTCAGGAAATTGACTTCGAAGAATTACAGGAAGTTAGAAAATTAACTATTGATCGGGTTGAACGAGTCGTTCTACTTTAACTTTATGAGCAAGCATAGTAAAATGATATTAGTTGGTCGATACATTCACGCCAGTGCGAAATAAAAGCTGAGATAAATGTTCATATCATAATTATTACAGTCCGAAAATCATATATTCAAAACACATTAATTGTCTGCATAGTATGAGTAATGCATAAATCCTATGCCTATATTCCTAGGCGTCAAAGGTGGGATCGGTAGAAGGGTTAACAGGAGCCTCTTTAGTGGTGGTCGGGATCTCAGAAACCTCTTCAGTGGTGGATGCAATTTGGTTAGAGAGGTCTATGAGTTCTCCATTCATATATACTTTCATGATGTCAAAATCAAGGTGTTCCAAGGGGGTTTTGAAAAAGTAGTGGCATTGGGAAATTCCTTGGTTGAAGCCAAGCTCGCTCTCTTGACACACTTGGTCCCCCAACGAGGCGTTTTCGGTGGCTAACCTATCTCGTTCGGCGGTGACAACATTTTTCTCTTTGATCAATTCCTCATGCTTGGAAGTAGCTTTCTGGAGATCTAGTTTTAGGGTGTCGATCGACAGCTTAAGTGACCCTACTTCTTTCTGGGATTCCTTCAGCTTGTTGTTAGCTTTCACCTGACCATCCTCTGCAGCCTTGGTAATTTCTTCGATGCGCAGGGTGAGTGCGGTATTTTCTTTCTTAACATTTTCTAGCTCCTTCATTCTGGTTTCTAGTTCGGCTACCAGCAGAGGTTTGGTCGTTCCAGCTGTATAGTTCATGCAGACACTAGCCCTTGCTATAAGCTCATAGGCCATATTCAGCGATTCACTGGGCGTCATGCCCTTAAAGGGTTTCTTTTCCTCTGCGGACAGATTAAATTGTAAACGCTTAGCTACATGAACGTTCGGGTCCAACGGTCCGGTAAGTAGAGGAGTACTTGTTTTTTGCCTTTTAGGAGGAGATGAAGTCTTTTCTTGGGTTTTTCTTTTCGTCTAGCTCTTTGCAACCTCTGGGTTGTTGGGTTTCACATCAGCGGCAACATTTTGAGTGTCAATAAGTTTCAAGGTAGGATTTACTGTATGGGGGGGAACGGTAGCGGTAGATCCCGGTTGTGGAACGGGAGAGGATGTGCCTTCTCCGACCTTTGCCAGTTTCTTTTTGCGGGCCATCAAGCGGGCAAATGATTCATGTTGCTCCATTCCTCCAAAGAGATATGAAAGAAAGAACCAAATTTAGACAAGTTAATATTCACCGATCAACAAATGAGAAAGAGAAAAATCTTACCAAACACTCTAGCGCGTAGAGTGTCTTTCCCAAGTAGATTTATGAGTTTGAGGGACGGGTGTAACGGAAGGTCACCCATCCCAGAATTACTCCAGGCTAAGCACGCTTAACCATGGAGTTCTTATGGGCTAGGCTACCGAAAAGCAAATGCATTTGGTGATATGAGTAGCCAAATCAATTCCTTTAAGTTATCATTCAACCGTACAGTCCCATACCAATACAGTCTCCAGATCCCTCTCATTCCGGTGTATGTTCGATTCATCCATGTGCCCCTTCCACTCGGAGCCTGCTAGGAGCCGCTCACTCCCCGCCCTCGTCAGTGCCCGGGCGTCACAACGGGGTCTTCCGGGGTTGTAGATCGATTTGGCAAATTACGTCTAGATCATCCTCGGTCATTTCTGTTTTGGCCCATGAATCCACCCTATTCGGGTTTTCGGTCCAATAAAATGGGAATCTCGGATGGCCGTCATCAAAAAAATACTTTGGCCGACCGGGCTCTCGTATGACTATTTTACAAAAGTTAGATTTAAAATCTTTATAAGAGGAGTTAAAGGAAGTGAACATTTGTTTGTCTTTTACGAGAAGTAACGATATCCAGGATCGGTTAACCTGGGGTAAGGCACGAAAGAAATAAAGAAAGGAAGCAGGGTTCGGGGTTAATAATAAGCCTGTACAGAGTACATTGAAGGCTTGCATGAATGCCCACCCGTTCGGGTGCAGTTGGGCTGAGCAAATGTTTAACTCTCTTAGTACACCCATTTGGAAGTCAGAGAAAGGAAGCCTTATGCCTAAATCACGGAATAATGTTATGTACACATAGAAAAAATCTAGTTCATATCCCTCTCGACCACGACAGGCTCGCTCGTTCGAGCGACACACAACAAAGGAATAATCATCGACATCTCTAAAGTTAGCTAATACATTTACTCGTTCTAATAAGTGCTAGATGGAAGCGGTGGAAACGAAGTAAGGGAAATAATTCCACACCTCGTGAGGGGGCCATTCATACCCCTCCACTATGGGGGGAGGAATGATGGAAGTCCACATACGAGAGTTGTCTACATTGAACTCTACTTCCACACTCTCACCGGAAGAAGGAGATGAGCTAGCAGAAGAAAAGCCTGACGAGGATGACGAAGCCGCCGCATCATCAACATACCCCCGATCAATGTGAAGAGACTCGTTGGTTGATCGAGGAGAGACAAACATTACCTCGGTATAGAAGATTAGTGTGAAGTATAAAAGGATCGGTAAGGAAACTCAGAAACTGGAGAGCAACGTAAATGTGGAGGGGCCCTCCACCTATTTATAGCCGTGAAAAACGGTTTCATGGAGTCATCATAGCCGTCGAAGGCGATGAAATCCAAGGGTGGAAAGTAAACGCCTCTTCGTGTTAACCATTGAGTGACAGGTGAATCAATCCTCAACCTTCATATAAAGCTGATCGTAAGGCTCCGAAGTCACGACTCTTCGTGTGCAATCCCAATGATTAAGCGCGTTCAACACTATCAAGTCGTCTGTGGTTCCCCTGGCATTTAAACCCCTTCGCTTATGTCAATGCTCGGGGCTTGGGGGGCTTATGTAGTTTGGGGGGGGTTGGATGAAGAAGGATAGGTGGTAAGCGCATAATAGCGAGGGTGGTCGGGCAAGCCGGTGTATTGATCGGGCAAGCTGGCGTACCGACCGATCAAGGCCAGGAGAGTCTCAAACATGGTATGACAGATGATTAGTGGATTGGGTGAGCGAATATCTCGGGCATGTTAGCAACGGTTACAACTGAGGAGCGAATCTTGCAGGATTATGGGTCAGCGGTTACAGGTATTTAATGCCCATTACTTGAGTCTAATGCCTATAAATACAGGAATATTAGTAAGGTATTTCACTTTTGATCTAATTACATTTACACTGATTTCATCGTGACTTTGCTGACTTGAGCGTCAGAGTGCTAACGTGTAGCTCACAACCGATCGGCGGTAGGTGTGAGAAGATCTTCTGAAAGGTTTGACAGAGACAGTTGGGATTGGGTTCGGTTTTGGGCCTTGCATCCGAAACAATATGTTTGTTTTTATTTTATTGGGCTTAAATCAAATTAGGTCCATGAGATAACTTATAAATACAGGACTAAGGCTAAAAACCAGGTTCAATCTACGCCTCACTGATGCCTAGAAACATTCAATCAAGAACCAAGGTTCTTCCATCATACGCCTAACTTGATTGTCAGAGTGCCATTGCAGGTACGTCCCCCTCGGTAAAAGATCGGAGTCCACCAAAGGGTCAAGGCTGAGGAAGAGCGAGCAGTCCAGATCGTATGAAAGCGAGCAAAGCAGAGGACTAAGAAGACAAAGAGCATCTGCCATGTTAGTCTTTCGATTCCACAAAATTTATCCTGAAACAAATAATAATAATAATAATAATAATAATAATAATAATAATAATAATAATAATAATAATAATAATATTAATAAGAATAATAATAAGAATAATAATAATAATAAGAATAATAATAATAATCACAATGTATAACATGAGCCAGATTCTTTTCAAATTTTCAATACAATCTTATGTAGGTTTTTTATTAATTTTGTATATAATATTTGAATATAGTTAATAATGTTAATATAGTAATTTAATAAACGGAATCAATTTTAATGTAAATTACATTAAGATTTATATTTATTTGTATAATGGTGAAATTGGCTTAGAGTTATTCTTATGTGTAATTGTTTTTCATTATATTGATATATATTGTGAACAAAAATATATATAGTATCTGGAATTAATACTATATAGTATTGAAATTTAATGTTTAATACATATTTAGTACAATATCTTAAAGTAATTATTTATAACTAATGTAGCATTATAATTCTAGTAATATAGCTATGCTTATGATATTAAATTTATTTTTAAAATTTGAAGTTATTAGTAAGAACTTATGGTTATTGTTTGAAATTGTGGTTTTAAAAGGATATGATATAACCCTATATTTTTTATGTTGTTATTTCATAATGTTGTAGAAATCAGTATTTGATATCATTAATATTATTTGTTGAGAATATTGTAGTTAGTTATTATAGTAAAAAAAAATAACAATTGAAAGATGATTTTGATATATTATTTTTTAATATTGATATTTTATAATGTTGTAGAAATAAATATTTGACATCATTAATATTCATTAATATTGTTATTTGAAATGTTGTAATAAGTTATTATTGTTACAAAAATTAAGATTTTATAAGACAAGGAGAATTTTATAAGACATGGAGGCAAAGAAGGAGTAAAAACATAACGGTAAAGGGTGGTTGGATTGTTTATGATGTGTATGGTGATGGATTGAACTAGATAGGATAACATAGTTAGGGAAGAAACCTAGAGGAAGCAAAAGAGATCTCTAGCTAGTCACTTTTAAAAAGACAGGATTGGAGTAATCTCAACAACATTTCACTAATAATCTCAAAAGTGCTTGTTAAAGAGGAAGAGCATTGAATTTATAGGAGATCCAGCCTCAAATCTACGTGCAACTAGTATCCTAATCATCTTCCATGATGCATAAATATTTTGACCAGTGGAAGCTCATGTTTATCACCCTTTAAACACGTGGAAAAGTTGTACCATAAGTTGTTAGACGCGTGACACGTATGGTGGGTGTTGGGTAATTTTCGCTGAGTAACTGTCTTCTGAAAAGGCAGTATAAGTTTCAAGATGATGGCACTGAGCAACTTAAGAGTTCAACTGAGTGACGTGGCATTGAGCTGCATATACATCACGTTGAGCGGTTCGAGTTGGGTTCTATAAGTAATTTGGTTCATTTAAGGTCAGTTGCAACATGAAAAGGTTTGGTTTGTTTCTTCTGGTAAGACCTAAGTCATCATTCCTCCTTCTTGAGATGGATTTGTGCTCAAATATAACATTTGTTTTTCTTTTTCATGTATTAAAGCATAATGTTTTACATTATCAAAGCATATCTTATTTGTAGTGTCAAAGCATCAGACGATTATCATATTATTCAAGATAAATAATATATGACTTCCATAACTCATAAATCATTTGTGCACAACATGTATATCAAAGCAAAACATGAACCTCTTATGCAAACATGTGTATGAGATCATGAACAAAACTTGTGTGTATTAGAGCATAAATAAACATTTATGTGTATCAGAGTAGAAATAAGTATAAATGTTCATACATATATCAGAGTAAAAAGTATTCATACATGTATCAAAGCATAAATATCAAATCTAATTCATTTGTATATCAGAGTAAACAATTGAAACTAAACATGGATATTTTTATTTTTCAACAGATAAACATTTTTCAACATGCAAGAATTTTCAATATATGGGACCTAAATGCAATAACATATCATTACATTTCTCCCCATGAATGTAATATTATATTTGTGTTTAGCATTATTCTCTCCCTATTTGATAAACATCGAAAATGGTATGGAGAAAAAACATTATGGCACGAATGAAGAAAGATAGGTGACGAAGACTGATCGATAGAAAAATAAAAGGCTTAGAAAGAAAGGTGGTTGAAAAAGTTTGATGTGGTTGTGGTTGTGGCGGTGGTGGGGGTTGAGTTGAGTTTCCTTCATCGGGTTCTTCAAATAAGAAGCTTGTAAGAACTTTTTGATGCTTTTGAGCAAAAACAACTTCTAACCATATTCAAGGCTCTTTGGTTGTCCCACCTCTGTTACAGAAAAGGAATGATACCATCTAGAGGTGATGTTACTAGCACTAAAGAACTTTCCTTAAACGATAGTCCCTTTCTCCCTTTATATAATTTTCCAAAAGAGGTTGGAGGAGACAAGAAAGGTCTCTAGCTAGAATTGAACTATATAGGATAACCTAGCTAGGAAAGAAGGCTAGAGGAGACAAGAAAGGTCTCTAGCCAATAACTTTTAAGCAGAGAAAAGGTTGGAGTAAGCTAAACAACATTTCACTAATAATCTCAAAAGTGTTTGTAAAGAGGAGGAACATTGAATTTATAGGAGATTCAACCTCAAATCTACATTCAACTAGTATCTTGATCACCAACTATGATTCACATATCTTTTGACAAGTGGCAATTCATGTTTATCACCCTTTAAACATGTGGAAAAGCTACACCAAAAGTTGTTAGACGCATGACGCGTGTGCTGGGTAATTTTTTCTGAGCAATTGTCTTCTAAAAAGGCAACACAGGTCTTTAGATGATGGCATTGAGCCGCCTAAGAGTTCAGTTAAGCGATGTGGCGCTTAGCTGCATATACATCACGTTGAGTGGTCCAAGTTGGGTGTTATAATTGATTTGGCTAATTTAGGGTCAACTACAACGTGAAAAGGTCTCGTGTGTTTGGTTTGGTTGGACCTAAGTCATTAGTTTATAATCCTATTGATGATTAATCTATGTTAGCTAAATCATTTTTCAATAAATGTGTAAAACCTAACCTTCAAGATTTTGAAAGTGTGCAGTATATAGGTATCACCCTCAACCAACTTGTCCTCCCAGATACCCAAACCTTCCTTCTTCACCATTGTAAGTATCATATTACCCTAACTCAATAATACTAACCAAAACAATTAAAATATACAAACTTTTTCACATTTCATCAAACAAAACAACAATACAGTTCATTTACCTTATGATCCAAAAGAATCAATTCCATATGAGAATTCACATCTCGATTTTGAACAAACCACAAGTCTCTTATTCTAACAGCTAGTTTCAACTCTCTTTCCATTGATATCCTTGATCATAAATCTATTAGTCATTTCTGGACAACTAATACAACACAAATAAAAATCTAACATTTTTTAGGGTTTAAAACTTAACAAAATAACTCTGTAGAACTTAACAAACACCTTAACTTAAATAGGAAAACATAAGCACAAAAAGTTTTGAGTAGTTATAAGGTTTAAACCCTCGGTTAGTCCTCACTTTTGTATGGTAATCTCAGTTGGGTTCGCATTTTTGCAACTGTCTTAACTAGGTCATATTTTTTGTAAAATGAGTCAATTTTACCCTAACTGTTAAGTTCTCTTAGACGGCGTTAAATTTAGCTGACGTGTTGCACAAAGAATGAGATGATGTGTGTTATTTGATTACGTGGGTTTTTTTTAATTAAATAAACATTTTTTATGTGACATTATTTACTTCCCATTATTTACTTTAGGGATTTCACTTCCTGATTGTGAGAAGTAGGGATTTGATATTCGAATTGGTGATTTCATTTGCTCAGTGTGAGACGAAGACGAACTGCAATCTTGAACAAGACGAAGAGAATCCTACCGATAGTTGATGCGAACTAAGGTTAGTTAGTTTCGTTTCGTGTTTGGTTTTCTGTTTGGACGTATAAATGTGTTTTTGCTTTTACGAACATGTGTGTTTTCAATAATAGGGTTATTGTGTTGTTCTATAAGTATTTATAATGTTTTGTGGTTTAGATACTATGGTCCCGATTTTTCATTTTTAAATTGTTTACAAGTAGTGGTCCCCTGTCTGTGAGTGTTTCCTTAGTGGGGATGTTACTTTGTTCCCCTATCCCCGTTTATGGCTATGTGAGTGTGAGTGTTTAGTTTGTGAATGACTATTCCCGTAATGGTAGAAGTGTAATGTTAATAATCCCCCCATAATGTACAAGTATTAAAAGCAACTTGTTGATATGGATGAGGAACGTATTAAAGTTGTGGTCCACCATACTGGACATTTTGTTAGTGATGATAATGAGAACTTAAAATTTGATGGAGAGAGAGTAAAATGGTCTTGTGATCCAGAACTATGGAACTATTTTGGCATAGTAGCCTCAATCAAAGACTTAGGTCATATGGATGTCAAAGAACTCTGGTACCGTTTAGGAGGTTTGTCTGTGGACCCAGATAGGTTAGAATTATTAACTGATGATAGGGGTGCCATGCATATGTTGAACCTTACTAGGTTAAATGATGAAGTTCATCTGTATGTGGTTCATAATACCATGGAACCAGAAATAATAGAAACGATTGACTGGGTTGGTGATGTTGCAACACAAGTGGAGGAGGGTGAGGTTATTGGTGATGGTGAAGTTCAAAGAGAAATGGTGGAGGGTGAGAGTGATGGTGAGGTCCATACTGAAGTTCGAACAGAAATGGTGGAGGGTGAGGGTGAGGGCCTTATTCAAGTTAGAATAGAAATGAGATATGGTGATGGTCATACTGAAGTTGGAACAAAAATGGTGGATGGCCAGTGTGATGCCCATGATAGTGAGGAGGCTGAGGTCCATGAGGTTGAGGAGGTGAGGTCCATGAGGTTGAGGATGCTGAGGTCCATCATGTAGAGGAGACTGAGGTACATGATTTTGAGCTAGAGGATTTAGGAGAGGATGATGATGTAGATGGGAGTGAGGGTGAGGATGTACATGAGGCTCAGATTGAGGACGCAGATGTAGATGATGATGAAGAGGTAGATGACCATATTGATGCCAGTGAAGAAAGTGTAATTGATGTAAGCATTCAGTGTGAAATTGGGACTTCTAAAGGAAATGTGAGACAAGATCCTTCCACTCCAGAAGATGAGTGTTCTTGGTCAATAGATAATGAATGTATCGATGATGTACGTGGCTTGTTTGACAATGAGTGGCTTTCAGAGGAGTTGATCAATGGACCAGATAGTGGGGACGATGATGATTCCACTAAGATAAGGTTTCCCACTTTTAGTATACCTAAAAGTTTGAAGGCTTATAAATGGGAATTAGGAACCTATTTCGTTGAGAAAAAAAAATTCACAGACGTCATAAGGACTTATGCACTAAGTAATGGGAGAAGTTTAAAATTTATTAAGAATGTCAAGAAAAAGGTTTCTGTCAAGTGTTTTTGTGGAAAAGAGAATTGTAAATAGTATGCATATAGCTCCCTCAGGTGTGATGTCAATGCATGACAGCTAAGAAAAGTGTTTGATGCTCATAACTGTAGTAGAGATTTCAATGTAAAGTTGATGACTTCAAAATGGTTGAGTGAAAGGATGGAGAAAACTGTAAGAGAAAACCCTACTATGAAGGTCATGGACATTAGGGAGAAACTCACTAAGAAATGGATGTAGGAATTTCAAGAAACATGGCTTTTAGGGCAAGAGACATGGCAAAAGATAATATTGAAGGGTCATTCAAGGAACAATTTAGAATAATTTATGATTATGGTCATGAGTTGCTAAGAACAAATCCAGGTTCAACAGTAAAAATAAAAGTTGAAAATAGTAATGGTGAGATAATATTCCAAAGATTTTATGTATGCTTGAAGACATGCAAGGATAACTTCATTTCTTGTAGACCCATTATTGGGTTGGATGGATGCTTTTTGAAAGGCAAGTATGGAGGGTAGTTACTAACAACAGTGGGAAGAGATGGAAACGAACAAATGTTGCCCATAGCATATGCTATTGTTGAGGTAGAAAACAAAGACTTGTGGACTTGGTTCTTGGAGCTTCTAATTGAGGACTTTGGTGTTAGACATTTATATTCAAACTTCATAAAAAAATGTCCTGGAAAAAACCTTAAACGTCTCATGTGAAGGGCAACAACAGCCATATATCCACAACAATGGGAGGCTGAAATGAGGAATATTAAAGACATAAATTTAGAGGCTTTTAAATACTTGATTGCCATTCCACCCAGGTATGTATTCAGTCTTATAAATATTTCATATACTCACAGTTCACATTTAAATACTTGACAAGTTATATTTACTTATCCCAGGTTTTGGTCAAGATCTATATTCACCCCTTAGATCGCAATGTGACACTCTTGTGAACAATATATGTGAAGGCTTCAATAATGTGCTAGTTCATACTAGGTCTAAGCCAATTATTACCATGTTAGAAGACATTAGAGTTTACATTATGAAGAGATGGCTACCAACAGGACAAAGATGACATCATATCAAGGTTCCATCTGCCCTAAGGTTTTTGTTGGAAAAAGAATGGCTTAGTTTCAACACCAAGAAGGGGGAGGGGGGGTGAATTGGTGAGGTTTAAAAATCAGAGTCTTTTTCAAATATTTTTCATAAAGTGTAAACCTTTCAAAAGTTTATTGAATCTGAATGAAAAAGATAAATCAAGTGTAGCAGAAAATATTTGACTATGCAGAAAGTAAAGTCGACTTGAAAATAAAGAGTCCAGGGATAGAGAAATTTAAACACAGTTTTTATACTAGTTCGGCCAAACTGCCTACATCTAGTGTCCTTCTTGTACCTGGAAGCAAATGCATTATAATGGTTAAGGTTTTTACAACAAGGTTTCTATAGAGATCTCCACGTCAAAATATAAATCACCTCTCTAACCCTCTAACCAAAATATAGGCGTACAACACCCAAAGAACAACAACAAGATATCCCCTCTCTTGCAGTCTTTGTCAACTATGAACAATCCTCAAAGTTCCCAGAACGCAGCACATCCTCTTCCTGTAATCATAACAGGGCAGCCACAATCTTCACAAGATTGAGAGAAGTAGATGATCATGTTTCCAGTACACCTCAATTTGCAGTATGATCAAGCTTTTCTTTCAGCACAACCTTGCTCGTCAGGCAACTATCCAAGAGAGATCTCCACGGTCTTCTTGATAAGTTCTTGGAGCGTTTTCACATAGATCAAAATCTGAAACAACAGAATGGAAGTGTTAGAATAACCAAAGTCTCTGTGTAAAATAGAATCATGTCTATTTATAGGCTTCTATAAAACAAATTCTCCTGTAGTCGACTTCACTACTAATCCAGTCGATTGTAACCAGACAGTTATGACAGTTAAAACAATTAGTAGTAGTCAGACCAACCAAATTGATTACACATTTAATTCAATTGACTTGTAATTAATGCTTGAACACAAAATCAAAATATAAGTTATAGTTCACAACCATTAACAGAAATTCAAAAACATAACTAACTAAGTTGAGTTGCCTGCGCATATAGTCGACTAAGTCACTTCAATGCAATTTTGAAAATCTTTTCTTTGCAAATTTACTCACAACACTGTTTTTGAAAATCTGTGCAAAGTCACGAGTTTTAATCGACTTACTTCATAATGAAGTCGACTTAAAACTTGCAGTTTTGCCACACAATATAAGTTCAACCAAGTGCATGTGATTTCCTTTTCTGAAACATATGTAATGCAGTCACAGATGATATCTCATGTAGAAAAGCAGTGAATATGCACACATATACAAAATCAACACAAACATGTTCTTCAAGAATTCATGCACAATAAAGTTTTGAACATGTAACACATACCAATACATGTGTTATTAATAATGTGTTGTCATCATCAAAAACCAGAAACACTATAAGATTAAGGTTTAGCTAAACCAGTGCTTCCCTTATCAACAATCTCAACAGTTTTGAACTTATTTTAGAAGGAGTCATGGTTAACCAGATATTGGTTACCAAGGTAACTTTTATAAAGTTTGTTTCCATTGATGTTAAGTTTGTTTCCATTGATGTTAAGTTTGTTTCCATTGATGTTAAGTTTGTTTCAATTTGTATTCATTACAGGTGGTCAAGAGAAAAATTATTTGAAGTCAAACACATTTCACAATTCGGGGAGCAATTTGTTGTGAATGTTGACAACATGGACTACACATGTAGAAAATTGAAAATTACTAGCATTCCTTGTACTCATGCCATAATTGCAATGAAATTTTTGAATATAAATGCAGAAGACTATATTGGCCACTGGTTTAGGATGTCTACTTATGAAGATACCTACAACACAATTATTTACCTTATTAATGGTTAACATGTCTAGGATGTTACATCTTATCCAGATGTATTACCACCAAAGAAGAGGACAATGCCAGGAAGGCCCAAGAAAAAATGAAGAAGACTAGAGGATTGAGAGTTAAAAAAGGATGACGGTGAATTAAGAAAGGGTGGGCACAAAAAAAAAATGTGGCGTCTGCAAAGAACTTGGACACAACAAAAAAGGTTGTCCACAAAGACCTCCAACAGTAGAGGTTCCCACTGCCCAATCTACTGAACAAACAAAAGTCACCCAACCTCCATTAGGAAATGCTCCAATAACTCAAGAATCTACTATGCTTCCTACTGTCCAATGTCATGAACAACCACAACCCACCCAACCTCCAACAACAGATGTTCTTATCACTCAGGAATCAACTATGTGTGTATCTGATGAATGATCTAATGTACTGAACAAATTTTTATTTTGTAGCAAATGTTTGCTCTTTCATTTTGAAGACACTCTTTTAAATATGATGTAACGTTGAATGTTCAAGGAACAATGTTTTGTCAGCCATCTGTAGTTGATGTATTTTGGATATGTAAGACAATGTTCTTATAAACTTTCTTTTGGTTATAAGAGAATGTTTTATTGCCCATTGTTCAGGTCATCATTTTGGTTATAACAGACTGATTATTGTCCATTTTGGTTATCTGTCATCATGTTTATTGCTTATTGCTTTATGATGTTTGTTTTGCACTTGAATGACCAATATAATTAAAAAAAATGAAATGAGATAAAAGAAATGAAATAAGACAGAATATCACTCTAATCACTGGCCTTCATAAATAAAACACACATTACAAATACCAAATTATCCAAAACATAAAAGCCAAGTTTCACCAATGAAATGAAATGATACAAAGTTTCAACAACATTCCTATTACAATTACATTAAAAACACATATCACGAAGACCATCCCTACTAACAACTTCAACCACTTTTCCAACTTAACTACACTTTTCTCTATAAAAGTCATTCTTATTTTTTAGGCATATGTTTCTTCCATCTTCAACACACTGTGTTCCATGCTCATCACACCCACTTCTTCATTTCTTGCATTTCCACTCCTTTCTTACATTCAGCTCATTTCCTTCATTTCCTTCTTCATTGTACCGCAGAAAGAAGTTGCAGCCAACGAAATCTTCACTCCCACCCTGTTCAAGAAGAAGACACACTCCTTTGTCAAAACCCAAAAAAGTAGACAAAGATTTATGCTTATATAAAACTGACCTTGAAGTTAGGGCAACCCTAGAATTTTTCCCCTTGTTTTTAGGGGTTCTCGCAATGTGGAACACTGCATTGTGATCACAGAAGCATGTGGGTTTTGCACCCAACCTCCTAACACTATCACTACTGTGTTGGAAGCCTGAACCCAAACATTTGCAAGACAAAGATGAACGAGACATTTCCAATGCAGCACAATGCTTCGCGGACCTCTTCTTCCCCAACACGAAGACGAAAATACACTTTGGATGTAAGGGGATGCCTTTAAATGTTAGGGTTGGGTTGTCTACGAGGATTTTATGATTATAAAACACATCACCCATTCAATTTTAAAGCACAATGCCACGTCATCAAAACATAAAATACAACTCAGCTAAATTTAACGTCGTCTGAGAGGACTTAACTGTTAGGGTAAAATTGGCTCATTTTTACAAAAAATATGACCCAATTGAGACAATTGCAAAAATGAGGACCCAACTGAGATTATCATATAAAAGTGAGGACCAACTGAGAGTTTAAACCTAGTTATAAAATACAAATACCTTTAGGATTGAAAACGCAGAACCTCACCTTGCCATTCAAATTTTAAAAACCTAATACTCCTTTCATTCTAAAAAATGGAAATGCAAAATTATCTTCAACCCAACCAATAACTAAGAATTTAGAAGAAAAACAATAATGGGCAAAAGTATCAAATCATTAACACATTGAACGAAGATGGAATTAAGCTTAGAAGAATATGGTCAAGTTAAAAAAAACCTAACAAAGCAACATGTGTCAATAATTCTAGGAAGTATTTGGGTAAAATAAATAGTAGTTTGTTATTATATATGTTAAACACACCTAAGTAGGGTAAGAACGAATACATCGATACCATAATTTCTATATGTTGTTTGATCTATATATCCGTTTAAAAAAATATGTAGATTTAAAAAAAAAAAAAGAGTAATAGTGAATATTTAAAAAGAATATTTTATAATTTTTTAAAAATAAAATTAAAAAATATAAAATATAAATTAAATTAAATTTTAATTTTAATTTAATTTAACTTAATAAAAAATAAATTATATTTTAATTTAAATTTATTTCTAATAATAAATATTCATAATATAAATAATATAATTATTATACATCACCCATTTATAAACGGATCCACTACCTCCAACTAATAAATATCTATTAATATTTTTGTAAACTAATTTCATTTACGTGGATACTTTTGCAATCTTATACCCAATAAAATTTATATTATCACAATAATCATCTATATACCACGGATTTTACCCGTTAGTATGATATTTTTGCGATTCTACACCGAAGGAAATTTGTAGCGATAGGATAGTTCGTATCAGAAAAAAGTATATAATTTTACAGATACAACCTAGGAAGCTTAAATGGTGTCATAGTTAGAACCTATGAAGCTTAAATATCCGACAAGAATCAGATTCTTGAAATACTTATTCCGCATTGTATCAGATGCAGATACCAGTATTTATGATACATATAAGTGAAATATCCAATTCGAAAAAAAGTTTTTTTTTCTTTTTTTTTTTCTCTAACATAAGATTGATATACGGTTCCAAACAATTTTAACAAGAACATTTTCTTAAAACTCATATTATGACTATAAAAATGAAAAACAAATTCTATATGAACACGAATATTTATATTATTGTCAATATTTTTATTTAATCTTCTATGGTATCTTTATATAATAACTAAAATGTTTTTTCCATTGATAATAATAAAAAAAGGAAATTTGATAGCTTAAATAAATTATATTCTCTTTATAGATAAATTAAATTTACTTTTATATTATATGACAAAATGTTTAAATTATTATATTTAACTAACCTTATTTATAAATAATTTTAAATATATAAATCTTGATTGTCAATTTAAATAATTCATAATAATATGTCCTACATTTTACAGATTCCATGTATCAAACTATCCGTGTCAATGTTGTATCGGAGTCAGGATTAGTATCCATGCTACATAGGTTAAAACAACAAATGTCTTGTTAAGCTGTATTTTGCTTTCGCAGCAGCAATAAGTGAAGACAACTACATTAGCATAAGGCAGCAGCATTCTTTCCTATGCCTAAGTAATTTTTTTTACTAACAAGGGCAGAAAATAGTGTTGCAGAGAACATTGTAATGCTCATTTACACTCTTGGAGAATATCACATAGTTGCTTGAGGGTGTTGGAGAAATCTCCAAGGCTTGTTATGAGTTTGTCCCCTTGGCGTCTTGTGAAGTCAGTACAGGAATCCTCTACATTCTTAGAGTCACCTCCCTTATAGTCTGTTGCTGATTTAGAAGCAATTGCTTCAATCTCTACTGCCAAGTCTTGCAATTTCAGAGTCAATGTTTCCTGATTTTCTTCCCTGCTAATTGCTATCTTTTCTACAGTCATTGGCTTTGGCCTTTCACTATGGTTTTCATGAAGCTCTACTTTGGGAAGACTCTTTGGTGATATTACCAAATGCTTTGGAGGCCTTTCTGTATTACATTTCAACTTAGGTCTTGATTCTAGGTAGTCTTTCAAATATTCGTCTTCTGAATGATCATCCTCATGCTCTTCTTCATGACTGTCCTCGTGCCTTTCTTCAAGTTTGGGTTTTTGAATGCGGTGTCTGAACTTACTTCGTTGCCCTTTTCTTTTGGACCCTATTCATTGAATTCACAAAAATTCATCAGTTTGGAAACTCACAAGGTAATGCTACAAAAGGGATAAAACAGCTTAGTAACATTCATCAACTAAATAACTAGAAAAGTGGGGAAAAAGGAAGAAACATGTGAAATTATATCGTGTTGATCAAAACAGTTCCTCGTGCTATACATTAATTTTCACAAAAAAAAAAAAGAGCATACTAAGAAAAATTGGTGCCAATATTGACAATTACTACCACTTAACTATAAGAGTAAGAATGATCATTTTATATTTAAACTGCATACGACAACCAATGAAAGGCCAAAATATTTTCAACTCTCCATATGTATCAATCATAATTAATAAAAAAATTTATGCTCAATTACAATTTGTAGGAGTCACAATTTTCTTCTCTCAACTTGCTCTGCCTTTGTGTTAAAAATGGAAAATAACCAAAATCAAATATCATATAAAGACTCTTGTGTCGTATGAGATGTGTGCCATTCTTCCTTTTTTTGTATTTTCATTCAACGAAAAAGTCAATGTTATGTCTCCAAACTTATTGAACAAGTAGTTGGTCCAAGTGAAACTAAACTCAACTTTCTTAAACAAGATATATCATAAACCTTCTGAGTTATAAAAATTGTGATTGAAAGGAAAGACTCTACTAAAGATGAGCAACCAAGTACTTCTAAGGAGATTAGCCATCCACGAAGTAATATCTATATTTTGTACCAATAAAATGTGTACCAACCTACTCCCGAACAGATGTACACTCTGATTACCACAGATATTGGAATCAAATCCAAAATGAAAATAGATCAGCCACTTGATCAATTGAGTAAAGCAAGGAGAGCAACTAAGAAACTAAAAGGTTTACTGTTTACTTAGCCCCATTTATGGAGGCCCAAAGGACTATAAATATAAACATATGCTAAAGGAAATATCATTTAGTTCTCTTCACTCATTAATATTTTGTGTTTCTACTTATTTGAGCTTCGGAGAGTCTTCTCCAAGTGAACCTCCGTTTGGTGCTCAAATTTTACCACCAAAGCTCTTTTCTTAGTAGTCACAACTCGGGAAAGAGATTTGCTCCACAACATCTCTCCACATTTATAAGACTATCTGGTGTCTATTACGGAGCCCAATGAAAGTTTTGATTTAGCTGAGATAATGATGGCAAGAAGGAGCATGATCACCGTTCATCATTGGAAGAAGGTTGTTTGCAAGAGACCTCACCAAGGTATTGGGCACATCATAGAAGCAAGAGAAATAGGATTTGGTGGCTGAGCTGTGTGCTCTAAAGAAGCATCTTCAAGGACATCAAAGGTGGATAACAAGTCTCCTAGAGGTCTCATGTGAAAGGAGCACCAAGAATTCAGCACCCTTTTAGAAGACTTTTGTTTTGAGAAAGTAGTCAAAACTTGATAATCATCACACAACTCCATCTTCTAAAATATAGCAACCGCAATCTTGTTTTCCCAACCTTATATAATCTCTCCTCCAATGTCTCGATTGCTTTCAACATCACCAAACATCTTTAGGATCAACCTTTGTCTTCTTCAACCCTTTAACCATCTTGTCAATCTTGAAGACCACTAATTAGAGGATGATCATCTTTTACACTCTTAGATGCTTTGAGGTGAAGCTCACTAGAAGAGAGGGTAAACTTAACCTCTACAAGCGTGACGCACTCCTTCCTTACACTCAAAGACCCCACCCAGTTCTTGTACAACAGTGTGAGAAAGGTCAATAAAATCATTGTTACATCCTCATCTTCTACTTTCACGTTAATGGCTTGGAGCTCAATCAAAATTGAATTGAGCTCATCAAAATGGGCGTTGAATGGCGTATGCTCTGTCATACAGATCCCAAACAACCTCTTGTTCAACAAAAGTTCGTCACAAATGGACTATGTCATAAAGAGCTTCTTCAACTTTAGCTGCAACATTGTTAAGGTCTTCCCTTTTGCAACATAATAAAGAACCAGTCTCAAAATGACAAAAGTGTCATCGAATAAGATTTTTCTCCATCTACTCCAGAACTTGCCTCTCTATGCGACATGCTTTAAAATGTGGCACAGACACCCCTTGTTCCTTGAGCAAGATTCACATCTTAATTCTACACCAGTAGAAATTGTTCTTCCCATTGGTCATCTCGTTCTTGGATGTGATACTTATCTTCTTACAAAAACTTATCAAAAACACAAAACAAGATCAAAGTTGGCTCTAATACCAGTCTCTTATGAATCAAGTGCCAAAATGAGCCCAGAGTACAATGAAAGAAACAATACTGGTTAACCAACTAGAGACACAGAACAAAGAGCATGCATAACAACATAAAGATGAAGAATTATCTTGTTTAGCAAGCAAATAAGCTTTACAAATCGTTACTTTGTTGTATATCCGCAACAAGTACAAGTTACCCTTATATAGAACAACAAAATGGTGATACACATAGATAACTGCCTTACATAATTGAACATATACAACAGACCAATGGTTTACCAAATGACATAACATTGAGTCATTAGACTGACCACGTACAAAGAGACGATGTTACAACTATCAAACGCAGCACCCTACAAATAGCTCAATACACCAAGATCTATCGTTAGTGCATGAGCAATATACTCTTGTTTCTACATATAATTTCCCTAAAAGACCATAATGCTTTCAGATTTCCTTCTGTTGATTCCAAATTCCATCCCAGGCCCGGCCCAAATTTTTGGTTGCATGACAACCTCAACCCAATGATGGATTAAAACTCTAAATCCAAGCTTCTCGTCAAGATGAACCCTAATTCAACAACCACTATGCACAAGCTCCATTGATGGCCCAATTTGAGTCACCACTATCAATCCAAACCTAGATGTAGTATTTCATGTAAATGTGTTCAATAATGCAACAAGCTCCATGCCGTTGAGGCCAATCTGGCCTCTTCCATGAAATGGCAAAGATCTTCCATCATAATATTCCTGCTGAGAGACCCAATGACCCATTCAAGGTGTTGGTGCAACCTGTCAGCGAACCCTGCATCAATCATTCTTTTTCCCCATCTTCTTATTGTCATGATGGGATAGAGTGAAAATTGGCCTTCTCAATTCATTTTCAGAATAGAGCCAATCTACCCGATCATGTTTTTTTTCAAAAGGTGAGGAGTGGGTGCTTTGCCAACCCTAAATCTGAAGTGCACAGTCATCAATAGGTGGGGAGTGGATGCTTAGCTACCCCTAGTTCTGAAGTGTACGTTCTAATCTAAAGCTATAAAAAACATGCATCATACAGTTCTACCGCTAAGTATTAACCGACTAATTAAATTCCATGGTTTGTTCATTACCTTTTACTAAGGAAAAAAAATAAATTAGGATCTAAACAAGTTTATCCTTAAATATCCCCTCAATATCTCTTAATGAGTTTTCAGTCATTAATGAGCTCTCTAAATCAACCAAGGCCCCTAAGCCTACTTTCACCAAACTAAACATTTAACATTGACAATAGGCTTCCATTACGTTTTATACAATCACCAGTCAAAAACACTACCATCTGGAAAATATAGGGTTCTTAAGAGCACAAGAGTGCATTTAAAATAGCCCACCAACCAAATATGCGTTAATAAAGACAAATTAAGTTGTAAGACTGGTTAGTCGAAAGCCTCCTTTAACATCCCCCTTCCATGCCAGCACAAACAACTTACCCATATAGCCACAAATACATGAACATGCTCAATTAGGTGTATCTACGAGAACCATCAGTCAATTGCTATTAGCCATGATACAAAACATAAATTTCGTATTTCAACACTCCATGTTTAAATGCATTAAATCAAACTACTTAGTCAACCAATCACCATCACAAAGATTGTAGCAATCATATTCACACCAAACTTAAACTGTCATATATGGTAAGTTCAAAGAACATGTATAATCAATTCCTTAATTATTGATAATTCAAGCTCAAAATGAACAAATAACAGATTACATAAAGATCTTTTACACTGTTATCCAATCACAAATTATTGTGTATAATAAAATATATGAAATATAAAAATGAGTTGAATTTTATAATTTAGTTCAAGGATAATTTTTATATGGCCATGTAAAAACTTTTAATGGTAGTACATACACTTCACTAAAACTTGAGTACATGTAAGTATAAAGATTTTCATTGGTCAACCTATTAAACATCACCCCCACACAGTACACGACTTCTTTAAAATAATTATTAAACAAATAATAATCCTTTCATACACATCAATTAGTGATTGGATGAGCATCTGAACAATCATAACACTCTCCTAACAATTCTTAAATTATATACAGTTTCAAAAATGAAAATAACCGGTTAATAGTAGTAGGCGAGTCATTCTTCTAATAACACAATGACACAAAGTTCACAGAAAAATTAGAACGGTGCGTACCAATTTCCACGGTGGCGTCATGGGCCTCGTTCCCAGCTTCGGTATCGCTCTCGGGATCAGCCATGCCCCGCTCCTCACGCGCCCTCACAACGCGTTCGACGGCCTCAAACAATTCATAATCAAAATTGGGCGGCAACTTGCCTCTAGCGGCGGCGGTTCCCTTGAAGCGGTCGTAGTCAGAGAGCAATGCATGCCACTTGCGGCGGCACTGCGCGAGGTTGCGCTGCACGTCCAAGGCCATGCAGTTCTGGGCGATGATGTTCCACTGCTGGTAGGAGGAGAGCGCGACGGAGCAGTCGGCTTCCACAGCCGCGACTTCGTTCACCAGAATGAGAGACTCGCTAACACTCCAATCCGGAGCCGCTTGGGAGCGCGTGCATCGAAAGGCGCCAGCCGAACCTGAATCGTCGATGACGTCATCGTCGTAAATCTTCATTTCTTTTTGCCCTCGATTCGTTCCAATGTAGAAACCAGAAAAGGAAGCTCGACGAGAAGGAGGAGGTGCTTTGTGGCTTTGCAATAATCATGTCCGAAACCCTTGCTCAGATTCTTGCTAAAAACGTCGTCGCATTGATAATCTAGGCTCTTTTTAAGAAATGTTATTGTGAAAATCCATATATAGTTATTGCAAACTGAGATGTTTTCAGATCAGTTTTTAAATGCAATAAATTAAAAAAAAAAAGCATTTATGAAAGTGTAATTATTAGAGTTAGAATAAATTATTAGGCTTAATTATATTTTTTATTCAATTCTTTTTTCAGAATTTTGTTCTTTTAATTTTTTAAGTAATTTTGATCTTTATATTTTTTTCAAGTCTATAATTTAACTCAATTTTTTTTTTATGTAATTTTGGTTTTCATGCTAAAATCGTTTTCCGTAAAACATGTTAAAATATGTTAAATATTTTATTAAAGGATATGAAACAATCAAATATTATATTAGTTATAATTTAGATATTATTATAATTATGTATCTGTCATTTATTTAATAGATAAAAAATGATATATGATAGTCTATTCTTTAAACTAATATATCAAAATTATTTTTAAAACCTTTTAATATGTTTGTACACTAAAATTTAGATAAATTTGATAACAGGTGTATTTATGGAAAGCACTCCATATAAAAGAAATTTTAAGAAAACAAAATCAAAAGTTTTTACTCTAAAAAAATTATTGGTAAAGAATTTTGCAAAAATTATTCTCTCCACTAAAAAGAAAAAAAAGAAAAAAAAGGTCTTATTAATAGATGTATAATACTTAATATTTTATAATATAGTTTAATTATTAATTTGATCCTTTATTTTGGATTTGATTCATTTTGATTTTAATATTTTTTTTTCAATTTTCATTTTATGTTAAATGGATTTAATTTCATCATTTTCCTTATTATGTATGAAAGATGTTAAGAGAATATTGGTTATTTGTAAAGAAAACATGTTAATATATTAGTTTTTTATATTTTTTTGTTTTGTTTTTTCAGGTTATTTTTTTCTTTCTATTTTTCTTTTCTTTTCTAGATCCTGAAAACCCTTAAATCCCTTTATTGTCATTCTTAATGTCATTATCAACTACTTTTTCTCTAGCATTCATGGTATACACCAACAAAAATTTTAATTGAAATATAGAGAAAAATACTGGGTAAATAGTGTTTTCTAAAACTTTTCATAATGATTGTAAGAAGAGTTTTCAAAGGATTGTTGAATAAAGATAATTTTTAAACAATGTTATAAAAATCTTAATAAAAGCTTTTAAGAAAGGAAACCAATAAAACATAATTTTTATACTAGTTTACTCAAACTTAAGCTATCTTTTCTTATCCCTTACTAACTCTTAAGAGATTTCACTAATCTTTTATAAGGTTACACGAGTTTTGTCTCTTTAGGATCTCACTGAATATTCTCACCACTCTTGGTTTACAAGTATTATTACCACTCTTGATCCCCTAGTTAATCCTGACTAGTTTGAGTACTATAAATCACTCTTAGTTTCCCTAGTTAACACGACTAGTCCGAATTTTCCCACTCATAGTTACAAGTGTTATCCACCACTTCTGGCATCCGAGTATAACTCACTCATGGTTGTTGAGTATTATGACCACTCTTGGTTACAAGTATTATCAACCACTTATGGTTCCCTAGTTTATCCTGACTAGTACAAAAATAAGTATTTTTAATACATACATGGTGTTTGCTGACAAATTAAAATTGTATAAACTCTCATAGAGAGGATTACAAATATACAAATCAATTTGTGAACCTATGAGGTTTCTTCTCTTAGGTTAAAGAGCATTAGACAATATGAGCTCATGAAGTTCTTTCTCTCTTTTCTTCTTTTCCCTTTTCTCTTTTGCTTTTACTCTTTCTTTCATTCCGAAAGCTTCAACTTGTAAGCTTGGTAATTTAGTAGAAGGCGAGATATGATGATAACTTTTTCTTCATATTTTCCTTTGCTCGATCTTGCTTTCATCATCTTCCTTTGGGTTGAAGATCATCAGACGATATAAGAGTTTTGGGATAAAAAAGAGTTGATATTTTATGATCTTTCTTGAGCATACTTTCTTCCTTTATTTCTCATCTCTTACTTATTTTCATTTCTTCTTCAACAACCTCTGTTAGATTGAAGAGTGTTTAAATGATATGAGAATTGAGATAAATATGGTATTCTAAAACCTTTCTTAGATATTCTTTCTCTTCATCTTTTACCTCTTCTCTTTTCTACTCTAACAACTTCTTTTCTCTTCAATTGATCTTCTTTATATAGGCTTTCTTAAGAGATAACCGTTAGATACTAAGTTGAAGTCCTGATAGGCTTTATAGACTTTTCCAGCAACTTGGTCAAATTCAAGTCTATGTTGTAAAGTTTAGAGCTTTTCTTATAGCCTTAAGCGAAACTTGAGCTTGTATGATGTGACTGAGCAGAGGGATTCAAGGAAAACATTCCTAGAATGTTATTTTTGCTCTCACAACACCTTTTTCTCGAGTGTCGTGATTTTGAATATATCTTTTTTCTTTATTGATCTGCATAAATACTAAAAACAAAGTATACAAGCATGAAAGTACTTTTCGTACACGCATTAAATGTTTTGAACGTTAATGAACATTAGACAATGTAGTATATTCAAGACATTTTATCATTCATCATTTTACTAATAAATGCATCGTTTGGTTAGACATGCAACATGTATAATCATCAGACAGTATAAGCATAAGATGCTTTTTCTAAGGCTATAGCATTTACGTCACTTACGAGACGATGTTTTCTTTTAGAAAGTTTTACTTGATATAACACTATATTGAATAAAGACTTTGTTTAACCTTAGTGTTATACAAGAGATAGACTTTTATTTTCATAAGACGTTAGCTTGTTCTGCTCATACGGTCTGTTAGATGAATTCAATGAGAGATACTTTCTTTCAGACGTTGTTAATGATTTTTTGATTCATTTAAAAAAATTTGTCCAGAAAATGCTATTTATAATCTTGGCTTCAACGTTATAAAATATTTCTTCATTAAATTCTACTATGTCGCAACCGGAAAATAGCGACGGGACGACGACGATCCAAAAAAAGGAACGTGTTTTGAAAAAGAGATTTTGGAGTCGCCACCATAGTTTATTCTGGAAAACTATGAAAAAAAACCATAAAGAAAAGACATGGTCTACAAAAACCGAAATTCGGGTTCGGGAGTCGGTTACGTGTGGGGAAGGTATTAGCACCCCACAACGCCTGCCCTAAGACAGTACCTTTAATCAAATATATGAATAAAATGTGGTTTGCAAAATGTTTAACTTTCCCCAAAAAATAAAAATCAAGACAAAATATATTTTTTTAAGTTTTGTGCCCGACAAGGATTGACCTTGCTCCTACGTATTCTCATTTAGAATGAGAAATCAGGGTTACGTAGTTCTTTGGGAAAATTTGTTTGTTGTTTGAAGATGTTTTTTTAGTTTTTGAAGATTTTATATTTTTTAGTATTTTTATACAGAAGATAAAAGGTTTGTAGCACAAGGCCTACGCGAACGGTCGCACGTGTGCTTAAACCTTTTTGAAATATTTTTGATTTTATTTATTTTTAATTTTGTATAAAAAGGAAAAGATTTTTAACACAAGGCCTACGCGAGCGGTCGCACGTGTGTTTAAACCTTTTCAAAATATTTTTTTATTTTTATTTATTTTTAATTTTGTATAAAAAGGAAAAGATTTTTAACACAAGGTCTACGCGAGCGGTCGCACGTGTGTTTAAACCTTTTCAAAATATTTTTTTATTTTTATTTATTTTTAATTTTGTATAAAAAGGAAAAGATTTTTAACACAAGGCCTACGCGAGCGGTCGCACGTGTGTTCAAACCTTTTCAAAATATTTTTTTTATTTTTGTTTATTTTTAATTTTGTATAAAAAGGAAAAGATTTTTAACACAAGGCCTACGCGAGCGGTCGCACGTGTGTTCAAACCTTTTCAAAATATTTTTTTTATTTTTGTTTATTTTTAATTTTGTATAAAAAGGAAAAGATTTTTAACACAAGGCCTACGCGAGCGGTCGCACGTGTGTTTAAACCTTTTCAAAATATTTTTTTTATTTTTGTATAACAGTGGATCAAATAAAAAATAGGTAAATTATTAAATAAAAAGGTTAGAGTAAAAGTAAAATAAAAAAGTGTGGTGGTACCTAGACAAGAGATGGGGTGTGTAAAACATTTTTAACACTGATGGGGCCTGAGCCCAAGTATCCAGGGGTGAAAAATGGGAAAACAGGGGCTGTGCCAAGGAAAATTAAAGTTAAAACTGGGTTAGGTCAAAGCCCAAAAGGAAGGAAGTAATGGAAAGGAAAAAGGGTGGTGCGCAAAGGAATTTTAACCTTAAAACTGAATCAGGTTTAGGCCCAAAAAGAAAATGGGGTTGTGAAGAGGATCAAAGGGGGTGCGGCAAAAAGTTCCTCCCTGTTTTTGGGTTCGGCCCAAGTGCCCACCCCAAGTTCAGAAACCCTCTAGGGGTCCTCACTCTCCTACCACATTTCGCACACACTCAAAATCAGAGACCTGGGGTCTCTCTCGAGACTGCAACCCAGGGAAGGGATTTTCCCCGCCGCACACCGCCGACACCCAACCGGCCACAGCCACTGTTTCTCCGAACTCAGCCACTGCGACGGCCCCGGCTCCGTTCAAACCATTACCGGCGACAACAGACGCCACCTCGCGTCACCGGCCACTATCACCAGCCGCGACGCCACAGACCATTGCCGCTCTCAAAACGCCGACAGTCACTCCTCGAAACCACCATCGGCGCCGTCGTCGATGAGGGAAGTGTCAATTCGAGGGAGCCTTCTCCTCTTCGCGTGTTGCACCCACCTCTGCAACCAGGGATGATCATCGAACCCCCACTGCTCGTCGCCGCCGGAGACTCTCTCTCCTCGTCTCACCCCCACTGCTGACGAGAAACCCTCTCGCCCTATGTTCGCGCCACTTCCAATGGCATCAATAGGAGCAATAAAAAAATGGTTTCTGGGTTTTGCTTTGTGTATGGGTATCAGCCACTGCTCTTTGTTATTGGTTATTGGTTTTGTGATTTTGTGCGTATTGATTTTGGGTGATGGTGTCGGAGTGGGTTTCCCCTTTTTTTCTGCTTTGCTTTGGATTTTTTTTTTGCTTGTGTGATGGAGGAAATGGCGACTCAGGGGACGATTGATGTTAGAGAATCAGAGCTTGAAGCAAAAGTGAATGACGAAGGTCAATTGATGATGGAAGAAGGGTGGCGTTGGGTTGGTTGTTGTTTGGTCTCTCTTGTTTCTGCAGGTGGATTGGTGAAGAGATGAGAGCTATTGGGTGCTGAAGAAAACGAAAGAGCTCATGCTCGGTGGCTTTGAAGCAGAGAAGTAGCAAATAAACTTTTAGGTTCTGGGCAAGGCACAATCAAGGAATGGGGATGAAGATGTGATGATGATAGAGGTATGGGAGGTATTGTTGTATTGTCTGTTATGGTCCATGGCTGCTATTTGGATGTTGGTTTAAAAGACGAACCCTCTTGGAGGAGATAAATGGGATCGTAGGAGTGGATGTAAGGAGCGTGATGATGATGTTCAGCGGTCATTGAGAATGAAGAGTGGGGGAGTTCATACATTGGCAGAGCAATAACCCAAAGCAAATATAAAACATATAACAACAATCGTACACTCCGGTGTTTATGGTAATATGAACGAGTGAAGAAAAATAGCTTATCTCTTGGAGCCCTGTGCTTGTCTTGGTCAAGTCTGCACTTCCAGTGACCTTTTTCTCTCCAGAATGGATGATTCTTTTCTTGATCCTCCCTGTAAAATCAAATCGATTTTTTTTTTAGTCTCCGATTCTCCTTCTAGATTTTCAAATCCCTCCTAACCGTTTTTTCCCATCCCCTCTAACAAAAATTCCCTTGTCCCCCCACAGTCCAACACGCCTCCCCACACTATCCACGTCTCTCTTTTTTTTTATTATTTTATTATTACTATATTTTTTTCTATTACACATATTTGTTATTTCAAATTTATTTAGCTTTCTCTTAAATTTTTAAATTTTTCAATTTATTTAAATTAATTAACTCTAACAAAGTAAAAATTGAAATTGAATTAAAAACCAAGATCTAAATAGAATAAAACAATAAAGTAAAATAAATAAAGAATAAAAATAATAATAAAAAATAAAATAATAATAAAGGAAAACAATAAAAAAAACTAATAAGACGCATTTTTCACTACCCGGGCAAAATTGGGTGTTGACATACTACTTTAAACAACTTTTCAATTTTAACCACTCATAGATGTTAGGATACTCTTGAAAGACATTTCCTAACATTTTGCACCATCATGAGTAATATTTTAGACATTCTTCATAGACATTCTATTACATATGTTCGAAAAATATTTTCTTTCCATAGACGATTTTCTTTATGGGTAATATTTCATTGATTGTTATTTGATAATCTTTAAAACTCGAGTTGCTGGACATTCTAATTTTGTCTCAACATTAACATCCTTACAGAAATTAAACTCATTTCTTTCATGGATAAGATTTCAATCCTATCAACCAAATTTAGCAAGTGAAGGTTCACCGACCTCTACAAGCAACAAGTGTCGTGTGGTGAGCAATGACACGCTTACAAGACTTTGGGCAACTCGTCCACCTAAGCTCCTTTCGCTTCTCCCAAACATCGTTTAAGCTCGACCACTATTGTTTTGTCAACCTCTTCTACTTGACCCTTTGTATGAGGATGCTCGACTACGTTGGTGACATGCTTGATGCCTAAGTTCTTATAAAACTTGACCAATTTCTTATCAATGAACTTCCCACCAATATCATTTATGACTGTGCGAGGTAGACTAAAGTGATAAATGATCTTTCACATATAAATTTCTACACTTGTTGAGCCATGATGGTCGTCAATGGTTCTGCCTCCACCCATTTGGTAAAGTACTCAATGACGACTAACATGAATTTATTTTAAGCTCGACCGATCAGGAAGGATCCAACAATGTCCATCCCCCATTGAGTGAACAACGTCGACCAAGGGGAGGATATGTTATGTAACTCAGATGGCAGCACCTTAACGTTGTTGTCATTCTCTTGGTAGTATTTTCATTTTTGTAGAAAGATTTTGCAATTTTCTTCAATGGTCAGCCAAAAGTACCCTACTCATAAGGCTTGCGCTTTAAGAGTCATCCACTTGGTGCGAAGGCTGCATACACCGTTATGCAACTCGTTCATAACATATTGGGCTTCGTCCTTAGAGAGGCACTTCAATAGCGGTGTGGAAAACCCTCTCCCGTACAAATCTTCAATAGTGTGTCCACCCCTCACGTTTTCTGCCAAAGGTATGTGCTTGATGTCCACGACTTCAAAGCCCTTGAAAAATTCAGTAGCTTTGTGAAAGCATTAAAGAAGCTAATCATTCTTAATTTAGAACGTCTCATTCGTTTCTTGACCATGAGTTGAGAATTCGTTCAACAATATACTCTGCACGCCTCAAGGTCTCTTGCCAAGATAGGACATGCAATCAAGACCTCATACTAGACTTGATTGTTATAAATTTTAAATTTGAACACAAAAAAGTGTTATATTATTATACTTTTTGGCCCTTCGAGCATGATGTCAACTCCTCCACTCTTTTTGTCGGATGATTCGTTAACATAAAGCTTCTATATTTGATAAGGACAATTATCTTTACTTTGGAGCTCAAAAACAAACTATGTCATGTGTTAACCATGAATTAAGCCGTGTGATTTATATCAGAGGTTGAACTCTGATAATTTGACTGATTAGCTTACCATCTGGCCGGCCAGATCGACTTTGTCAAAATTTTCGTTATGCGGTGATCGGTTTAGACGATCACCTGATGGCTCTAGAAGTATGATCTCAACCACTAAGCTACTGTGAGTAGAGCTAACACTACATTTTCGATCTACTGGTAGTGCATTTCAACATCTTACAATACCCTACTGATACAACAAATTAGTTTCTACTTAGGGGCCTCTTGTATCAAAGCCACACTTATGGCTTCAACAGTGACAGCCAGGTATAACTACAATTCGTTTTCGATGACTAGTTGGGCCATGACGGGCAGGCTGACTAGTATGGTCTTCTTCATCACCTTTGAGATGGATTTATTTTCTCTTCCAACTTGGGGATAAACCTCAAGAGAGATGTCATGTATCCCACTAGCCTCTACACCTCTTTCAATTTTTGCGAGCTCTTCATCTCCATGATAGTGGTGCACTTGTTCGGATTCACCTCAATACCCTATGTAATTAACATGGAGCCTAAAAACTTGCTCACTCAAACACCAAAAGTACATTTGAAGGGGTGCAACCACATGTTGTAATGCATAACTTGGTTAAAAACCTCTTTTAGGTCTTTGACGTGCTCTTCAAATGATTGAGATCTCATCACCATATCATGAACATAGACCTCCATATAACAACCTATTTGATAGTGGAAGATCTTGTTCATGAGGCATTGGTATGTGGCCTTGACATTTTTCAGACCAAACAACATAACCTTGAATAATAGTTTGCCCACTCGGTATAATGAAAGTTGTTTAATCCTTGTCTAGATGATACATGACTATTTTGATTATACTCAGAGTAAGCATATAGAAAACTAAGGATTTGATAGTTTGACACGCCATCAACTAGCCCATCAATGCTCGGGAAAGGATAGACATCCTTTGGGCACGCTTTGTTTAGGTTAGTGAAGTCAGTACGCATCCTTCACTAAGCACTTGTTTTTTTTTTACCATCACCACATATGTGAGCCATGTTGTGTATCTAACTTTCAAAATGAAACTGACCTCTTCCAACTTCCTGACCTTAGCTTTAACGACCATTCACTAGTAAAAAATTAATCTTTTACCGCGCACATTATGTCGCGGTTCAATAGAAACTGAAGCATAATATTGCGCGGTGGCATTTTTGAAATTATATCGACAGTATAGGCCGCGGTTCTACGGGGAACCGCGACCTATTCCCTCTGCAAAATTCTGACATTTCCCAAAAGCAGGACTGAAAAAAGTTCCCCTGTAATTTTTTTTTCAGATCTGACTTGTCGAGAAGTCAGAAATTTGCAGGAAAAAAATTCAGAGGAATATACCGCGGTTCTGAGGGGAACCGCGGTATATTCCCCCTGCAAAAACAATCAGGAAAAGCAGTTCTGAAAAAAAAATTCAGGGGAATATACCGCGGTTCTGAGGAGAACCGCAGTATATTCCCCCTGCAAAAAAAAATCAGGAAAAGCAGTTCTGAAAAAAAAATTCAGGGGAATATACCGCGGTTCTGAGGGGAACCGCGGTATATTCCCCCTGCAAAAAAAAAATCAGGAAAAGCAGTTATTGAAAAAAAATTCAGGGGAATATACCGCAGTTCTGAGGGGAACCGCGGTATATTCCCCCTGCAAAAAAAAAATCAGGAAAAGCAGTTCTGGAAAAAAAAATTCAGGGGAATATACCGCGATTCTGAGGGGAACCGCGGTCTATTTCCCCAGCGAAATTTTAAATTTTGAATATTTAAGGGAATAGGCCACGGTTTGGCGGTGAACCGCGGCATAAAGTTTGAAAAAAATTTCAAAAATGTCATTTCAGATGTATTTTGAATTTTTTTTTCAAGAGAATAGGCCTCGGTTAAGTGGTGAACCGCGGTATATTCCCTTGCTTAAGTTACAAAAATAAAAGACACAGGAACAGTGTCATCATCTTCCTTCTTCTTCACGCGCAAACAGTTTCAGAGCCTCCTTCGTCACGCGATCCTCTGCTTCCATTTTCAATCATTTTTCACCGTTTAAACCCATTTTTGTTCGGTGTCGTGGCCATTGTCAATGTTGGGAAAGAGTTTTAATCGATCAAAATAATTCGAAACGTCTTTTTATTGGTTTTTCCGATTCTTCCCCTTAGAGGTAAATTGCGTTTTGATGTTTGTTTTTATTTCTAAAACTAATACTTGTTTGTATATTTTTACATGTTTGAATTTTTTAGAGTCGAATTTTCTAGCGTTTTGATCGCGGGTTGTTCATTGTTATTGGCTTTTCACACTATCAGGTTCTTATATTAATGTTTAAATTTTACTTTTATTAGATTGTATAATTTTGTATGATTGAATATGTGATTGAATGATCATATAATTTTGTATCCTTGGATTTTGTATGATTGTATAATTTTTATCATAGTATGACTTTTTATTTTAAAGTTAGAATATTTACGTATGGATCGAAATTCGATGTAAATATCGATTATTGTGTTCAATCTGCGTTGAATCTGCGTTGATATGCAGGTCTGTTTTTGTGATACTAGATATCACCAAAACAAACCTGCTGTTGAAAAAAATTTCAGGAGAATAGGTCGCGGTTCTGGTCAAAACCGCGGTAGAAAGTTAGACGATTTCTTTTTTTTTAAAAAAACGGAATATGCCGCGGTTCCAGCAGGTCTATTATTGCGGTTGGAACCGCGGCCAAAAGGTTAGACAATTTTTTTTTTTTTAAAATGAGTTTTGACTGCGGTTCAATAAAGAACCGCTGTTATATCCCCAGGTTATTACCGCGGTTGGAAACGCGGCCTGAAGTCCCAGACTTTTTACCTCGCCCGTATATGCCGCGGTTCTAAAACCGCGACGTATAATAAAAAATAACCGCGGTCGTTTCCCTTCGCTGCACTAGTGATTATCCTTTCCTCACCCCAATGATGCTTCTTCTGTGCAACTAATCAGGCTCTTTTGGAAAGAGTCAAGTTGTGGGACATCATGCTAAGGTGAATTTCCGACGTATCAGCGCCTGTCCATACAAATATATCATTGTTAGACTTAGCACTCTTGCTACGACTTACTCTTGCTCAAAACTTAGGTTGCTACCCATTTTGGTTGTTTGATCATCCTATTTCCCCAGGTTCAACTACTTAACTTCTCCTTGTGACTTTATTTTGTCCTCTATGTTGGAACGAGGGTTCGGGTCAGCCATGACCACTTTAGATTGTCAAGCCTTGCATGATGGAATGTATGACATCACCTTAAGTCATATTCTTTGTTGCCTTAATTCATCCATATTCTTTGTCAGCCTCATACAAAGGTTGTCGGCGAAGGGTCTAGGCCATAAGGCCATAATCATGGTGCAAGGCCACCTCATGATTGAGGTTCCTAATTTGCCTTATTGTCTTCTTGAACCGCTCCATGAATGGGCAGAGTAACTCTTCTTTCTCTTGCCTGATGTTGACCAAAGCAAGAGATGTGAGATTATATGATCAGCTTGTGGCAAACTGTGCCCCGAACCTTGAGCGAATGGTTGTGAAGCTATCAATAGAGTTAGGTGGCAGGGAGTTAAACTAGGCCAATGCTTATCCTTTTAGAGAAACGGAGAAGGCTCTACACCAAACAAGATCACTTGAGGTGTAGAGTTTCATCTGGTTCATGAACATTCTAAGATGTTTGTCGGGGCTAGTGGGACCACCATACTTCTCAAAGATTACGAGGGTCCACCTATTTGGTAAGGAAGTCTTTATTATAGTTGGTGTGAAGGGGAGTAACTCGGTCGTGTTCACAATTACCATATACAAGTTATCCTTGTGGGCTTTCGTACTACCTTCATGTACGGTTCTACAAGGGTCCTCGTGCGCCCTGGTCGGGGCAGATTGGGTTGGTGCAAGAGGCACTAAATGTTTGACACTCTATTCCTGGTGCATAACTACGTTCTCAATCTAGAGGGTAGTTAACTCATCTTCATACTCTTGCTGCATCTCCTCCATCTATCGTTGCATGTTTTTAAGCATCTCAACCTGATCGGGCTGATTCTTTGACTCCTACGTTGCTACATTGATTGTTATATTCCTTGTGATCACCATAGGGTTTAATTATTGATCACTCGATCCCACAGTGGGTGCCAAAATATTTTAGGTGTGGGGTCAAGGTAATAGGTCATGTTGTGTTGTTCGAAGTCCAAATGATGTCCATAAAAGCAAGCTCCCATTCGTCCAAACCGTTCGGATGATATCTGTAGAAGGTACTCTTTTGCCAAAGTTAGCTCAACGTTTGACAGTTAGAAATTAATGCAATAGTAAATGCACGTAACCTAGCTCCTTATCTCAAATGTTTATTTTTAGGTTTCGTGGTGGACTTTTGATTAACATTTGATCTATTTATGGCCCAATTGTGAGTAATTACACTTTATCCTTAAGTTGACTAGCTTTAAGGTTGATCTACTTAGCCCAATTCATGATCAGCTAGTTTGTCTAGTGGCTAGCCGGGCTCATTGTCTTGCTCATCAAACTGGTGATTAATTATCTAGGTTGATACAAGACCAACTACCCTATTTGGTGACTGATTGATCTCGGTGATTCACGCTCCAAGATGTGGGATGTTCATTTGGATTAGTGTAGGACCCACCGGTCTGTTTAGCATTGTGTTTGGGCTAGTATAAGTTTTGTTGGCTTGTTTGGTGATTAACTGGGCTAGTTAGTTGACCAGTCAACCTATAATTGACTGTTTAAGCTATGGTTGACCAAAAAATTATATGGTGCAATACATATCACTTGAGTGTTGAATGATTGTTTGAGTGATATTCTTTATTAACTTAACAATTTTCTTTACAGCTTGATGACTCAAGCAAGAAGTTTTGTCGCCATATTTTGAACAAGATTTAACTCCTCACTTGAACATCTCTTTGATTACTCTAGTGTTGAGTTTGTTCTCTTTACAACTAGCATTTCTTACTTATGTTTGGATGCTTAAGTAACTAAAAGCTACAAAAACGTCTAGTTTTCTATAAAAATATATTTAGAGTATATATCTTAATATATCTTTTAGGATATTTTCAGATAAATAAATCTATTATGTGCAAACAAGTTCCATGGTCATTGATAATTTTACTTATATTTGATATTTATCAAAATGTAAAAGTAAAGAATAATTTAAGGAATAATTAAGGAATTACCAAGTATTTGCTTATGAAATACAATACATTAATGAATAAAAATATGAATATTGACGTTCTCTTTTGTTATTCTCATTTTCACTTTTGAATATATTGTTGTTCCCTTTTTTATTCTCATTTTCACTATTGTCTTTTTGAAATAAGACTTTCCTTCTCAGACAGTGATTTTATTTTAGATTTTAAGTTAGGCTGTCCGAAGACATTTTCAACATGCTTGCATGACATGACATGTTCATCAAAGCATAATGCATAACATAACATGACAATATTTACTATAAAGCTTTAACCAAGATTAAAGCATATACAATTACTTATAACGCAATTAAGCATAAAATTAAACTCGAAAACCTAATCAACATCTAGACGAACTCATAAAATCAGCATAAAAACAATTGGTCATATATTATATATATATATATATATATATATATATATATATATATATATATTATATAAATATATCATAGAGTCATGTTAACGAGAATGTATTGACCAGTGAGCATTAGATTATTATGAATAGACTGTATTAGACAATCTTGATCAAACTCTCTAGAGTATATCAAATCATCCAAATCTGTCATGTACAACTTAAAACCTTTAAAAAGAAACATCTCTTTTATATGCAAAAATTTCAATGTGATAATATTTTTTTGTCATAATGCAAAATCATTGTCTGGAAACAACCACAGCCAAATATTTTATTATTAGGTTCATCAATTTATGTTAACTAAAGTTTAAAATGAATTTTACTTGTAACTGGATCTAGAAAAAGTGTTAAACATATTCGCACAAAGTTCGGTGGAAATTTAAAGTTAACTCAACCAACCAAAATCCCAACACACCATGCATGTATCTTATCTTTTGTCTATAGATAGGATATCCATAATCGTGGGATGTAAGCCAAGTTGAAGGAAATAAAAGAAAATGATGTAAATGGGAAGAGTTTTAGAAAAAGGCTATTGATATAGGTACAACTAAGTTTATTCAGAAAGAAAAGTTTCCACTGTAATGGTAGTATTTAGCATGGGAATTATACCTTATTCCATTTCTGCAGCATATACCCGTGCAAGACCACGATACAGCACTTGGTACACGTCTAATTTTAACCTATTTCGTTTACGGATAAAACAACACTTTACACATAATCTAGGAAGTGGGTAACTCCATGTAATCAAATTGCTCTTCTTCCTTGCATGTTGAAGCTTCAAGTTTTTGCTCCGGAGCAGGACCATAAGCCCAACATATAACAAGAAAGTAGAAGTAGTTAAGTATATTTAAACAAGTGAGCAGTGCATAATAGTAATTCAGATGACCCTTGTTAATGTTTGTTGAAAGCCAGCTCTCATTCCCTCCAACACTAGTGACCTTGTCCACAATACTAACCAACAAATTTCCAAATATATCGACAGCAGCAAGCTGAAGAGTGAAAAGGGCCATTGCAAAACTAGACATGGACTTGGGTATATAAGTGTAGAAAAACTCAACCTGACCAATCGGATTGAAGCCCTCAGCAAATCCAAGCAAAACAAACTCAGGAACTAGCCATAAAACTGACATGTGAATTACAGCGTTAGGTTGGTCCTCAAAGCCTTCTTCAATGGCCGTTTTTCGTCTCATAGTTTCAACTACAGCTGATGTTGCCTTACTTGCACATACGAACAACAATCCTATCCCTATTCGAGATCTACAGCTGAATCCTCTAGGTATGTCCATGTATTTTGCAAGCAGAGGTACCATTACACGGTCATAGGTGGGAATGATTATTGATACAGTGATTACGATAACAAGATTGAAGGATCCCGCAGGCATTTTGAAAGTTCCAAATAGTGTTCGGTTCATGGTATTTGCTTGGACAGTAGAGAATGTGGTTTGGGAGGCAACCATAAAGATGCCAGTAGACCACATAGGAAGGACTCTGAGCAAAGATTTCAGTGATTCCACCTGTCTTACTGTGCATTGGCTCCATGGATCTAAAACTGATCCGTCAGGGTTTGACAGTGTCTCGGGATTTCTTATTATGCAAGCTTTGTTCAAACACCTACAGAAGAATATAATATTTATTCAATGCAAATTATTCATAAACTGTGTGATGGAATTACTCTGCATTCACAAATTAAGTAGAATTTGTAAATAGGAAGCTGAAACATCCTTAATGAAGATTACAAATTACATTCAACACAGTTAACGTCTAATTCTAATTAATCAATATAATAGAGATACCATTTGCTGTTAATCATGTGAAATATATGGAGACAAAAGAACACTTGAGAGTGAAATTAGATCATGAGGGCAAGCACAAGTACCTAAGGCTATCAGTGGGGACCACGAGAGCTGAATCACATTCTTGATAATACAGATCAAAATTATCAGGAAGGCAAAGTTTTCTGTTCTTTATGGCCACCACAACTACTTGAACAAAACTAGTGAGTAAGCTATGACCTGGTTTTGCTTTGACATAAATCGGTGAACCAAGAATGAAACTGACAGCCGATATGAACATTAGCGCAGCAGGTACTCCAAATCCAATTTTCCATCCAAGATTTTCTTGAATGTACACAATTACGCTCAAAGCAATCACAGTTGATAACGCAATTGAGGTATAATACCAACTAAAGTAGCTATCCAAGTTTTTGGGCGTTTCTCTAATTGTTAGTTGATCTGCTCCAAATGCTATGGAACAAGGTCGTATGCAACCAGCTCCAATGGAGATTAATCCCATGGAAATGAACAAAACTGCTAGTTGAATTGCGGTAGCAGAACTGCAGTTTAGCATGAATGATTCACAGGAAGTTCTTAGCTCTGGTATCATGGCAGTTAACCACAAAATTGTTAAACCCTGTGAGAGACAACAAATATTATCACAACATTAGGAAGGTAAGCATCAAAGATTCATAAATGTCAAGTTCTTCTTAGGATATTTCCTGAGGAAAACAAAGCAATGGAGCACTAGTGAACACCCTTTGGAAGAGTGCACAAAACTAAGCCTTGGCTGATTACTCTAGCCTACACCAGCTTAAGCAATTACAAGTATATGGGCGTTTTCATGCAATAAACAACAAACGCGAAACTTGAAATATCATTAACTTTTCTCCATGAAGTTTAAACGCTTAATTATAAATAAAATTTTGCTGCAACGCGAGTGTTTAGGCATCTTGATTTATTTAGTTCTGCAAATTTCTGTAACTCAGCCCCATTTTAAACAACTTAATTAACAGTCAGCCTTGAGTATTTGAATTACATGTTCATCAGTAACAAACATACCAAGAGTCTGTCAATCTTTTTCATGAGAAGACATCTTTCAAATTTTATAGTGTGCATATGCAAACTTTTGATAAACAAAAATCTGATTTTAATTATTTAAAAAAGTTATTGCATGTAAATTCTTAAAATTTAACCTAAAAATGTAGGTTAAAATTATCCAAAAATGAAGATAGTTGTATACCTTTTAACTTCTTAAAATTGTAATTAAATTAAATACAAAATGAATTTCAACATAATTTTTGAAAGATATTTCTTCTTTCTCAAAGTAACACTATTACAAAATGGGCATACAACTTTTATCGCTCAACATCGGATAATCAAGCATCCAACGTTAAAAATGACCGGCGACAATATTATAAATAAAATCACACTATTGACGTTGGTGGGTTAGAGGAACAAACACTAATTGCCTTTTTTAAGTCTATTGGTGAGAGAACAAACATATTTTAGTGTTCAAATTCATAAAATAAAATAAACTGTGAAAATATTTTAAGAAACCCATTAGGTTAGTCAGAGGAACAGGCGTTTGTCTTTTTGAAGTCCGATGGTGAAAGAACAAATGTCTTTTAGTTTTCAAATTCAAAAAAAATAAAAATTGAGCACGAAGATATTTTAAGAGACCCATTAGACTTCTGTGGGTCAGAGTAACAGAGGTTAATTGCTTTTTTGAAGTCTGTTGGTGAAAGAACAAATGTCTTTTACTTTTAAAATTCCTAAAAAAATTGAGTGCAAAGATATTTTAAGAGACTCATTAGATGTTTGTTAGTTATACCTTTTTGAAGTCTGTTGGTGAAAGAACAAACGTCTTTTAGTTCCCAAATTCATAAAAAATTGAGCGTGAAAATATTTAAGAGACCCTTGACGTCTGTTGGTTAGGACATTAGTTGTCTTTTTGAAGTCGGTTAGTCAGACGTCTTTTAGTGTTCAAATTCATAAAAAAATTAAAAGCAAAGATATTTTAAGAGACTCATTAGACATCTATTGGTAAGGAGAATAGACGTTAATTTGAGCATGAAGATATTTTAAGAGCGCCAAAAAGAACACTTGCTTCACTATTTTTGTGTGCACTTTCTTCATTGCGGGTCGAACGTCTCTAGGGAAGCTTTCAGCGGCCACCAAACGTAATGTTTCTTCCACTTAACACAAATGTTCGTTGATTGATGACTTTATGTATGATTTCCTTTCATTTTAACCGATTAATTTCGTACATAGACACCATTTGGAGTACCGATGAGTTCTCTTCGGCGATCACCAAAGGTAATGTTTCTTCCACTTAACACAAATGTTTGTTGATTGATGACGTTATGTATAATTTCCTTTCATTTTAACCAATTAGTTTCGTGTATAGAAACCATTTAGAGCACTCTTGAGTTATCTTTTTTCCCTCCTCGGTGGTGGTTGTCTTCTCTTCACCCTCACAACAACATTTGTCTACTGCCTCACCTTCATTATTAGTTTCATTTTTTATTTTTTATGTGTATTGGTTGTTGCATTTTCATTGGTTGTTACTACTTCTAAAATTTTGAAAATTTGTGTAATATATTCTTGTATTGTATATTTATTTTTCATGATTTCAATAAAAAAATTATTGACAAAAAAAAAATAACACCATAAACTGACGTCGATTGTTCTTACAATAGACGTGAACGTTAATTTAATTGACTTCGTACTTAGAGAAATATTCGACGTCAATTTTCTTCTAAAGGTTTTTTAACACATTAAAGATAACAATAAATATCTCAAGAAACATTGTTATTAAAATAAGGATAATGATATTTAGACAACATTTTTTTTACAACATTTGAACATTGATTACGTGTCAATCTGCGATTGGTCAAAAATTACTCCACAATAATGTTTGTGGAGTAATTTTTGACTAATCGCAGATTGACATGTAATCAATGTTCAAATGTTGTAAAAAAAATGTTGTCTAAATATCATTATCCTTAAAATAACCCCCTTTTCTCTCTTATTTTACTTTTATATGCGAATGTAATTTATTTGAAGGCCAAATTAAAACAAAAATCAATATTGTGTAAAAAACTAACATCAACGTATTATTATTATTATTTTAAAATTAAAAGTACAACAAGTATGAAATGGAAGAAATAAATCATTATTCTAGAAATAAAAAAGAGATAAATTATTAATTACTTAATTCTAGAAATGATTAATCTCAACAATTATGAGAACTAATCAAAATTAGCTTACAAGCAAGAAATATGATTTTTATTTATAAGATGAAAGGATGAGATGAGACTTACAAGAAGGCTGGAGAAGGAACCGATGGAAATGACGAGGAACCGACCAAAGTAAGAATCGGAGACGAAGGCCCCAAAGATGGACAACACATTGGACATGGCAGACCAAGTGTTCATCACTTTTGTACCGTCCACAATAGCCATTCCGTAACCATTCATCAGATACACTATCATGTTGGCCATGATTCCGTAGCTCGCCACCTTCTCCAGACACTCGTTCACTGCATTCACTCCACAATCAAGGTAACCAAAACGGCGCCATTTATAAATCAAACGGCGAATAGCGAACAAAGCGAGGAGAGAATTGTACCTATAATGAAAGGCATGGTTCGCAAACCTCCCTTCCCATTTTCGGATTCAGAAGACGAAGAAGTTCCATTTTCCAAGAGATTATCGTTCGCCGCACCAGAAGACTCCATTTTTTCCGTTTCTTTTTCGAGCGTTGAATTTAAGAGGGACTGATACAAAAACGTGGGTGGAGTTTTAAAACAGAAAAATGTTTCATGATTCTCAGAGTACTCGTCTACCACATATGAAGAGAAAAAGATAGAATAAAAAAATGTGATAAATTTCTTAGAAATATGACATGATAAAGGAAAGAGACAGATAGAAGTTTGTGATATTTGTTTGAGTGTGACGTCTGGCAGCAACTTCAATGTAGTGCATTTAAATATGAAGCGTTATAATTTTTTTTTTTTTAAGATTTTCTCCTTTCCAACACCTACTTCTGTCTTTTTTATTTCGGAATTAAATATAATTTGAAAAAAAAAAAATCTCAATAGGGAATCTATTCTCAATTTATTTACACCATTAGATCATTCTATCGTATAAGAATAAAAGCCGTAATACTGAAGGTGTTTTGTATTTGCCTCGAAATTGACTCCAGTAAGTTGATTTCAATGCAGAAATTTTTATTGTTTTTAAGTTTAATAATAAATTTTAGAACTTTTTTTTTGGATTTATTATTATATTTAAGTAATGAATAAAGGAAAACTAATTTAGATAATATTTTTTTATTATTATATCGAGATATCTTTTATTTATTTGTATATAATAATATCTAACTATATCTTTTAAAATAAAATAAACTTTTTAAATATAAATAACAAACCATTTTATCCTTTAATTAAAATACTTAAATAAATAAATAAATACATACATACATACATATACATACATACATACATATATACATACATATACATACATACATATACATACATATATATATATATATACATACATACATACATACATACATATATATATATATATATATATATATATAGGGTTTGCTAACTTGTTTACGCCTGTTTTTCAGTTGGTATATTTAGCAATGTGTACCGGGTTTTAGTAGACAAAAATACTCTAATATATCATAGATTCTAAGTTTTAAGGTTAAGGGTATTTTTACAATTTTCATTTTCAAAACTAAAAAAGAAAAAAAACCTCAAACCTTTGTTCACCTCTCTTTCATTCCTCTCAATCCTTACTCTTTCATCTCTCCCACTCCAACATTTTGTCTGTCATCGCTATTGTAGCTCAAACTGAAAAAAAATCAGAAACACTCGTTGTTAAACAATTTCTTACAAAAAAATGATTTTTAATGCGTTTTCATTTCGTAATTTTTGTCTTATCTAATTTTTACAAGCATAATGACATTCGAAGGAATTGGTAATTGGCCTGGAAATAATCAGAAACACCCACGGTTAAACAATTTCTTACAAAAAATTATTTTATAATGAGTTTTCATTTTATAATTTTTTTCTTATCTAATTTTATCTAATTTTCACAAGCATAATGACATTTGAAGGAATTGGTAATTGGCTTGGAACTTTTTTTTAGAGATGCTGATTCAACATCCGCAAATGATTTAAAATTAGAGAGGTTAGTGAAAATGATGAAATTGAAGAGATCTTGAATGAATCTTTTCTTGAAGGCAAATAATGTCAATGACTCAACTCTTTACAAAAGCAAATTGTTTAATAGCGAGTGCTGTTTTAGTTGAGACTAGTGTAGGGATGACAGAGAAAGTGTTAGAGTGAGAGAGATGGAAGAGAAAGAATTGAGAGGAATGAAGGAGGTGAGTAAGGATTTAGGGATTTCTTTTTTCTTTTTTAGTTTTGATAATAAAAATTATTAAAATACCCTTAACCTTAAAACTTAAAATCCATGATATATTAGAATATTTTTGTCTACTAAAACCTGGTACACATTACTAAAATGTACCAACTGAAAAACAGACGTACACAAGTTAACAAACCCATATATATATATATATATATATATATATATATATATATATATTTCTTCTAATTATTACAATTGTTAGAATCTCATATAATTTCATAAATATATAATATTTTGAATGATATTAAATGCAACTAAATCTATCAGGTATTTTTTACTTGGTTTTAGTGTAATATATATATCTTATAACAAATTATTCCATATTTAAATTTAACTTTTTATATAATATTTCTATTTTTCAATTTTTAATTATTTAATAACTAAAAGATAAGTCAACTATAATATTAACGTCAAAATCATAATTTTGATATCTTCATCTAAAAAATTCACAATAATTGCAAAAATAATTAAACCCATGAAGTAAACTAAACTAATATTATTTTAATGTTTTACACAAAACCAAAGTTAAGAAAACATGTTTAGAATGTCGGTTGCCAAAATAAAACAACACACCATACACAAGTTCTAAACAAACTAACCAAATCAAACATATCAACATAATTATCTTTGATCAATCATGCGCAAAAAATCATATAAATATATATTTATATCACACAAACATTTAATATAATAATAAAATGATTAAAACACATTTTATGCACAGAGTAAAAATTGAACGCACGATCACAAACTTATAACAAGAAACTCTAATCATCTATGGTATACTTCACTTCTATAATACTTATATTCTATTATTATAATTCGTTATACGCACATCCACCACCTTTCTAGATAATTATTTTTCCTCGATCTTACAAACTGGAAGTAACTTGTGAAGGAACATGTGAAATCAATAGAGCAAATAAGAATACTTTAAACTAAGAGTATGAGATTTTAAAAATGCTTCCAAAAGAGAAAAGATATGATGTAAAAAAGAGATTCACTCCCATTATCAACCACTTAGTAGCCTTGGGTTAGAATTTCAAAACTAAAGAACTTAATATAAAAGTTCTTAAAAGTTTGGATAGGTCTTGGTAGCCAGAGGTGGTTCCTATCTTTGAGTCAAGAGATACCTAACAAACATGACAACCCTCCTTGGAAAGTTGAGAGAACTTGAGTTTGACCTAAGTAGACTTAGGAAAAGGAAGATGAAACCAACAAAAAGAAAAGCATGTCATTGAAAGTATATTCAAGAAAGGTTGATGAAGATTCTGATTTAGAAATCTTAAACCACTTGCTAAGAAGTTTTCAAAGCTTTTCAGGAACAAGAACAACGAAAAATATGAATAGTCAAAAACAACAAAAAGAATGATCAAATAAGTAATATCTTTTGCTATGAATGTTGTAACCCCGATCACATTAAATTTAATTATCTTGTTTTAGAAACTAACCCTTGTGAGGGTAGAAAGAACAAAAAATATGTTTAGATAAAGAAAGCTTATGTTGCATGGGATGACAATGCATCTTCAACCAAAGAGTACAATACAAGTGGAGAAAAAGCAAATATATGTTTGCATGCTAATTAAATATCTAAAATTGGTAGTGTAAGTAACTCTTTCAAATATGAGTCTATTAATAAAGGGGAAATTCTTCATGCTTTCAATGAAATGTATGAAGAAGCAAAAGGATATCTTATTAAAACAATATAATGAAGGGAGATATATGGTTGGAAAATCGAGTAAAAGAACTAAAAATAAAAATGCAAACTAATTTAGAAGTTTTGGATATGATTTATAAATCCTCTTATGGTTGTTAAACACAATTGAAAGAAAATTTTTTGAATATGAATCTTGCAAGGTTAAAAATTGTAAAATATAACCTCAATGTCATTCTAGATTCTCAAAGGAGTGTAAATGTGATAAGTGTCTAGTTTACTTACAATTGCATATCATTTAGACTTGTAAATTTTAGTTGAACAACCCTTTTCATCTTAAATTACAGAATGAGGAGTAGAGAAGTTATAGAAAGTGGAAATTAATATGTTTGTGCTATTTTTGCAGGTAAATTAAAGAAAAATAAGAAGTTGGCATTGAGTTTCAAAGTTGATGCTTAGCACCACTGTTAAACCCCTGTCAAGTGTACCAGATCGTTATCAAGTAATATAAACGGTAAGACCAAGTATCGTTCTCCCAAAGTACTCACTGGCCTAAACGTTCGTGTGATTTGATTTAATAAGACTTAAAAGAAAATAATTTGAAAGGTTGATGCAAAAACAGAATTTAAACATGCACATGCAAAGTTTGAATCAATTGGCAAAGAAAAGACTATGAATGAATGAGGTTGTTGGGGTTTACAATTTCACCTTTTTCCACTCTCCTATATTTACTTTTATTGTTAAATTCGCTTTATTATCAATGTCATGCAGCTATCTAATCTACATAAAACCCGATTCCTCAGCGAAGAGAGCCTATTATCAATTACTAGTTTACCATTCCTAGTCTCCCTAAGTAATCAATAACGCATTAAAAACAGAAGTTTAAAGCAATTGGCCGTCCTACTCCTATTCCTAGGTAGTATTTCTTAGCCAAGAGAATTCCTATCAGTTCGAGACTTCCCTGTACGTTCCCATATCGACAAAATCAAGGATCAATACACTGAATGAGTTAAACGGTGCAAGCATTATAATCGGATAAGAAAACTCAAACTATTGATAATACAAGTGCAAGCATATGAATGAAATAAGAATTTCGATATAAGAGAGTTTCAAAAGATTACATTGCTCCCAAACAACAAAGGGTTTAGTTCACCATAAACATGGTGAAACTAGATGAAATAAATGAAAAGAATGAAAAAATAAACTCTAGACTTGGTGATTCAGAGCTCCCGCATCCAAAAACCGCCTCCAAGGAGTGAAGAAGAGCTCTGGACGTCTCTATTTGCCAAAAGATTAACCTAGGAATCGCACTGGATCTATTTATAGGCCAAAAAAATAACAGAATTTTGGCCCAGGCCCATCATTTAGGCGCTCAGCGCCCATTACCGCTCAGCGGTGGAGTCGTAGGACGCCCAACGGTCAGTTTTGGCCCTCAGCGGTGAAAAACGGGCAAAACTGGCGCTCAGCGCCACCGCTCAGCGCTCACTTGCAGCAGAAAAACAACTTTGGTCAATCCTTCTTTCAAATCATTCAATAAACCTACAAAATCAAGGGAAACCAAGCATAAAACCAAGAAAACCAACTTTGACTCTCTTATTCTCTACTTAAGAAAAATACATGATTTTAAGCTAATTCTAAGTCGTAAAGGGTGTGATTTAATATCAAAATTAAGTATGAAAATAACGCTTTTTCAACCGTTATCACAGCCCCAAACTTAGAATTTTGCTTGTCCTCAAGAAAAACAAGATGTAACTCAGTTTTCAAACAACCAATACAATGGATTAATACTTTCCAAAACTCTTTCGTCCAAAACGAGTAATCACTCTCAGCTTATCATAAAAATATCAGTCAAGAGGTATAGATGCATTACTTCCATTAAAATCAATATGGTGTGCACATAATCACAGTCTTTCCAACAGATGCTATTATCATGAATGACCAATTAACCAAGCACAGATGCAATCATGTATAACTGGAACTACTCCTCACCAAGAAAAGTGTTTCACTCAAGCACACAAGTGTATATTGAGGTGACTCATTCTCTCTACTATCACAATGCCACACAAATTAACTTTGCCTTTCATTTAACCACAATCAATCATACTCACAAGCAAGTTATCATCACAAGGACTTTTCATGGCTTATAATGAGGCTGAGCTAAGAAGAACATTGGTTTTTCTGGATCACAAAATCCTTGAGTTAAGAGAGTTATTCACATTTATAATTTAAGCACAAACTCTATTTAATAACCAACCTCACTCATCCCCAATTTTCCCTTTTCTTTGCATTGAGCTTTTCTTCTCATTCTATCTTTTCTAATTCTTTTCTCTCTTTTATTTTTTTTTTCATCTTTTCATATTTTGCTCAACACATTAGCTCAATGCTTATCTTTTCTTTTTCAACTTTCCCAACAGCCCCAAACTTGAACCTTTATCAATACCACACAATAATTCTCAACTTAGCTCAAGGTAAAGATTTTCAAAAGGGTTTTCACATACTGTTTAAGGCTTAGGTTCAAAAAGGGTATAACACATTGTGCTCTTTTTAATTGGGACAAAACTTTTTGCATTGGCTAAGAAAGGGCTAAACAAAAATGACCTTGATCATATGACACAAGTAAACAAATGATTCAATCATAGAAACCTAGGCAAAGTCATTCATGCTTTCAAAGTAATAGCAATCATTCAATAAAAACTCTGGAGTTCAAAACCTCACATATGATAATTTCAAGTTCCAATACATAAATACACATCCTGCCCAGTATCATAATCATAATCATGTTATCATGCATCTGTTCATACATATTGTGAACCACGAACTGTATATAGCATTTCATATATCATCTCAACATCAATTAATATAAAAGCATTATCAAGCACACTTATCAAATCATCATCAACCCATGGCATCAGATATAAGTTTTAAACCAAGTACATCACACCCTATTCTAAAAACAGAAGCAAATAAAGCATAAATTAAAAAGAAAGGTTTAGAAAACTAGGTTGCCTCCCAGGTAGCGTTTGTTTAACGTCACGAGCCTGACCTAAAATCTTTCTAGCACCCATCAGTAAGTGCAATCCTTACCAACACCCATCAGTAGGTGTACCTTCCTGGTATCCTTTAGTAGATACCTAAATCTTCTAGCATCCTTCAGTAGATGTTATCCCAAGGGCATTCCTCAGTAAATGCTGTCAGTGACATCCATCAGTAGATGTCTATTCACCGTCCTCTTTCACAACAACATCCATCAGTAGATGTTGTAGAAGCATCCATCAGTAGATGCTATCATCACTGCCATCAGAAGCAGCATTTAACCTAAAAAAAACTCAAACAAAAAAAATCAAATTCACACCACACAAATAATTCAATTAAAAAGAAAAGGTTATAAAATAGGTTGCCTTCCAGCAAGCGCTCTTTTAACATCATTAGCTTGACCCGGTAAAGCCCAAACACCCATCAGTAGGTGTTGAATTTTTTTTTTATGTTGGTGTTCTTCCTTCCTTCATGACACCAACAACATCTCGGAAATTTCCTTGTCACCAACTTTAAGAGCTCTGTTTCCTTTAATAGTCTTGACAACCCATAACCTATTCTTTTTCCTCATCTTTCTCTCCCTCACTCAACTTTTCTGTTTCATCTTCCTCTACTTCTCTCTCTATCTTTTCCTCCTCAACAACCTTATCACTTTCAAAGATAGTGCCTTGACATTCTTCTATAGGGTTAACTTCAATATTAGCCCCACATTGATTTTTCCTCTGTGACCTCCACCCTCTTAGATAGCTTACCAATTTGTGTCTCCAAATTCCTAAAGGTAACGTCATAGCTCTTGGAATCGTATTTCTTCAAAAATTTGTCGAACTTTTCATTAAGGCTGTTGACATAGTTATTGCTCGTCCTCCCATGTTTCTGTTGGTAAAGAGAGTTGTTGCTGCCAGTGATATTGTTGCATATCTTCCATGCTTCTAGGAGAAGAAAAACTTGTATCCATGTCCTGCGAAAAGAGTTCGTTACTCTTCATATTCTCCTCTACACCTTTGACATGATATATTTCCATATTCATGATCCTCTGAAAAAGTTCGTCAGAATTTGTATTTTTCTTCTCCTCTACACCTTTGACATGGTATATTTTCCTATTTATGATATCCTGAAAAAGTTTGTTAGAATTTGTGTACTCCCTGAGTGGAGTAGTTTGTTGCTCAGCAGCTCGCCCAAATTGGCTTTGATCCATGTACGAGTGAGGTTCCCACCAATGGTTGAAATCATTTTGGTAGAATTAAGTGCCCATATAATCAAATTCTTGTCCGAATTGCATCTTGCAAACATTAGGCACAAAACCCTAGAAAACATTTATTAGAACAAAAATAAAAATAAACATAAAATCAAGTCAAATTTAATCAAAATCACACTAATAGTAAAGTTAAACCACGTGTCCCCGGCAACGGCGCCAAAAACTTGTTAAACCCCTGGCAAGTGTACCAGATCGTTATCAAGTAATATAAACGGTAAGACCGAGTATCGTTCTCCCAAAGGACTCACTGGCCTAAACGTTCCTGTGATTTGATTTAATAAGACTTTAAAGGAAATAATTTGAAAGGTTGATGAAAAAACAGAATTTAAACATGCACATGCAAAGTTTGAATCAATTGGCAAAGAAAAGACTATGAATGAATGCGGTTGTTGGGGTTTACAATTTCACCTTTTTCCACTCTTCTATATCTACTTTTCTTTTTAAATTCGCTTTATTATCAATGTCATGCAACTATTTAATCTACTCAAAACCTGATTCCTCAGCGAAGAGACCCTATTATCAATTACTAGTTTACCATTCCTAGTCTCCTTAAGTAATCAATAACGCATTAAAAACAGAAGTTTAAAGCAATTGGCCGTCCTACTCTTATTCCTAGGTAGTATTGCTTAGCCAAGAGAATTCCTACCAGTTCGAGACTTCCCCGTACGTTCCCATATCGAAAAAATCAAGGATCAATACACCGAATGAGTTAAATGATGCAAGAATTATAATCGGATAAGAAAACTCAAACTATTGATAATACAAGCATATGTAAGCATATGAATAAAACAAGAATTTCAATATAAGAGAGTTTCAAAAGATTACATTGTTTCCCAACAACAAAGGGTTTAGTTCACCATAGACATGGTGAAACTAGATGAAATAAATGAGAAGAATGAAAAGATAAACCCTAGGCTTGGTGATTCGGAGCTCCCGCATCTGAAAACCGCCTCCAAGGAGTGAAGAAGAGCTCTGGACGTCTCTCTTTGCCAAAAGATTAACCTAGGAATCGCATTGGGTCTATTTATAGGCCAGAAAAATAATAGAATTTTGGCCCAGGCCCATCATTTAGGCGCTCAGCGCCCATTACCGCTCAGTGGTGGAGTCGCAGGACGCCCAACGGTCAGTTCTGGCGCTCAGCAGTGAAAAACGGGCAAAACTGGTGCTCAGCGCTAGCTACCGCTCAACGCTCACTTGCAGCAGAAAAACAGCGCTCTGGTCAATTTTTAGCATTATGGTCAACTGGTTGACTTTTCTGCTTTCTGGTTGACTTTTCTGCACTGCAACTCTTTGATAATTCAATCCTTCTTTCAAATCATTCAATAAACCTACAAAATCAAGGGAAACCAAGCATAAAACCAAGAAAACCAACTTTGACTCTATTATTCTCTAACTTAAGAAAAATACATGATTTCAAGCTAATTCTAAGCCGTAAAGGGTGTGATTTAATATCAAAATTAAGTATGAAAATAACGGTTTTTCAACCATTATCAACCACAAGCAAAATTGCTGAAGATTCAAATATGTCATGCAATTAAGCAGAAACATTGACGTTGAGCCATACATGAAGAAACCTTCATTGAAAGAAAACCTCAAGCCCAAAATTGGAAACTCTCAAGAGAAAACCACCTACAAAGGAAAGCTTTGTTGCTAAACACCAAGCTAGAAGCCCAAGCATGGAAGAAAATCCACCTCATGGTTAACCAACATCATGAGAGCTGAAGCAACACTTTATTTTTGTATAAAAACAGAGCATGCCTTTGTTATTTGTATGTTATTTTTAGAGACCGAATTAACAGGTAAATCCTAAAGTTTTTAGGCACATATTGTAATATGCCTAGAGAGAACCATAAAAGGAGTAAGGCGGCTCCTTGTGCCTATATTAGAGACCATGAGCAATTAAACTCTTCCTTGTTGATATTGGATTTAACTTCTTTAACCTTATGCACTACATTAGATTCAATATATTTTATGTGCTTGCTTTATGTGTTGGTTATTTGAGTTGCTTTTATTGCTTTGATGACCTAATCAATTATCTTACTTCATGAGCTTAAATGCATTGGGAACTAGTTTAAGTTTAGATTCAACCAAATTTCCTAATGCTTGTTAAATTCCAAATCTAAGGCTTTAGTTGGTTTAAAGAGTCTTGTTCATTAATACAATGAGTCACTCTGATGGCAACCTCCTTTGCTAGGTTGGGCCAAAGCTAGGAGATGTGCATGGAGGGGTGTTTCCTTGGATGAATGGTGCAGAAATGTGGTGGTAAATGGTTCAAGGATGATGAGTTAAGGTATGGATGGGGTAGAAGCTCAAAGCCACTAGGAGATATGGTGGTGGTGGTGTAGTGTTTAGTGGCTCCAAGAGAGGTTAGGCCAACACAAGGAGGAAGGTGACTAGAAGGGCCTCTAGGATTGTTCTAGTCTTCATCAAGGAAGAGTATGGCCATATTTTGGCAGCATAATATTACTTAATTCCAAGATACAATACAAGGGTGGAGACACCTCTATTTATAGGCTAAGGGTGTCTCCTTCTAACCCTAAAAGCATGATCTCTCACATTTGCTCTCATTGGCCAAAAAATGAGGCCTTCTAAGGAGTGGAAAAGTGTCCACAAATCCTCTCCAATGATGGGAGGACATGTGGCCACTCACAAAACATAATCCTCTTCATTCCTAGAGTGTCATGTGGCCACTACTAAAACCAAAAACTCCCCACTCCTAAGGTGCCATGTGGCTACTCTTTAAAAAGTAAATCCTCTCCAATGGAAGCATGACACATGGCACACACTTTCAACTTGGTTTGGATGTCTAACTTTAAGGAAAATCTTATGCTACTTAGGCCTTAATACAAGCCTTAAACAAACCTACACTACATGGCCTAAATTCCTACACTACAATTCAATCCATGCTTTATGATGGGTCCAATGATGCTCCACAAGGTAGAGTTGACACCATCTTCAAGGATTACTTTCAATCTCTTGAAAGTGTTTGACCATAGCTAAGGGATTTTCCATCACATTCAACTAGGGGTAAGGAATCCCACTGGATATGATAACCTTAGGTTCTAAATGCCAAAGATGGATTTTGAATTACCTTAAAGAGAACTTCCAAGAACATTAAAGTAAAGAAAATAATTTATAGTGAGTTAAAGATGGTGTAGTGGAATAAGAGTTGGCATAGTCAATCCCAAAATCTTAATCAATGTTACTTATTGTTATTATTTATCAAAATTTTCAAAATTGTCGAACATTTTTTCACTGTTTCATTACAAACTTGAATAGATCATAGAATAGTGTTTTATCAAACCAAATCCATGAGGGTGTTTTTGTGATAACTTATCACACTTTTTCTTACTATAGGAGATAATTGTTTGTTGACATATGTGAGATTGAAGTACTCTTCCTTAAGTTGAACACTAACAATGTTCTTCTCATAATTTCAAGCAACGGCCTTGCCTTGTCCTTGCCTTGTGTTATTTTCATGTCCTTTCTTGAATGACTTTATATAAACTCTTTAAGAAAGTAACCATTGTTGTATAGTAGTTTTTGGCTGTTGAGGAGCTTAACTCTTTTAAATGCCTTTTCCTTTGACTAAAGAGCTTGATAATGACAAATACATTTAAAACATAATAAATGTGTTTTCTTCATTTTTTCAATATTTAAGTACTAGAATATACTTATCTCCTTCTTGAGCCATGCACATTTCATTGATTCATCTTAAATTTCAATATTGTGTGAAATGGATAAATCTTTCAAAGTTGACCATTACTTTGCTCCGGAATTTTTGAAGAAAAATAACTTTAGCTACTTTTTCAAGAGATATTTTTTTTATATGGCTTGTCCTTTGTCTAATGAGTCTACTTGACAAAAGGAAGTAGTAGACATTTGTTGTAAATATTTATGTGTCTTCAATTTGGTATAAGGTTAAGTGACTTTTATGTGTTTGTTGTTTGAAAGCATTTGTGCTTGATTAAATGTAAGATGTGATTGCACAATGTTGTATCATCCATTAAACAAACATTTGTGTCTCTCATGATATGTTATTATTATAAATCATCATCTTTTAGACGAAGCATAGTCATGTTTTTATGCTTAGCTATTTTTAGCAATTAATAAAAATCATAAGAGATTGAACTTTTCTAAACATTTTCACAAAATTACCCTCTTTAAACTAGTTGAAAAATAATAACATACAATACATAAAGCTAAAAGATAAAGAGATTTACGTTTTTTTTAATGTTGGTTTGTTTAAAACACTTAAAATGTGTCTAGTTTTTTTATCAACTTGATCAAGTCTCACTAAGGTATACTATAATTGGAAGATATAAATATTATCTGGACTTAGTCACATTTGGCTAAACTACGAGTATTATTTATCACTTCTGGTTGAACTAAACTTATTCTTGGAAACAACTACTTTTGACTAAGCACATGTATTCTTTAAACAAAATCAATCTTATCTAAGAACGAGTGTAATCACTCATGGGAAAAAACATTTTGATTACAATGGGTGAAATATGCAAGATCACATGTCTCATTTACTAAAAAATTATCCTTAAACGGATAGAACATTATGAATACGCTTCTAGTTGACTATGAACACAAATAATGTTCTTCCGCATACACAATCAGTGATCCATCTAGAAGAGAGTTGATGATAATCTAAATGAAAGATAAAAAATTTCAACCTGAATGGAAGAAAAAAGGGGAAGAAGTCTTTACAAGCAAGTAAACAGCCTACATTTATGGCAAAAGAGACTTTGCCACTCAAGTTTTTACACTTTGAAACCTGAACTTAGAGTTACAATAATTGAAGGTTATGAATTCAAATATAAACGTGCATGGATTCTATAAAGATAAAGCAAGTGCTTGTCAACAAGGATTTGAAAAAGAGTAAGGTTCTTAATTAGCAATAAAAGAATTGTATGGAAATGTTGCAAAAGAACTCACAAAAAGTAGCTCTTTAAAAGTTGATACTATGAAACAAGAAAGTGATTTTAAAAATGTGTTGAATCTTACTAAATGTCTAAAGAAGCAAATGAACAACTCAATGCTAAAATCATTCACCTTGAGCAAGAAAATCAAAAGATAATAATAATAAAAGCTAAATTATTTGGAGGAGCATTTTACAATTTTGTCACATTTGAGATAGAATAAATAATAAAAACAAGAGTTCAACTTCACAAACTCACATAAGCTTTTAAACAAGAACGCCAAGAAAAAAAGAAGATAATGACGAAGTTAATAATGAGGAGGGTAAAGATAACAACAATGGAAATAATGAAAATGCTTACGATAACAATTAGAAAGATGAAGATAACAAATTTCAGAATAATCATGACAAGGACTTCGGTATTGAAGAAACATCTTAAAGAGAGAATTAGAAATGGAAAAGTTTCTATGTAATAGGTTTTTGTTACCATATATTGTTTTATAAATTAAAATAAATCGTTTCTCATAACATGAGAAGAGAAATACTTGATTGCCTGCGTTGTATAAATGAGAGCATCTTTTACAGATTTACAAAAGCAACTACTGGGTCATTCTGTATAGTATGAGTTTGTTGTGATTGTGGAGCATTGGCCACCGATAATATATCATACATTCTCTTATCCAAATTTATTCCGCATTTATTTGATATCTTCTATTGTTAACACTTCTAGAGTTCCATGGCGACAAGTTTTTCCTACATGATATATACCCCTTCTGTGCAAGACCACAATAAAATTCTTAGCACAAATCTACTTTTATAACCTCTTAGTTTTACACGTAAGGCAGCTAAAAATAATACAGTCTCTCTTGCTTTTACAGTACCTCTACTAAAAATTAAGCTAGGAAGTAGGTACCTCCCTGTTTTCAAATTGCTCTTCTTCCTTGTCAGCTGAAGCTTCAAGCTTTTGCCACGGAGCAGGACCATAAGCCCAACAAATAGCAAGAAAGTAAAAGTAGTTAATTACACCCAAGAAAGTGAGCAATGCATAATAGTAATTCAAATGGCCACTGTTAATGTTAGTTGATAACCAGCTCTCCTTCCCTCCTAAACTAGTGATCTTGTCAACTATACTCACCAACACACTTCCCACTGCATTAGCAGCAGCTAGCTCAAGAGTGAAAAGAGCCATTGCAAAACTAGACATGGTCTTGGGGAAACCAGTGTAGAAAAACTCAACCTGTGCAACAGGGTTAAAGGCCTCACCTATTCCAAGAAAAACAAACTCAGGAACCAACCATAAAACTGACATGTCAATTACAGCATTAGGTTGGTCTTCCAAGCCTTGTTCAATGGCCGCAGTTCGTCTCATAGTTTCAACTAAAGCTGATGTTGCCTTACCTGCACATACAAACAACAATCCTATCCCAATTCGTGTTTTACAACTGAATCCTCTAGGCATGCCCCAGTGTTTTGCCAGTAGAGGTACCATTATGCGGTCATATATGGGAATGACTATTGATACTGTGATTACCATGATAAGATTGAAGGACCCTGCAGGCATCTTGAAATTGCCAACTAACCTTCGGTCCAAGGTAGTTGCCTGGAGAGTAGAGAATGAGCTTAGGGAAACCATCATTAAGATGCCCGTGGACCACATAGGAAGCACTCTGAGGACAGATTTCAGTGACTCGACCTGTCCGACTGTGCACTGGCTCCATGGATCTGAAACTGATCCATCAGGGTTTGAGAGAGTCTCGGGAGTTTTTATCATGCAAGCTTTGTTCAAACACCTGTAAGATAAGATAATGTTAATTCACTCAAAGAACTCAGATAGTATAGGACAGGTGTCAATAGATAATTTAAATCCCTTATTTATTTATTTATTTCTTATTGATCCCCCATAATTTCTCTATAATATTTACTTGAACAGATTTGTAGGCATTTACTTACTATTTATTTCATTAATTGACTGAATTAAATAGCTGTAAATTAATCATGTACTAAGCAAAGTTTCCTTGTACAATTATAGGCAGAGTTTGCTTGTACAACGTAAAGATTCTAGTTAAATGGAATTCTCTCAATGATGGGAGGCATTCATCACATATCTTATAGAAGGAACATTACTATATGATGGAATTACTCTGAACACTCAGAAATAGAATTTGTCAAGAGGAACCAAAAACAGGACTAACAAAGAAATAAAGACAATAAAAAATTATCTTCAAGTAAGTCAATGCATGATTGTCACTATTCAGTATATGATGATAACTGGATTGGTTGTTTCTCACATAAAATGTTTCGGGGGAAGTATTTGAGAAGTTAAACCGAAAGGAAATGGCATAATAAGGGCATGCACAAGTACCTAAGGCTATCAGTAGGAACCGCCAGCTCAGAATCGCCGTCTTGATAGTATTGATCAAAGTTGCTATCAGGAAGACTAAGTTTTCTGTTCTTTACAGATACTACTGCTACTTGTACAAAACTAGTGAGTAAGCAGTGACCAGGCTTCACTTTGACATAGAAGGGAGAACCAATGATGAAACTGACAGCCGATATGAACATTAGCAAAGCAGGTAAACCAAATCCAATTTTCCATCCCAGATTTTCTTGAATGTACACTATTACGCTCAAAGCAATTATAGTTGATAACCCTATTGAGGTATAATACCAATTAAAGTAGCTATCCAAGAGCCTCTCATCATTAGATCCTTCTTTAATTTTTAGTTGATCTCCTCCAAATGCTATGGAACAAGGTCTAACGCAACCAGCTCCAATGGAAATTAATCCCATGGAAAAGAATAGAACAGCTAGTTGGGCTGTTGTGGCAGAGCTGCAGCGTAGCATGATTGATTCACAGGAAGGTTTTAGCTCTGGGATCATGGCAGTTAACCACAAAATGATTAAACCCTGTGAGAGTCAAAAAATATAATTACAGCACTATGAAAATAAACATCATGAAAAATCATTTATCTCGTGTTCTTTGGAAAAACCTAAACAAAGCAACGAAACATTATGAAGCACACTTTGAATCACAAAACTAAGCCATGGCAGAAGACTTTAGCCTACACCAGCTAAAACAATTACAGATAATTAGTGTTTCAGCTATAGCCAAGGCAATTATTAAATTTCTGTAAGTTCAAGAAGGGTTATCATTTAAGAAGAAGATTATGCTACTACGCGAGTACTTAAGTATCTTGGATTGGATTAAAAGTTGCCTGAAGCAACTTTCTGAGCCAAGTTTTACTAGGTTTCTTTGAATCATGACAACAGATCAGATATAGTTGACAAAGAAAGATTTCCAGTCTTACCTACAACCAGTTTATTTCGTTTTCGTTTTGGAAAAAAGAAAATATAACTGGAATGCCTAGTTAGTGAATCAACTGTGAATTACCAAAGAACTATTTAAAAGTCATTAAGTAATTTTTAATTGATTAACTGACTTTGGACTTTTTTTTTTATCAAAATTATACTGAATATATAGTCTGAAAAATTCAAATTTCGAACTTTTTATGATCTTGTAAATAAAAGTTACTTTAGAAGTATATAAACATTAACAAGAAAAAAGTTTTTTAACAAACTTTTTTATATATAAAGCATACCGCTTGGTCCATGGTAACACGGATCCAATAAAAAATTGTTAAAAAAGTTGTTAACAATCCCTGAAACAACTTTTAATTTCTTCAAAAAGCTATAACTAATTTGTTTTATTGTTGTTTAAGTAGACTTACAAGAAGGCTGGAGAAGGATCCGATAGAAATGACGAGGAATCGACCCAAATAAGAATCGGAGATAAAGGCACCGAAGATGGACAAGATGTCGGAGATAGCAGACCAAGTGTAAACCACGTTTGTGCCCTTGGCAACAGTCATGCCGTAACCGTTGAGCAGGTACAGTATCATGTTCGGCATGATCCCGTAGCTGGCCACTCGCTCCAAACACTCGTTCACTGGTCCATTTCTCAATCAAAGTAAGCAAAACCACATTGTCCGACGATAAAAAGTGAGTGAGTGAGTGCAGTAAAAGAGTTTTGCAGTGAGTGAGAAATACCTATGATGAAAGGCATGGTTCGCAAGCCACCTTTTCTTATCAGCGAAGAGGACGAGGAAGAAGATTGAGATGACGTGCCATTTTCCAAGAGCTTCTGCTCTGCAGCACCAGAGGACTCCATTTCTGTGCCTTTATTTTTTGGATGTGGTTGAACTGAGACCCAATAGTGGAAGAGATGACGAGTGATTCATGATTGGAGGTTCAACTTTATACCACCGCTTAAAAAAGTCATAAGCAATTGGTGCCACGCTATCCTCGCTCATCTCGAGTTTTACTTTTTTTAAGTATTTTTTATTGAAAAAAGTATTTTTATCACGCTGAAATTTTTGACACTCATATGACTGGACACAAATTATGTGAATGTACTGATATTGTCATTTACACACGAAACGCTGCGTTTCAGTAAATTCTTTTTCTTTGTATTCACTTTGGTTTATCTGATTTTACATTTGGAACATTTTATTTTCGAAAGAGCAAGTCTTCATGCTCTGTTAGGGTTGGGGCTGACAGAGAACATGAGAAGTGGAAGAGAAAGTTTTCGTGTTGTGCTAGTGTTGGAGTCGGTAGAGAATGCGAGAAGTCAAAGAGAAAGTGTTCGTGCTGTGTTAGGTTGGGGCTAATAGAGAACGCGATAAGTCGAAGACCAAGTGTTTGCGTTGTGCTAGGGTTGGGGGTGATAGAGAACGCGAGAACTCCATGAGTGCCACTTAATTGAAGGATGTATGCTTCTTCTTCGTTTCTTCATTTGTCATCATTTTTGTATCTTTCCATTTCTATTTGCTTCATTTTCGTGAACCCTAGACTAAAGGGGGGCAAGGTCGTGAGAGGGAGAGTTGCGATACGGAGAACACTAAATGCTCAATCCGTGATGAGCGAGATTGGTGGTGAGTGAGAGGCATTGAGAGAAGAAGTTTGGGGAGTTATCTCTCTCTAATTTGAAAATTGTGGTTGAATGTGTAATTTGGAATTTGTTTTAGTTAGTTTCCCTGTTTGACAAATTTGATTGTCCTGTATTGTAAGTACATTTTGATTTATGACAAATATGCTTTGCTTGATTTGTAACTTGTGTCGTGCCTCACATGCATGTGAAATGCAAATGCTGCTTTTCAGAGAAATATATAAATGGGAAGTAAAAGTGGTTGAACTACAAGAGGTAATAAAACTTGGAAAAAGGGAAGGGAATGAAATGGGAGAAGAAGTAGGGTGAAGAGTTGAGCTAACAAGTTGTAAGATATGTGTCAACAAAGAAAAAATGGTTTGTGGGTGACATTGTCGTTTTGGTCTGTCGGACAATCAATGGTGAAGGGTGGAGCATAGGAACTCGAGTCTCATCAATTACGCCTTTTATAGCAATGGCGGTAAAATATGGGTAGTTAAAAAGGAAAGTAGGATATGGTGGAGAAGGAGAAACATTAAGTGGTGACTTTCATGACTTAGGACAATAATAAGAGGTACATTATAGATTAGAAATTCCTTATGTTAAGATTTGTGACAAAAGCTAAGTATGGTTTAGGTAGGGGAGACACAAACATAGGTATAACAATGGTAACTGACCAACCTGTTTCAGACCATATTTATTCTCCTTACTTTTTTGTTCTTTTTATCGTATTTATTTGGAGTTTTTTCCATTGCATGAAGCATTTTTTTGTTTGTGTCTTATGTTAACTTTACTTCCCTCAATCAACAATTGTCTGTAATGTTCACATGTTTCAAATTTGGCATTTTACTAGGTAATTCTAGCTTTACATTCCTCGACCTTGTGACCAATTTTTTTAACTGAAGAAGGTTTTTTTTTCTTCTGTACTTTATAGTTTGGTTATTCTTGTAGGTTTATTTAACATTTTATGTACTTTGACTTTCGAACTTTTTCTTAATGTTCATATGTAATTATGGTGGAGGTTTTGATACTCTAAGATGGAAACATTTTGATAATTTTGAAGCATAGCTCGTCTGGACAGGGTTATTCTCTTAGTTCTTTTTCCTGCTTGCAAGTGGGTGGTGTCAAAGTTGTTTCCTCCGGAGAGTTTTATTGAATTACTCAAGTATGTATTTCACTTCTATCTTTTGTATATATGAATTTAATTGTGTGAATGATATAATTTTGATTAAATAGAAATAAGGATAGACATAACATTAAAATCGAGGTTTTGAGACATGTTGAAATGAAAGGGGTATATGAATAATACAGGGTCTATTGCAATTTTAGTAACGAAGACATTAAAGATGTCATGACAGGTTATAATCTTTAACTATATCAGTTCAATATCATAAAATGATGGTTAACTAATGAAGATAACACACATAGGATATGAGGTAGGTGGTTGAAATGGATAAGTACATCATGATGGGTCATTTGAGACTGAAAATTCCATATGAAGCAAAAAAACAACTTTTTGGAAACACTATAATCCGATACAAAAAACTACAAATGTTAGGTTCCTGGGTATGAAACCTAACTTTGTCATAGCACACACTTACGCAATTGCTCACAAATGGGCAGAAAAGAATGAATATTGTTATTAACATCAACAAATGTCATGTTAAGTGGATATCTAGTAGCTTAATCCCCCTCTTCAGGTTCAAGACCCGGTTACAAAAGAATCTCACTAACTAATTAACTGTCTAACCACTCTTCTTCCATATAACTACCCTCTCATTTCCTCTTCCTTCTATCCGAAACCCATTATATCCTCTTACCTTATATCCTATCTTATATCCTATAAACAGGGTCATTATTGCCATTATTGCCACTATTGCCACTATTCAAGGGAGTAGTATGTATGACTTTTACCCAGTGATTACAGGTTGAAAGAAAAGAAAAAAGACACTAGAAAATTATTAAAATGGATTTAATGAGGATTTATATATATTCCACAATATGGAGTACTTGACTTATTAATTTAAATAAGATAAGTGTTAGATGAGATATGAATCTGTGTTACTATTATGGAATTAGTTCAAATGGAATAAAATATTATTAATGTGGAAAGTAATTTAGATGATAGCTACACTTTGAAAAACAAGTATGAATTTATTCCTCTAAGTTGGATGTCTTTTTGGTATATCAATGTTAAGCCCCTGACAAGTACACCAGATCGTTATAAAGTAATATAAACGGCAAGACCGAGTATCGTTCTCCCAAAGGACTCAGTGGCCTAGACGTTCATGTGATTTGATTTTATAAGACTTGAAAGAAGAATAAATTGATAGTGTTGATGCAAAAACAGAATTTAAACATGCAAATGCAAATTGAATCAGTTGGCAAAGAAGACTATGAATTAATGGAGTTGTTGCGGTTTACAATTTCGTCTTTATCCACTCTCCTATATCTATTATTCTTGTTAAATTCGCTTTATTATCAATGTCATGCAGCATTCTAATCTACTCAAAACCCGATTCCTCGGCGAAGAGAGCCTATTATCAATTACTAGTTTACCATTCCTAGTCTCCCTAAGTGTTGGGCAAATCGGCAATTGTACCGATTCGCACAAGTAATATAAAATGGTAAGACCAAGTATCGTATCCCAGAGGACTCTCGGCGTTGAACAGTTGTGTGAGAACAAGATTAATTAAGACTTACAATAAAAAGAGATCATGGGTTTGTATTGCAAAGAAAATAAAATAAAGCAAAGTAAAATTGATTAGTGGCAAAAGAGCACAGAGATGAATGGAGGTTAATTTATATGAGATGGATATGTTGTTGGGGTTAGACTTCACCAAGTTCCCTCTCATGTATATAAGAATTCTTCTTTATTCATTAATGCCAACGTCCCTCACTAAAACACTTAAACTCGATGTCTCGGTAAATAAGCATGTCCCTAATTACTAGTTCATACAATTCCTAGCATTCCTAGTAAAAAGATGTGAAGATTTAGAGGTTAAGACGACTAAGACCCATACCCTCATGTCTGAGCAATATAACCCTTAGGAGTAATTTAACAAGGACCTGAATTGAAAGGAACCTGTCGGCACTCATGCAAATTACAAATCATGCTATTGTATAAGCAAACAATAAGAACAGATAAATTACTCTAACAATTAATGGAAAAAGCATATGAAACTAAGAATCAATTCAAATACATGAGAGTTCACAAGGTTACATCATTCCCCAACAACAAATAGAAATTAGTTCCCCATAGACATGAGGGAACCTATGAACAATGGAAGAAAAGAAAGAATGAAAAGACTAAGAATTGGCTAGGAGTGTATTGCTATGCTCTCTTCTGCCAGGGATGCAAAGCCTAGAGCCCCAGGGTCCTTTAAATAGTGCCAGACGCGTCCCAAAGTGCGGCCCGGTCCAAAAGAATCAAATCAGAGCAGAATTAGGGCCTGATCCATGTGAAATCATGCTCAAGCGTCGCAAGGAGCTCGCCCAAGCGTGAATTGAGGGTCATGTGAGGCTTGGGCGCCAGTTTTGGACGCCTGGGCTTCGGGCGTCCGTTCTTGTCGCCTGGGCTTCGGGTTTTCTCCCTTCTTGGTGCCTTTTTGACCCCTTTTGAGCTCCATCTTCTTGGCTTTTCACTTCCTCTTCAAGTATTGCTTCAATTTCTGTTAAAACAAGGGGAATTTTTTAGAAAACGGTTAAAATCAACCTCAACTCTCTTATTCACACAATTAATTGAAAACAAATGAGTCCAAGCAAGTTTCTAAGTGAAAAAAGGGTGCTTTTAATATCAAAATCACATGGCAAATAACGATGTTTCAATCCGTTATCACTAAGTAATCAATAACGCTTGATAAACCGAAGTTTGAAGCAATTGGATGTCCTACTCCTATTCCTAGGTAGTATTGCTTAGCCAAGATAATTCCTATCAGTTCGAGACTTCCCCGTACGTTCTCGTATCGACAAAATCAAAGATCAATACACCGAATAAGTTAAACAATGCAAGCATGAAAATCGGATAAGAAAACTCAAACTATTGATAATACAAGCATGTGAATAAAACAAGAATTTCAAAAGGTTACATTGTTCCCCAACAACAATGGGTTTAGTTCACCATGGACATGGTGAAACTAGATGGAATTAATGAAAAAAATGGAAGAATAAACCCTAGAATTGGTGATTCGGAGCTCCTGCATCCAAAAACTACCTCCAAGGAGTGAAGAATAGCTCTGGACGTCTCTGATTGCCAAAAGATTACTCTGAGAATTGCACTGGGTCTATTTATAGGCCATAAAAATAACAGAAATTCGGCCCAGGCCCATTCATTTAGGCGCTCGGCTAGTTAACGCTCAGCGGTGTCCACGCTGAACGCTTAACCCTCATTGGACGCTCAGCAGTCTGCATCTTGGACGCCTAGTGATGGGTTGGCACTGGGCGGTGGTCGTGGCCCCTCCTTTTCATCTTTTCTTGTCCTTTCTTTATTCCAATTCCTTCCTTCTTCATCTTTATAATTCAATTCTCATAAAATCCTGCCAAAACAATGTAAAACCAAGCATAATATCTCTAAAACCACTTTTGGCTATCTTGTTCTCTAACTTAAACAAAACGCACGATTTCAAGCTAATTCTAAGTCATAAAGGTTGTGTTTTGATATCAAATTAATGTATAAGAATAACGGTTTTTATATTGTTATCACAACCCCAAACTTAGAACTTTGCTTGTCTTCAAGCAAACAAAACAAAATTTGACCTTCCACCTATCATCAAAATGGTTCAACACTTTTCAAAACACATCCTTTCACAACAAGTAATTACTCAATTCAGCTTTTCAATGAAATCCAATCAAGATGCAAACATGCTTCAATTCATTGAAGTTCACAGATTGCTCACATATTCTCCAACAGATCATAAAAATAACAGAAAACTGGCCCAGGTCCAATAATACACCGCTCAGCGCTAGTTTCACCGCTCAACGGTAGGTGCGACACTTAAGTGGCCCCCCAGCAGTGGTGCTCAGGCGCAAAATAATGAACTTCATCAGCAGTGCCACCGCTCAGCGGTACAAACCCACCACTCAACGCCAACGGATTTTTCAGCACTTCGTTTTTCTGCACTCTGGTTGACTTTTCTGCATTCTATTTGACTTTTTTTGCATTGCAACTCTTTGATAATTCAACTTCTCTTTCAAATCATTCTAATAACCTTCAAAATCAAGGGAATTTAGTGATAAAATCATAAAGCATATCCTCAACTCTCTTATTCACCAAACTAAAGCAAAAGCATGAGTCAAAGCAAGTTTCTAAGTCATAAAGGGTGCATTTGATATCAAAATTAAATATAAAAATAACAGTTTTTGAACCGTTATCAGATGCCTATATTTTGGTTAGAGGGTTAGAGAGGTGTTTTATATTTTGACGTGGAGGTCTCTATAGAAACCTTGTTGTAAAAACCTTGACCATTATAGTACATTTGCTTCCGGGTGCATAAAGGACACTGGATGTAGGCAGTTTGGCTGAACCAGTATCAAAAATGTTTGAATTTTCTATCCCTGATGTATTTACTTTCAAGTCGACTTTATTTTCAGTATAGTCAACTATTTTCCGCTGCACTGATTTATCTTTTTCCTTGAGATTCAAGAAACTGTTGAAAGTTTTATACTATTGTCCGTGGAGAGGAAGACTTGTCTGAGGGTGTTCGTGGAGAGGAAGACCTGTCTGGGGTGTTCGTGGAGAGGAATGAAAGTTCGCGTGAAGAGGAAGAAGAAAATTGTTCGTATGGAAAGTTTGAGTTGCAGAGGGTTATACGCTTCGGTTCCCCTGCATAACCAAGGTAATAGCCCATTTTCGAAAAGTTTGTCAGATGAAAAGTCTGACTTTCACAAGAGAGAGGAGATTTCTGCGGGATTATATGTCTTGGTCCCCCCTATAACCAAGGCAATAGTCCTCTTACGGTTCCCCCTCAACCGAGGCATATAAGTTCGCAATAACTACGAAAATGCCACCGCGTTTTAATATGCTTCGATTTTCCTGAAACCGAAGTATATAAGGCGCATTATAAATACATACTCATTAAAAAAAATACGTTTAATACCATCATATATCGTGAAATTAAAACTCAACAATTTATTTTGACATCCAAACTACAAAGTTGTTTAAAATTACAAACTGAAATAATGTTCTTCAAGATTACAAATTCAAAATCTTAATTAGATTTTTCAATGCATCTCCTCACATCTAAATGGACTAGTGTCACTTGAAATATTATAATATCATGAATTATGCGATTATGAGAGTCACATGTACAAACAAGTCTCGGTGAACAAACAAAAAAAATATCATAATCACAATACATTTACTCATCCTACACAAGACATACAGTCCAACCATCAGTAAGTAGTACTCATATATTCTCTAATCCATGTGTCCTCAATCATAGTCAATAATACAATATCACTTGTTTTATGATATCAGCCTACCTTATTAATAATTCCTTTGTAAATATACCATACATAATTCGTTTTGATCCATCTATCACTTTACCTCGAATGAATTCCCCGTCTCTTACGTTTCGTCTATTCTTCACACACAACTAATGGACATATCACAACACTGGTCCCTTACATGCAACTATCGGGCCCTGGATAAGATTCGTCCTCCACACGCAGCTATCGAACCCTAAATAAGAGTTGTCCTCCACACAGCTATCAAAACCCTAGATAAGAGTTGTTCTTTACCGCAACTTTGGACCTACTTGCTTCTAAAAAACTTACGAGTAAAAAGTTTCGATTAGACGTACCCATCGTGTATTATACTCAGCACGAGCCGGTGAGACATCTTGTCCTTTCTACCACTTTGAAAGAGAAAAGTGGTAGGACTAAAATTCACATCAAAGATACACCTAATCTCAAGTCACTTTTCCTAATACCACCACGAAATTTTCTCTAATTTCACTTAATCATGTATCTATATCAACTCACCCAATCAAGACATATTCATGCATTATTACAACTCATATTTAATAATAGCACATCCAACATGTTCATATTCAAGATATTCAAAGTACTTTAATTTCATAAACAACTTAATTATGTTCATACATACTCAACCATTACATAATTAAGTACATAATTTTCAAATCTAAATTCTCAAAGATTTCATAAAAGAATGCTCTTGCTAATATATATATATATATATATATATATATATATATATATATATATATATATATATATATATATATATATATATATATGGGGCCAAGTTTAATTAATTAAAATCAAACCAAAATAAAATAAAATATAAAGATCCAATAATAAGAAAATGGTCATCTATGGTATTTGCTTTCTATCAAAACAAGACCACTTAAAATGAATCAATCTATTCCCTTGTTTCTCACGTGAAACTTTCAAGTTTTCAGCCCTTATTTCTTGCGAAGGTCCCACCATATTTTAAATTTTACGTTACATGAAAAAAGCATTGGTCATGGCCTATGAAATATAAAAAAGAGTAATAATACATGACAGACTTTTACATTCATTTGACACAGAATACAAGGGTAAAATGGTCCAAAAAGTGTAAAGTTTTGTAGTTTTTCAAGAAAGAAGAGAGTAAAAAGTAAATAAAACTAGTGTCAAATGAATGTAAAAAATTTAGGTATATCAAATAATCATTTCTCTATATAAAAAGAAAAAGTGGGTACAAATAATCCATTCAGTCACAATATTTTAATGGAAAGAAGACAAAAGAGGATGCACCAAAAAAATGGTCTAGCAAAATTGTAACCACTTTAAGCTAAAAGAAAACACTACAAAAAAAAAGTCTGTTGCACCTATTACGAAGTAATGTGTATTGTCCTTGCATAAGGTACAAGACAACACTGCTAGAACACCATAAAACCAGGGTAAAGAAGGACAAAAACGTGAACCAGCCATACAATTGATGAGAATGAAAGTATGAGTCTAAGTCTCACATTAAATAGAAATGAGAAAATAGAACAATACATAAAAGTGAAAGACCCATTAACCTATTAGTGGTGTGGATCCCTTATATAGTTGGCTCATATGTAAGTAACCTTCCACTCGATAGATCCAACAAAAACAAGCGTGAACTACTTCATGGTGGGACTGTACCAGCCAGCAAGGGTGGATGTTTGCACCACCAAATCAACCCATGGGAGACTGGTACACGGTTATTTTCTCCAAAGACCCTCTAAAGGTCACGTTCTAGCCCTAAAATAAACCAGAAACGAAAATATTGCAGCTATTTAAGCTAAAGGCAACACATACTCTTCGTTAAGTTTCTCTTAGAGGCACTTGTGCCCTCTAACTTACCGACCAGTTCAAGAAGCTTCAACTTCAACATGTGCCAACTCTTCTAATGAACTAGAGGGCTTAGCATCTAGTTTTAAGCCTCAAGAGAACTTTGGACTGAAAACACCTCACTAACTCTACACGATTTTTGGTAGTTAAACTAGTTTTGGTAAAACAATAGAGTTGTTTTATGCCAACCAAAAATTCCAACAACCTCTAAAAATAATGCTAACTCAAACCTGGCTTAAAGTATCAAGTCAAAGCAAAACATCATGGAAACATCTAGCTCCTTCACTCATGTTAAAATTTAACTTCATACACAACCTCTGGACCGTGGAAAACAATACCATAATATACTAGACTAAACTTCTGGACCAAAAACACAAATCAAACTAAAAAAAGTTCACCTACATGGCTGGCTTTTATCACCACTCATTGCACAAGAAAACAACATAATATCGACATTTCTTCGACATATAACAACACCAATGTTGCCGGTATTTGCATGGCAGCCACTAGAATACACATTCAACTATAAAGTATGAAATAAAACACCAACTTCAACATAGACTACAACAACAATATGTGCTCACAATTAAACAAACTCAAAATCATCATGAAGTTAGCTCCCCTTACCTCTTCTCCTACAAGGAATCCTTCACTTTTGATGTTCCTAGACTACAACCCTTGCTTCTTTTTTCTCTCTCAAATGCAAAGAAAATTTCTAAGTTAACTCTCCCGTTCTCCCCCTTCTATGTTGTTTGTGTTACCTTTTATTAAGAGGAAGTCAAGGTTTTATAACCTTCCATGCAGCTGATATGGTTTGGACAAATTAGAAAAGAGAAGGGTCACTTTTTTTTTCTATCATAAGCCCCATGTTCCTTAATTTCCTCTACAAAGGGAGGCTATGTGATGCCAAAAACAAATGGACTCCACGGTGAAAAATGATAAATGTTACTGTTAAAATTATGTTTTTTGTAACTGCTTTAATTTATTTTAATTTATTAGATAGGACTGAGTAAATAAGTGGTTGTTACACTTTAGGAGCAAATCCCGTAATTTATCCAGCTGAAAACTGTTAAGTAGATGTTTTCATTTTATTTTTGAATCTTTTGAATCATTATATATGTAATGATGGTATATTGAATAAATCATCATTTTCTTGAATTCATAAATTCTTCACCGTCTTCTATCTTTATTCTCCTGTTGCTTCATTTTTCTTCTAAAAAAGCAACAATTGGTATCGAGAGCTTTTTTTCTTACGAGACCTGTGAAAATGGATTCAGTTGCACCTCTAGTCTTTTATGGATAAAGCTACAATCTTTGGGTTGTCAAAATGGAAATTTACCTGGAGGCTCTATATCTTTGGGAAGCTGTAGAAGCAGATTATGAAGTTCTTCCGTTGTCGGATAATCCTACCATGGCTCAGATCAAACTTCACAAGGAGAGAAAAACTAGAAAAGCAAAGGCAAAATCATGTCTATTTGCTGGTGTTTCTCAAACCATCTTCACAAGAATTATGACTCTTAAATCAGCAAAAGAAATTTGGGATTATTTAAAGGAAGAGTATGTTGGGGATGAAAGAATAAGAAGCATGCAGGTGCTTAATTTAATGAGGGAATTTGAATTAGAAAGGATGAAAGAGTCTGAAAAAATCAAAGAATACTCAGACAAATTGTTGGGTATTGCCAACAAGATAAGGTTGTTGGGCAGCAATTTCCCTGATTCCAGAATTGTTGAGAAAATTCTGGTAACAATGCCAGAAATGTATGAAGCATTTATTGCTTCCTTGGAGAACACAAGAGATTTGTCTAAAATCACATTTGCAGAAGTGCTACATGCATTCCAAGCCCAAGAGCAACGAAGTTTGATAAGGGAAGATCATGTTGTTGAAGGTGCTCTTTTAGTCAAAAGCCAACAAGCCAGAAACAACAAGAAGAATCATCCAGCCAGCAGTCAGAGAGCAATACAAATAATTACGATAAAGGAAAGGGTGGAAAGAAAAGTTACCCACCTTGTCAACATTGTGGCAAAATGGGTCACCCTCCATTCAGATGCTAGCAAAGGCCTGATGCTAAATGCACCAAGTGCAATCAACTTGGGCATGAAGCTGTCATATGTAAAAACCAAAATCAACAACAAGAGGAAGAAGCTAAGGTTGTTGATCAGGAGGAGGAGGAAGACATGTTATTTGTAGCTACTTGTTTCTTGAGCAGTGAATCAAGTGAAAGTTGGCTGATAGATAGCGGTTATACCAATCACATGACCTTCAACAAGGCTCTTTTCAGAGATTTGAGGCCAACTGATGTCACCAAAGTCAGGATAAGTAATGGTGATTATATCTCAGTCAAAGGCAAGGGAACAGTTGCAATTACAAGTTGTGCAGGCACAAAGCTTATTCCAGACGTTATTTTCGTTCCTGAGATTGACCAAAATTTGTTAAGTGTTGGTCAATTGATTGAAAGAGGATTTACAGTTATTTTTGAAGACAAAAATTGCTTGATTAAAGATGCAGCTGATGAAGATATGTTCAAGGTGAAAATGAAAGGTAAAAGCTTTCCTCTAAAACCATTGGAGGAGGAGCAAACTATGTTTTCATTCAAGGAAAATGTGACAGAAATCTGGCACAAGAAGCTAAGTCATTCTCATCATATTTTGGGTGCAAAGAGTTTCTTTTATTTTGCAGCAATGGCTGCAACATTAATGTTGATCCTTTTCAATGTGGTTGTAGTTTGCCATGGAGGCAAAACAAATTCTTTCATTAGAAATGTCGATAGGGTTAAGGACATGCTCCTTCAAAGTGACGTGTTTGTTGCCCCTTCTAGCTACAATGTTAGGGCTAATGATTGTATCATGTTTAATCATGGACAAAACAGAAAACAATTTAGTACATTATTGGAATGAGGTGTACGAGGATGATCTTCTTGACTATGAAGACGAAGAAGAAAAAGAGGCTGAAGGTGCTAATAAAATCAAGGGTGAATCTGTCAATAAGAGTTATGTTGGAATTCACAGTTCAGGAGTAAGATATGTTTTTCCGAAGCCAGATTGATCTTTCATAGACTTTCGTAGTTCAAAAAGCAAGGAGGAGTGTTAAAATTATGTTTTTTGCAACTATTTTAGTTTATTAGATAGGACTGAGTAAATAAGTGGTTGCTACACTTTAGGAGCAAATTCCGTAATTTATCCGAAAACTGTTAAGTGGATATTTTTGGTGAAAACTTTATAAGAAAAATGAAGCAACAATTACAAACCTTATGCATTTGGAAAGAATTTTGTTTGAGTGTTAAACAAAAGGAGGGAACTATGGTTTCAGAGATAAGGAGATTTTGCACAATATAAAACATGTAATGAATTGTGTGCGTATTTTAGAGTGTATTATGGATTTAATATTTTATTCACACATACCACATGATTTAATAGGATAAATAAAATAATAAAACACATTTTTAGTACTCACAAAAGTAACTCATCAAGGAAGCTTAAACGCGGACGATTTTTAAGGAATTAACTGATCCAATGAGATGTCTAGAAATTATGTGTCGATATTCAAAAGAAACCTCTTTAAATCTAGTTTCCAAAAAAAAAATCATTTCATTTAAAATTATATGAAAAAAATTATAAAAGACAACATGCTATCTTATATGTATTTTTTTGGACTTATAACAACTTGGAATATCCCTTAAGCTTGCTTGGGTCTTACACAACGTAAGCCAATCCTATCCAAGAAGGCCCATGTAAGAGTCATGAATGTTGTATGAAGTATATTGATTATGTTTCATGAAGTATATTTATTACGTTAATCAATTACTGCTTGCATTTATTACGTAAATCAATTACATATACATAAATCACAAGTATTATAAAGCATTAGTTGGGTCTTGAATCAAAACTAAAGCAATAGAGTAATACTCTAATTATGTGATTATTCTCGTTTACCAAATATAAATTAATCAGGACTTTTATTAGGAACAAATTCATAAATAAACATCCTTTTCTCTTCTTTCAAAGAAAAAACAAATTAGCCTATATTCGTCATTCATTCTTGAAATTTGTATCCCCTTGCCCATAATCACTTGACAAACTATTGACAAGAATTGTTTGTCTATTGGAAAGCCGACCATGAAAATATATTATTCAAGAATAATAAATCTCTGCGAGACAAATTTCATGATGTCTCATATTTTGGTGAAGGTTTTAACTAAATGAAATTATGGTTTTATTTAGTAGACAACAAACTTAGCCTACCCAAATTTATTAGAATCAAAAAAAAACTTTTGTGACAATTCGGATGGTTTCAAACTTGAATGTAACTTGATTTTCATCATCATGACCTTCTTTTCTTTTTCAACTTCACGTGCATGAGAACATGGGTAATATTAGTAAGTATTTGAATATGATAAGTGAATGCAAGAAAAAAAGTAATAAAGAGATACAAATTCTGAATAATAAAAAAATAGAAGGAAATGGCTAAATATATTTCCCATGTTACCTCACCAAAACTAATTTCAGCAAAACACACTTTGAACAATGAAATCATTTATATCTTTTTTTATTGCATACATTACAAGAAAATCTTTAAATAACAACTAATTTTAGAGACAAAAAATAATTGATCAATAGTGACTAATTTATAAACTAAAAATATTTGGTCTCTAAAATAGTCGAATAAAAAATTATAATTACTGATCAATTAAACTAGTCACTAACATTAGCTACCAAGATTTTGGCTACCATAGGTTTCATGTGGATGGATTTTACTATCCATGATTGAGTAGTTGGAGGCCATGTTAACAAACAAGATTGTGACGGTTAGTTTGGGGTCAAGAAATTTTGTACTTATTTTTTTTATTTTGATGGTTAAGTCATTTGATTGAGTAGACGACAATAAAGCTACGAGGAATTTAGCGATTAAATATGCATATGTAATAATTTGTCTTTAATGACATACTATATATATAGGTGGATAAAGGAGTACTTTTCATGTCATGTGTTAAACATTACACCAAAACCTTTATTTCATCCATTATTATAATACACAGTCAAGAGAATTTGTTTGTTATTTTTAAGTGCCCAATTTGAGTTATTTTTGAGATAAATTTGGCACTTATCTTATTTTGATTATGTTAAGTTTTTGTCAAATTCACCTCTTGTTTATTCTTATTTTGCAGATTCCAACACCAAAAGAGAGTTAAAATGGAAAAATAAAGAAATAGAATTAAATTCAAGAAATTATGGGAAAATTGTGACTAACGTGGTTGAGTGACAAAATTAAGGTTGAGCCACAAAGAGCAAACCCTTTGGAAGAGGAAACCTCAAGAACTAAACCTAAGGCTAAGCCATGAAGATTCATTCTCTAAGAAGTTATCCTAGGAATTGAGCACTAAAGCATGAGGTTGGGCCATAAAAGCAAACCCGCATAGGAAGCAAACATATATTATTGAGCCACAAGTGAATCGTTGAGCACTACCATAGACAATTTATTAAAACAGAGTTGTACCCCTATTTTAAGGAGAATTTTTGGAAGTCATTTTAGATACCTTTTAGAGAGCTTTTTACACATACTTTCTTTGTACTTATTGTATACCTTTAGAGAGGAAGAAGAGGCATGATTATCAAAAGCATTGCAAAACTTGTATCCATTATGAGAAGCTAAGACTCTCATGTGCTGAAAGTATGATGGATGTAACTCTTTAAAACTCTCATATTGGTAGTATTGTATTCATCAAAGTATGCTTTTATGATATGTTTGTGAAAAGTTTATGCTTGTTGTTATATGAATTGTTCACTAATCTTATTTCACTAACTTAGGATTGAATGAGAAGTAGTTCCAAGTTGTAGTCCAACTAATTCTTCTCCTTCTTTTAGATGCTAAGAATAGATATAAGTCTCTAGCTGGTTATAGAGTTCTGATCTTAATGCAAATTATTCATTCAAGTAATCATTAAAGAATCATATTGAAGTTTAATAATATTATGATATGGAATAACATGCCTAGATAGAAAGGAAACTAAACCTAAACAAGAATAACAAAAAATGGAATTAAAAGACTAAAAATGAAAGAGAGAAAAGAGAGGAAAACTTATGTATTAAGGACATGCCACTTGGAAGAATCCAAGATAAGTGCAAAGAGGATTGTCACTTGCTTTTTGCCATAAGATAAAATTCAAAATCAGACTAAGAAATAGATTTTATCTCAAAGAAGAAATGCAATTTAATGCAAACCACTCTTATTTTCATTCAATGAAAGGTAAGTCTTACAAAGGAGGCTATAGGTTGCTTATATAGGTTTAGGAGAGGAAGAAGGTTGAGTGATCCTAGGGATGTGGAACTTGGATGTCTAAGGACTCAATAACACTGCCAAGACAATTTTAGGTCCCACATTACTCAATTCTTCATCATCCTAAAGGTATATAAATTATCTAACTTGCCTAAACATTAAAACTAAAGTTATACAAGAGTTAACTTGCGTTACAAGCTACCAAGTAAAGACTTATCTATTCTTCTTTTCCATTTAAGTCTAAACTATGTGAAGTCTCACATTGCTTGCACTTTAAAAGGAAGAAGGGTATATAAGCTTTTTACAAAAGATAAAGCAACAAAGAAAGAAACAACCTATACTACTAAAGGCCAAAATACAAGCCATGAAACATATTCTACTATTTTTGAACAAAGGCATAAAGGAGCCAAGAAATGAGATTATTTCCTTTAGGCATACTTCTTGTAATCCTTTAATTCTCTTCCTTCTTTGCCCTATCTATGATCACATCATATTAGGCTTTAGGTTCTAGGAATGAACTTAAACTTACATTTAAAGGAGCTCCCAAGACATGCATAATTATGTCATTTTAAATAATGATTGGATTGGTACAAGAGAGGGACAAAGAGGTGAAATCTAGCTTTAACACGTTTTTATCTTGTTAAAGCAACCTTTTATTCAAAATTGTTTTTAACACACCTTTATTACATTAAATCAACGCTTTTATACATCAAATATGTTTTCTTTACTTCTCATACAACATAAACATTGTTTTATTCAAATCAAACTAGTTTAAACTTTATGCATTTTACCAAATCTTTGTGGATACGGGACTTGTTGTGTTACAAACTATCCGATATACTTGCTAAAAAAATTGATTGCATTGGATCATCAACAATTATCTTTCCAGATCAACTCATGACTTTGTTGCTTGCTCCTTTCACTTTGTTTTACAAAAGTCTTAAATTCAAAGTGTAAGGAGTTCAATATGATCTAAATGTATCCATGTGTAATTTAATTTTTTTATTATGTTTTTAATTAAAAGTACTAAAGGTTGCACGTAGACAATATGATGAATAAAGAAAATAAATTGATTTTCATGATAGATTCATGAAAATATATAATTTAATGTTATTTATACATGTTCATGAAGACTTGATTCCAATTCGAAGATGACGTAATGACGAGTCCAAATCTCACATGATCTAGAAGAAACATTGAGGGATAAAAGGTGAAGTTGGACTAAACATAACATATGACTAAATAATTGCTTGAACAGGTTTTCTTTATTATTAATGTAATTTTCGTATTTCTTTTCATTTAAATAACTTTTAGATTGTTGGGTCAACTTGTTTAGTATTTTTAAGATTTCTAAACTATAATGATAAATAATAGGGTAGTGGAGAGTCATATATATAATAAAAAATAAAGGTTAATGGGAATTTATTTATAGTGAAATCTTAATGGGCATTTAATACATGTTTGTTTTATATGGAGTTATGAGTTATAAAACTCCGAATTCGATATTATCATACCAATAACCATATTACTTATCACTCATGTTCTCATCTCATTGATATTCTTTCTCAAACTTGGTATTAGAATAATTCTCTTTCCGTATCCTCATCAATTGGTATTAAAGTTTTAACTCTTGATATTAAGTAAGTTTTTTTTTTTATTATTTACAATTTAGTTTTATTTTAAGTTTTGTTAGACTTATACGTGTAATAGTGTTATTCACAAATTTTTATTAATGATTTTGTTTCACGTATGAAGAGATATATGAAGAGAAAAGTGAAAGAAAATTTTGACAAAAGAAAAAATAGAAAAGATACAAGATAAAGAGAGAATGTTTAATAAGTATTGAAAAGAAAATAACATATGATTGTGGTGAGCAAGAGAGAGATGAAGAAAAAATAACAAAGAGGTAGTAGAGAAATATAATTAGTAGGAAAATAATAATGAAAGAAGTGTTTATAGAGGAAAATAAGTTAAAGAGAAGGAGTTGAGATTAAAAAAAAGAAGTTAAAGAGAAGGAGTTAGTAGAAAAAAAAATAAAAGAGAAGGAATTTGTTAAGAGAAAGGGAAATTTATGAAAAAAGGAATATAAAAGAAAAACAAAAAAGAGAGAAAGAAAAAGGAACTAAAACTAATAATAAAGATATTTTATATAATTGTGCAAATATTATTCTGTCTATTCAATAATAATGTGAGAAAGAGTTTTACACTTCATTTGATATCAATCAATAATACTTTTAGCAGGATTTTAGTTCTGAAATAAATAAATAAATAAACTAATAAAGGAATGATATCTAACGTGGGTACGATGACTTTCCTGAAAAAATTGTCCTCATGATAAGAGGAACATCCTTAAAAAAAGAAGAAATAATATAATAGGAGAGATCCATCTAATTTTATACGTTGAACATATAATTTAGATTTAAATTATTGTTCTGTTTAATTAGAAATAAGTTTTAAATAATTAAAATTGTTTTCTATTTTTATATTGTTTCTTATTTAAGTATAAGCATTTAATATTGTTTATATAAATGTACCTTATTTGAGAAAAAAAATATGGATGAATGAATGAAAGTATCGTATTTTATTTCCTGTGAATTGTTTAACATGGTATCAGGTGTTTTTTAATTCCGGGAATATTTATTTTCATCTCCGCACTGTTTCCAATCCCTAAATTCCCAATTTCGCCATGGCCAATCCTTCTTCCACCTCCTCACCGTCTAACACCTCTACCCCATCTTCCAATATTATCATTCAGCAAGATAATTCTTCTTTTCCCATCACTGTTATTCTTGATGACTCAAACTACCCCCTCTGGTCCTAGTTAATGGACATGCGTATTGGTGCTCGAAACAAATCGGGGTATCTCACTGGCGCAACTACGAAACCCTCCATTGATGACCCAACCTATGATAACTGGGTTACTGAGAATAAACGGGTGAAAAGTTGGCTTATTGACTCCATGAGCCCCCCGTTGATGCAGCGGTTTATCCGCCTTGAATCTGCCCACCAAATTTGGGATGCAGCTCTCCGCACATTCTACGATGGATCCGACGAAATTTGCTTGTTCGAACTAAATCAACGGTCTTTCTCCACCAAACAACATGGTCGTCCCCTCTCTACTTATTATAACAAATTACTCTCCATATTTCAAGAAATTGATCATCGTATGTCCTCTTCTGAAACCACCGTGAATGGCGTGGTCCAGATGCATTCTTCCATGGCTCGTCTACGCGTTCACATCTTTCTTAGCGGTTTGGACTCTGATTTCAACCAAGTTCGCGGAGAGATTCTTTGTAAAGACCCAAAATTGGACCTTGAGAGCACATATGCTTATGTCCGGCGTGAACATCAACAACGTATCACTATAGGTCGTCCTGCCCCTACATCGGATTCATCGGCTCTACTATCTCAGGTTCCTTATTCCTCCCCTGTTAATTATCCTCCTAAAAACTGTAAGGATAATTCCTCTGGAAAACCCTTGTTATGTTCTCATTGTGGTGATTCTGTTCACTCCAAGAATCGTTGCTATGAAATCATCGGGGTATCCCACGTGGTGGGACTTCACCAAACGTCCTCGCCGGAAAAACTCCTCCAAAGCCCTCCATTCCACTTCTGATGGTGACTCTTCTCCCTCTCCTCAAGCTAATGTTTTGTATGAAGGTATTCTAGGTAAAACTCTTGCTTTCTCTGCTCACTCTAGGAATTTTACTTGGATAATTGATACTGGCGCATCAGATCATATGATTCATGATGCTTCTATATTAAAACATTGTTTCCCATGTAGTAAGTCCACCATAACAACTGCTAATGGTGGTTTTGCCTCCACTACTGGTCAGGGTACCATTACTCTATCAAAAACTCTCACTCTTCATTATGTTCTTGTCATTCCTTCTCTTGATTTCAATCTTTTATCTGTTAGTTAGCTTACATCACAACTTAACTGCAGTGTGATTTTTTGGCCCACATTTTGTGTTTTTCAGGACGTCCAGACCGAGGTGATTCTTGGCTATGGTGTTAGACGTGGTAATCTTTACTTCTTAAACGTCTCTGAGGGTGGTACTGACTTGCATTGTAGAGCATCTGATACTAACACTCCAGATTCTTCCCATTCTACTGCTTGGCTTTGGCATAAAAGACTTAGACACCTTTCCTTTGGTTATCTTCAAAAATTATTTCCCCATTTATTTTCAATTTTTCATCCCTCTAAATTTCAATGTTCTACTTGTGAAATGGCTAAAAGCCATCGCATTCCCTTTTACCCCAGTATGAATAAAAGTTGTATTCCCTTTCAAGTCATTCATTCTGACATTTGGGGCCCTGCTAAAGTCCCTTCGTTTTCTCATTCTTATTATTATGTCTCCTTTATTGATGAGTGTACTCGAATGGTGTGGGTCTCTTTGCTTAAACATAAAAATGACGTCTTCCCTGTTTTTCAGAAATTTCACAGTATGGTTCAAACACAATTTAATACTTCCATACAAATTTTTCAATCAGATAATGGCCTCGAATATAAGAATGGATCCTTTTTTGAATTCTTAACCTCTAAAGGGATAAAACATCAAACTTCTTGTACATATACACCTCAACAAAATGGACTAGCTGAGAGAATAAACAGACAATTGTTGGAGGTTGTACGAGCTTCATTATTTGACATGAATGTCCTTTCCCATTATTGGGGTGAGGTTGTCCTCTCTGCGGCCTATCTTATAAATCGCACTCCTTCTAGTGTTTTAGGTTTCCTCACCCCTCAAAAGAAGCTTGAAACTTTACTTTCTATTCCACATGTCATGAATCTTGAACCTCGAGTTTTTGGTTGCATTGCCTTCCAAAAAAATTATGCGGTAAGCTTGATCCTTGTGCTAAAAAATGTATCTTTGTCGGCTATTCCGACATCCAAAAAGGATATCGTTGCTTTGACCCTCAAACCCAAAAAATGCATGTAACACTTGAAGTATCTTTTAGGGAGTCTGAACCTTTCTATTCAGGGGGAGTCACCTCTTCTTCATCTCAGGGGGAGATTCATCACATTGGAGAAGAAGAATTATGTTTACCTTTACCTGTGACTCCTACTCCAACATCTTTTATTATGGACAATCCACCAAATCAAAATCCTTCTCCTGAAGTCTCCACCGATCTTCCAAGTACAGATCTTGTCAATGCAAGTCATTCTTCACAAAATGAGACACCAAGTCTACCTTACATACCAGAATCACCTGATGTGGACAGTTCTGAAACACATCTCGAACCTACTACTAAGGTAACTTCTGTCCCTATTGTAAACTCTTCCATCCCAACTTCTTCTAACACTCACAATACACAAATTAGAATATCAGAACGACAAAATAAAGGTATACCAAAACCAGTTTATGAACCAGATCCGAGAGTGAAAGTAAAATACCCTATTAACAGTTATGTATCATCTCATAGATTATCTGAATCATATGCTCTAACGTTTGATCAGTTATCCATTGTATCTATTCCTAACAGTGTGCAGGAAGCATTAGAAGATCCTAGATGGAAGCAAGCAATGAACATAGAGATGGAAGGACTTCAGAAAAATGAAACTTGGAAACTAACTTCTTTACCAAGTGGAAAAAAGACAATTGGGTGCAAATGGGTATACACTGTGAAGTTAAAAGCAGATGGAAGTATTGATAAATACAAGGCAAGACTTGTGGCAAAGGGATACACACAAAAATATGGGGTAGAGTATCAAGATACGTTTGCTCCGGTGGCTAAATGCAACACAATCCGAATCCTAATTTCCATAGCAGCTAATAGAGATTGGCCCCTGAAACAATTTGATGTAAAGAATGCCTTCTTGAATGGTGATTTAGAAGAGGAGGTCTACATGGAGGTTCCACCGGGAGTACAGCTACCACCTTCAAAAGAAAGTGTAGTCTGCAAATTAAAAAAGGCTTTATATGGCCTTAAATAGTCACCCAGGGCATGGTTTGGAAGACTCACGTTAGCAATGAAGAAGTTTGGGTATAAACAGAGTAATTCAGACCATACCTTGTTTATAAAGCATAACAAAGGAAAAGTGGCCATACTTATTGTCTATGTAGATGATATGGTGTTAACAGGAGATGATGTGGAAGAAATGAAATTACTTGAGAAGAAACCGGCTGCTGAATTTGAAATGAAGGATCTGGGACAACTAAAATATTTTCTTGGCATAGAAATTGCAAGATTTGAAAAAGGTATTTTTCTATCTCAAAGAAAATATATTCTAGACCTTCTATCTGAAACTGGAATGTTGGCTTGCAAGCCAGCCGCTACTCCAATTGAAATGAATCATTCTCTTGTTGTATATCCAGACCAGATTGAGACGGACAAGCATAGATACCAGAGGTTAGTAGGAAAGTTAATTTATTTATCTCACACTAGACCTGGCATTGCCTATTCTGTGAGCATTGTAAGTAGGTTCATGCATTCTCTTAGTGAAGAACATATGACAGCAGTATACCGTATCCTTAGATACCTCAAAGGTTCACCAGGGAAAGGTTTATTGTTTTCAAAAATTGATAGAGCTTGCATAGAAGGATACACAGATTCAGACTAAGCTGGAGATAAAACTACAAGGCAATCAACTTTAGGGTATTTTACCTTTGTAGAAGCAACTTAGTCACATGGAGAAGCAAGAAGCAAAAGGTAGTTGCAAGGTCTAGTGCTGAAGCTGAATTTAGAGGTATGGCATATGGCATTTGTGAATTACTATGTATTAGAAGTGTCCTAACTGAGTTGGGAATTAAATATGAACAACCGATGAACCTTTTCTGTGACAACAAGGCAGCGGTAGAAATTGCACATAACTCGGTTCAACATGATAGAACCAAACATGTTGAGGTGGATAGACATTTTATTAAGGAAAAGCTAGATAATCAAGTAATTCAAACTCCACATGTTCGGTCTGAAGATCAACTTGCTGATATATTAACAAAGGCTGTTTCAGGAGAAGTGTTTGAAGAAGTCATTAACAAGTTGGGCATGATTGATATTCATGCACCAACTTGAGGGGGAGTGTTCAAAATTTATATATTTTATAAGATTGAATCGACTAAAAAAAGAAATTGATAATGTTATATAGTATTGTCATGCTTAGTGTGTGACTCGTTAGTTTTTTACAATGATTCAAATAAAAAAAAATACCGATTAATAGTATCAATTCATTTCAAAAGAACTAATAACCAACACATCACTTCGGATTATCTAGATCTAAAGAATTAGTCAAAAGAAAAAAGATTGAATAAAAAAATATTATAGCAACTGAAAAATTGTGAAACATAAAAGAAAAAAAAATTATTTAGTTGTAAAGCAATAAAAATATATAGATAAATGAAAAGGTGAAAGAAAGATATTAAAATCTATCAATGATATAGAATTCAAATATGTAAAGGTCTGTGGGTCATCTCAGAAAAGATAGTGTATTAAAGCATAAAGAAAAAGAATATTATATATTATCTATTTGTAATGTAAATAAATTAAGAGCTCTGAATCAAGAAAAACTGAGAATATTGATTCACGAAAAAAGAAATGAATGAATATTATAAAAAAAATTGATTAACTTTTAGCTATGAGAAAGGAAGATATAATTTAGATTTAAATTATGGTTGTGCTTAATTAGGAATAAGTTTTAAATATTTAAAGTTGTTTTATGTTTTTATATTGTTTCCTATTTAAGTATAAACATTTAATATTATTTATATAAATATACCTCATTTGAGAAAAAAAAATATGGATGAAAGAATAAAAGTATCGTATTTTATTCTCTGGGAATTGTTTAACATGCTTTCTTATAAATCTTATTATATGCTAATTCAAAATATCATTATCCAAATTAATTATCATACAATTCCTCCTTTCACCTTTTAATAAGAGTTTAATAATGTACAATGCCTAAGTCCGACAAGACCCCATAATAAGATGTTGAAAATATTGGATAAATTAAGACAGGGCTACCCACTTGACAACTCGGTGTTTAATTTGGTTGAAATTTTCTCTTCATAATATCATTGTGGTTGCAAATCCTAAGAACTAGACAGAACTAGAAATTTTCCAAGCAACTAGGGATGGATTGTATGTATGGCTGTAACTGACAAGGAAAAGTCAGTTACAGAAAATTTGATGCAACAGGACACTAATCATGTCAACTTGCGTTTGCTGAACCAGTGTACAAACATAACCAAGAGGGTCTTAACCTTAAACAAATATCACCCATCTTAAAACTCCTCATTCCTATATTAAAATATGCTTAGACAACATACTCTGATAATATATTAATACCACATTATCCTTCTCATTTATTATCTCACTTATATTTTATCTAAAAATATTTTCAGAGAAACTTCCATATGGTTTATGTTAATTTCCATATGGCTTCAAATAATTTTGATATGCGGGAATACAAGGTACATCAGGAAATAATGTTTTTTGTTCACTATTTACGGCCGTATAAATTTTAGTAAAAAAACTCATTATAAGAAAGTGCAAATGTTAAATAATAGATAAAAATGGTTCAAAATGTAACCAAACTGTACATATTCCGTGAAAGATGGTGAAGGTAAAAATTCCTAAGGTACTGGACTATAAGCAATGATCAACTGCTATTTTCCACCGTGACTGCAGCATCATCATCACCCGTATTAGCCTTTTTTGGGGCAGCTCGACGGCGTATTTTCAGGTACCCAAATTTTCCAGCACCTGGTGATGAACCCTCAAAGAGAAAAGGCATATACCCAGTAGCTTTCTTGTATCTCTGCTGAACCTGCATCAAAATTCGTTGCAAGGTTTAGACTGCAAGTATTTCATGATGTCTCACTATGGCTAAGTTTTACAAAGAAAGAATCAGATGCTACCATGAGAAACAAAACAGCATTTACAATGACAAAAAGTTGGTTTAAACATGCTTTTAGTTATAGGTTTTTCAAACTATTGAAAGTTTGTTTGGATAAACTTCTTAATAGATACTTAAAGACAAAAAAAGAAATAATTTGAAGTATTAGTTAAAAACCAACTTTTAGAAAAGCTAATTAACTTAAAAAAATTATTTCATTTTTTTCTTATTTCTTTTCCCTTGAAAGCATTTACAGAATCTTTATTCAAGTAGAATCTTAATCCAGAAAACCTTACTTTCCTTCTATCCACAAGAGATGTTCAGTATTTTAGCTTTGATACTGTATTAATTTAAACTCATAATGAAATGAATACCTCAAAAATGTGTTCACTGCTCTTGAGACAGTTTCTACCAATTACACAAACTGTTCCGCCTGAACCACCACCTGTTATCTTGGCTCCATATAAAATCCCACCTTCAGATTTGGATTCTGCACTGTGCTGCAACTCTTGCACTAAGTGTACAAGCCTATCTGTTCCATCAGAGCCAAGTCCACAAGCACTGTAGCTGTAGTGGCACTGTATAAGATAGTTAAAACTCAATTACTTTCCCCCATTTGTAGTTTGGTATTCTTCAGTTCCAATGCCAAAGTTAATATTCAAAAAGGGAAAAGGAAAATAATTTTCTATCAAACAAGTAATAAGTCTGTTAATTGGATTAATCCAATTAAGCAGTATATAATATAGACATTCAACTAACTATTCTAATCTTCCTGTTATACAAAGAATGTTAAAAGAAAGTGAATGATTTATTATGGACAAGACATTGTTCATAATATGTAAAAAATCGAGCTTAAAATACTAAAAATAGGAACCAAAGCCAATAGTATCATGTGTTCATCCAAAATTATTATCATGGTAAGTTGATCAACTGAAGCTGTAGATGTACCTGATATAGCAGTTCTCCTAAGGATGCAAGCTGATAGGTTGAAGATGCAGATGATAGAAGTGCCTTGAAGGTCTGTACAGAATATGATGGATAATTAATTTGAATTCAAATAATTATAATAGGAAATATGATATATACTTGTTTCATGATACCAGGTAAAAGTTACCCCATGAAAAAATGTGTTCTTAAGAGTCAACGTCTCTTGTAGAATGTGGATTAGGTGTGACAAAGTATTCAAATGTACCATCCTATGATCTACATAATATAACAGTTATTTGCCAAAATATAAATGACCGAGTTATAGAATCTTATACACTGGCTTGACTACATAATTAACTTTCCAAAAAAAAAAAAAAAGACAAATTTTCTGAAGTATAAAATTACGACAGGAGAGTTTTACTACTGAGACTTGTACATAATGGGCAAAAGAATGCAACAACTAGAACAGATCATCAGTTACTTGTAACCAATTTAATGCTTTAATGAAGTCCTAACCTTAACTCGGAAGTTTTCATAGATTGGATGCGTTGTGGGAGCTTTAACTACGTAAGTACGCTTCTGATCAATAATAGTGACAGGATCATTATGATTTTCATGTTGCTCTAAAAATGTCTCACCAGCAATGGATTCTGGAAGAGACTTAGCATAAAGAGCCTCAAATCTGCAAATAAAAAATATATAATACTTGACTTCCAAAATTGTAAGGATTAGTACTGATATCTAACAGAGCAAGTTGATGAAGAAATTGAAAAGGTCAATACAATGTTTAAGCATAATAATGATCCAATTAACATATAATGAGACCATTTTATAATACTCCTCGAAGGCATTGCATAAGTAATCATATGGTGATTATAGGTAAGTATCGCAGTAGTTCTATATGCAGAAATAATTTATCCGACATAATAATCCACTCGTGATAATTTATTTTATGAAAAGGAGAAAAAAGGACTTACCTATGAGGTGGCAAATTACATAAGTAATCTAAGGAGGCTTCTTGTTTGAGTAGTTCTAGATCATCTTGTTCCACTTCATCATAGTTCAACCCATTCGCAGCACAACTCTTGGACAATTCCTCAGAAGCCTTGGCCTTTATCATCTTCATACCCATAAAGGTGCCAATTCTAACAGAACCATAATCTGCACCTCCAACGCTGAAATAGACAATACTTACGATAGTTCATGAACATGCCCAAGATAGAATAAGGAGAACTAAAACAGGATATTCTTGTTAAAGCATAGGTTTCTGCTTCTCTGTCAAGTGCAATCCTTATAAAACTTATTTAGGGTAGCAGAAACTTGCACCATTTATATATTTAATCCCATCTCTCTCTCTTTTATTGTATAATAGATGCGAGTTAAGTATCGATGGTTCCCTCCAAGTAGAAACTGTCTATCACCACAAGTGAGTGGCAGTTACAATATCTTGACATCATTTTTCCTCATATTTCCCCAAAAGACAACAAAAATTCTAGTTTCATTAACACAACCAATAATTACAGCATCTTTACTTTAGGAAACGGAAACTGATGGTCACAACAGAAAAAGATGTATGCAGGAAATTTGGCAAATCATGATAGATAACCAACCTGTGTCTTATTCCAGAATCAATTCCCCAGAAACGGATATGGCTGGGAATGTCAACAAGACCAATAATTTCGGCAGGCTACAACGATAAAGAGCAGTACCATGATATAGTGTCTAAAGAATAAGAAAATTAATTTTAGATAACTCGTAATGATGCACACCTGGCAAACCATAGCAAGAAGTTTGTTGGCTTCACCACATGCTGAAGCCATCTGGTCCATGACTCCGCAAGGAGCTCCTACAATGTGGTTTTCCACCTGATAAAATTTGCAAGAGATCAATTGAAATTACATCTAGTGGACAATGCATACCAAAGATAAAATATAAAATCATAGGAAATCAATGTGGATCAGAGTAATGCATAAAGTCCAACCTTCTGGCAGAGTATGGCCAGTTCCCTTGGGCTGATATTTAACCCTGAATTACAGAAACATTGAAATTAATTTACCCACATGAAAAAAATTGGACCTATTTAAGCATTCAGTAAAACACCAAAATGGTATCAAGATCAGACAAATGAGAAGGTTCTCTTTTCGATAGAAGAGAATGAACCGTTAATAAAAGAGATCTCCTTTGTGAAATCACTTTGAAGAAGATTAATTTTACTCTATGTGAAGACGCATTAAAATGACCAAAAATAATGAAAGAGTTTACATTTTAGTGGTTGAATATTTAAGATAACTGAGGCATAATTACCATGAGCAGCTGCAATAGCAGACATACTAGCAACCTCCACAGAGGCAGAAGATGATACACCTTTCCCTTCTGGAACTGCAGATGAAACCTACATATTTGTTTACATTGTCTACATATTAGAATATATAAATTATGGAGATAGAGTAAGTGGCACAATTATAGGCCAGTACAATTGTTTCAACATTGCACTAAAGGAGGCAAGATACTCCCATCAAGAACCGAGTTGAATGTGAAAATCATTGGCAATAATGTTATCAACACCCATGGAAATTTTATCAGCATTCAGTAAGATATTTTATTGTTTGGTAAAGTGAAGTATCAGTAACACAAGTTGAGAAAAGGAGGTACCAGCATGCTTATACTATCTTCAAATCGAACACCCAATTCAGTCATTAAGACCAAAATAGCACCTGCTACATATGCTGCCCACCTGTGATAGTTATTCATATTAGTCTCATGGAATGCCAGACATGCCTTACTCGTATAATAAAATCATACACAAGTGCTACCCACTTTTGGGAAGGATCTTGAGCAAAGTATTTCTTTGCTTTCTCATATGTGATTGGTTTGCCTTCTTCCATAAAATCAGACAAATCCATGTCAAATGTTGGGCCTCGATTGCTCAATTCTGATCCAAATGATACCTGACATGATCAAGATTCATTTATAACACACAATAAGAAAGTCTAATTATAGCAAAAACTGCAAGGAAAGATATCCAGCTAATGTTTGTAGTTCTATCATAAAGATTATTCACTTCTCATGCTTTGTTGTTACACAAAACTCCAATCAAGTTGTCAATCTGAACTGATAGTATATAGAAATTTCCAAATGTTCTCCAACATACGATTTGCAAGACAGCAGTTGGATTTCCCCCTTTGTCATTCTGCCGAGCTTCAGCATGTTTCCACAGCCTATGATTACTTGGATGGATTCTTTGCAAAGCAACATGGCAGGCTTCCTTAATTGGCATCTACAGAAAAGTGAAAGAAAGAGAATAAAAAGGCCTGAGTGAGTAGTAGTTTTTATGAATAACTTCGTCAGTTCTGTAACATTTTCAGACTAAACCAATCGTATAGAAACGTGTCAGTCAATATGTAGCACTGTACATATCAGTTTTAGTAGCAGTAGTAGTAGTGTTATGAAATACAGTAGTAGCAGTTGGACATGCAATACGGTAGTACATATTCATCATGCTAAATAATAGAGCTTCATATCTACAATAATGTATTATTATAAACGTTAAAGTATGTGAAAAAGTTAACAGTTGAAAGTATATGTAATGAACACTAAAACCCTTAGGAGATTGATTCAACCTGCAGAACAAGACTTCCAGAATAGTCAGCAATACCACCCATAACATCTAATCTTCCAGGAGCTCTCGTAACAAAAATGTCCTCCTGTCACAAGAATAGAACAGTGTCAAAAGTTAAAGAACAAACAGCAAAAGGTCTTTGATTTTAATAGATAATGAAGTGTACTGCCATGGTAATTTTGTCATAGTAATGCGATTTCATCATTATTTCAATCATTAAAAGGATTGCTAGTATCCATTGAGAGCTCTTAGGGTAAAAGAAAAAATTGATTGACCAGACAAAAATGATTAACACCTGCCAGTTGAAGAGACTGGCTGCAGCCTTACGCTCCCGCCTTTTGTGCTTCTCCTCTAATTCAGACAGGCTATGTAAGAATGCCATAGTATCCGGAAGTCCTTGAACATCTCCATGAAGAATGTCAAAGTTTGCAAAGTCCCTGAAGAAACAATACAAGGAAACAAAAAGGAGACAGTTATATTATTAGTTATTAGGAAACAACCAACAAGATTATACCCCTGAAAAAGTGAGGTGATACCCACGGGCTCAATGCTAAGCTTCCATCATCCACAGGGGAACCAGGTGTCGTGGGCCCAAGTTGGTCTTCTGCAGTTGTATACCATTCTGGGATTGTAATGTCTCGGCCAGAGGCCCTTTGAAGTTGATACCCAAGAACTATGGCATCACGCAACCTTCTAGCACCACTAAGCTGGATATTATAAGTCAAAATTAAAATCAAAATTCAAAATATTATCACTTTCACTACATCTTCATGAAAGCAAAGTTGGCCAAGGCTGGAAAAGTTTAACAAAAGCCAACAATGCAAAAAGTTATATCCAGAAGTTGTTTACCTTATCTGATGCATAATTTTTTCCCAAAGCTGTCTCCTGCAGGATGCGTGCTGCAACCTACATTTTCAAATGTTTTATAAAAAATAATCACTTCTTTTGGAATGATGAAAAACATCAATGGTGACATAGATATACATGATCAATGTGGGGAAAGGAGCAACCCTAGAAAAATTTAAACATCCGAACACTAATTGGTGGATGATTACAATCCAATAAAAACATTTTATTATTTCAGTTAAATTACAAAAACAGATCACAATGTTGAAACATCTACCCCGAGAAGTAAAATTACTGGCAATGACAATGCTAGGTTAAATATTGCCTGTCTTATTGTTGTAAATGACTCATCAGATAAATTCAGAATAATGATAGCTTGAAAGATTTTTAACTCAAAATTCTAGTGTAGGTTGTTACAAAGGAGGGCCAAAGAATTAGCTTTATATGTTACACTACAACTGGGTCCTTCGGGATAAAAAGTGCATGGTTCAGCCCATTTGAGCTCCGATTGTCTTTGTATATCCACTGCAAACTTTCTTTTCTAACAGGTCTTTTTACTTTTGAAAAACTAATGTTACTATTACCCCATAAATCATGTTTTTCCTCTTAAACAGTTTCAATTCATCATTCAAACAGACACTTTGTGGTCATGAGACAAAAAAGGAAGGTTAGAAATTTCTATCATTCCTAAAATAATAATTTAGACAAATTAACTTGATTCGTATACACTTTTCTTCAACATGAGTTCATACCCTACTCCTGCCATTGACCAGCCATTCCTTCATTCCACACAAACTATTAAATATAGTTTTTGAAGAGTTGATTACTAAAAGAAAAATATAGTACCTCACCACCATTAATGCCTCCTTCATAGCTGGGTTTCAAACTTAACGCTCGTTCAAGATAAGGTCTCCAGTGACCAGTCAGTAAATCCCTTCTAATCATTTCAACACCACATTGATAATGCTAAAAAACAAAGATAATTTTGTGTAAGGCACTCTAAACAAATAACATTGAAGCAAAAAAAAAAAAAAAAAAAAAAAAACCTAATAGAGAAAGTCAATAGACTACCTCAAGCATATTTCTCAAAAAAGGTTCTTCATTGAAATAATCTCTTCGTACAAAGACAAAAGGACACTTGTATGCCAAGGCCTCACTAACTGTGCCATATCCAATTTTCCCTATAATAACAAACGGCAATTAGAAACTCTTTCATCTAATCCATTTTTATTTGCAACAATGTGTTTTATACTGACCGAGCATACAGTCAGATGCTGCAATAATGTCAGGTGTATACGCATCTTGAGCAAGTTTTATGAAGTTAGGTGGAAGGTCATCACTTTTAGAAGCACCACAAACCTGGATCATAGAAACAAGGCATCACAATAATACACAAGTACAATAAATGAACATTTTAAATGAGACAATGATACATAGCAGACTGGTTGAAGAAGTACCAGGCACAACCAGCCAGGCGGTAAAAATTCCTCCTTTAGCTTCAATCCTGATGGCTGGAGATAAGACATAATAGAGGAAAAAATAAGATGAAAAGGTAGTGACTCTGTTTCAAATCACTAGTCGAGTTCAATGCCCCAAAATCAAGAAAAGTGTAAAAATCACAAGTACATGGTCAATAGAATACCAAAGATCAATAACAATTTAGTACTGACAATAAAATATACTGCAAAATATCTTTAGTGGAAGTCTAGACTTTTATTATGAATTTGTGTTAGTGCCAGAAATGTTAATTAGAACAACACACGAATATATATGCCCTGCTGATTTTACAGAATACAAAGGAGTACCCACAGTTATATCAAGAACATTATTAACTTCATGAGGAAATAATCAAAGCACGTATGATAACTGAAATAAATGATAGAGTGATACATAATACTAATTATTATACATGTACTTTAAATCAGTTATCATAATATGTTGTTAGTAGAGTTAGCTCTCGGCAAAGTATTAAAGACTGTATATATGACCACATACTGTAACAGCAGATTTACTATAATCATGAGATTTTAATTGAAGCTTCTGTTTTATGTAAAAAGATAGTCAAAAGGGAAGATAATTGCAGAAAAACTGAAAGAATGACATCAGGAATAAGGGCATCGCACTGTTTTGCATTCGATACTTAAGTGGGATAATTAAAATGTCGACACAACCAAAACATATCATTACAACAGCATTCAACAATTCAAGTACATTAACAACATAATATCAAGAAAGTCAAAGAGACACACCCATAGAAAAAAAATCAAGGTTTGGTCCTTAAAAGAGGAGCTCTAGATAATTACCTGCCCACCGAAGTTAAGAATAACTAGCTTCACATCATCAGTTACCCCAAGTTCCTTCCTCACCTTCAACAAGAAAAATCACAAGCTCAAATTAAGAGATAGATCATCATCTATCATAAGATTCATCTTGGTTTGTAAGGTATACCTCTTTTGCAGATTTGTGCAACCTCCTCACAACGAGAGGGACATCAAAAATATCCCGAAAAGCAGGCACTGCAAAAATTGGAGATACCAAATTCTGTTTAATCATTCCCATCACCACATATAAGGGGTATTAAATTAATATTAGGTTATTGCCATGAAATTATATAAAAAATGGCTTACTTGGGCAATATCCTGGGAGGCGGATAAGGAACTCACAATGTGAATAGTCCTCTGCTATCTGCAACAATGCATATTCAACTACACTTATTTATCATGTTTCAAGCACAAATCATAACAAGTGAAAAAGGACAAGATTAAGAGCATAATTTTCCATTTAAAAGTTTTACTTCCATTCAGCCTATTCCTATGCTTCATAGTTATTGCTGGAAACAAACTAGGTCATATCTGTACCCACTGCAGGGTATCTGAACAATTACGACATTAGCATTACAAACTAAGAACATAGATGACGTCCAAATAAGTCCACTTTCTAAGATAGTATCACAGCCTAGTCTAATGAGATTTGTTAGGTCTATATACCATCCACAATTGGGCCTCTATCTAAAAACCCACAAATATCTAGTCTCACATTCAAAATGTTCAGGAATGAGAGGATGTGTTGGAACATCAACTAGAGATATGGCCTAATTATAGTCTACAAGTGGGTGCAAACCTCACATTACAAGCCAGTTAGCCAGTTTGTGAGGTTAGGTTAAACTTAAAGTCTACTTTCTAAGAAATTTTAACAAATAAATGTGGAGGGGATGTAGAGATGAAGCATTAATTTATTTGTGAATTCTTTCATGAGTCTTCTTCAACCTTGATAGCTGAGAAAAATTGAAAAATAACTTGGAAAATTACATATTTGTCACAAGTTTTATACAAGTGACTAAATGCTGAGCATAAAAATTCCAAATTCATGGACAAATCAGAGAACCAACAACTTCTAACATTTCTCTCGACAAACAAAGATATGAAACAAGATAACTTGCTATATGAAGATTTTATAACCTCCCAAACTATTGAGCGATGATTTAGTCCAGCAGCCATGACATACTCTGCATAGATGAAGTCCCAACTGAAATCACAAAGACATGAAACAAGACTAAATATGGGCTCTGAACAAAAAGAATCACTCCTGGACATGCATGTACATTTAAAGTTTCAATTGTTACAGGCAATAAAGTAGAAAGTATATGCATATCCCAATAAGCAACTTAAAATTGATCTATGACATGCATTTGGAATACTTAAATGATGATAAAAATACCCTAAACTAAGATGAAAGGATACGTAAAATTCATGAAAATATATTTGCCAGCTAAATTTTCTGAAATCATAGGCAAACAACTCCTGTGCTTCCTACATATAATGGTCTTCCCTCAACCAATTAATGTAAGAAACAAAAGAAAAAGAAATTAAAGGATAATGGGGGTCTGCATTAGATACCTGAAATTGGTCACACAAACAGAGCGAATGCCTGCATCTGCTGCTGCACGACATGCAACTGGGACAACATCCGAGACCTGTTTTCTCATGTTAGCTTTACAAGGATCCACCAAATATACAATATACAAATTTTATTTTTGAGGAGGAAAAATTCATGTTCTTTTTAAAAACAGTTGTAAAATATTTAAAGTTTTTTGGATAAGCTTTTGGGGAGAAAACTGCAGAATCTGAAAATAATCAGATCTTAGAATTTTCTTACAAGATAGGAATGTATTTCTGAAAAAGAAAAATGGTGATAAACAAGAGAAACAGTTGTGAGAAAGAAAGGGAGACTGTTTTCCAGACAAAAAATCTTGCTGAATTTAAAATTTACAAGTCATATACCTAATTTTTCTTAGAGATGGTAAGTAATTTTTCCAGAAAAAGGGGACAAACGCAAACAAACTACTTTTTCATAACTATAATCAAATGCAAAATTACTTCTGTTACCTAAAATCTTTATCAAACAATCAATTTTTTACCCATCCTTACAACTACCTTTTTCAGAAGTCCAAACTAATGTGTTAGAAGTTATTATAAGCATTATGAATTAGTTATCAGTTTCCCTTTCACTTTTGTTTCCAATAAAAACGGGAAGGACATGTAATGTACCACTAAGTCAGCTTTGATAGAGTTCAGCCACTCAGATTCTTGAGCCAAGATTTTTGCACGGGGCTTCACTGCGGTTTCAGAATACTAACATAACCACAAACAAGCAAGGGATAAGCAATAGAAAGAAAAAATATTAAGGCGTCTACCTCAAAACTCAACAACTATAAACAATCCAAAAGGCAATGTCATTGCCATACCTTAGCCAAAGAGGCAAGGCGATCAACGGTCAACGCATCTGCCTGAACAGCTCCACAGTCCAAAAGCACCTATTTTACACAGATGGAAAAACAAACATGAACTTTATAAGCAGTCTCTTTAAAGCATTGTACATGTATACAAATTGAAAATTCTCACAAACAGTTCGATCTGATCCGGTTTGCTATCTATTGCAATTGGGATCAACATGACACTAAAAGAAACTCTACCGAAGAACATTAACAACCCTTAAACAACATTTTTTTACAGCACAGAACTCCCCTTTTTCATAAAAATCATGAAGCTTCCAAAAGCAACAAGGATAGACTACGATCCACAGGTTACACATAGGCGTTTAGACATTACTTCTTCCTTAACAATCATATCAATTGTTAACTAGATTATGAACACTGCCTTCGGATAGCATTATAAAGAGACTTTAAAGATAAAAGAAATAGATAAATAAGCAAAAAATTCAAACTCACTTTGCGAATGAACAAGCGAGGAGACTGTATTTCAGTGGTGAAAACAAAATCAGGAGCACCAGTGACGACGTGCACATCATGCCCCGCGAGAATCAAATGCCGCACCACCTAGCATACAATTCGAATAAAAAAGAAAAACTCACATCATAACAAAACAAAAAAGAAAAAACTACCCCACCAAACAGACACAGAAAAATTCAAAAAATTTTTCGTTTTATAGCAGATGATCAAGGCCAAAACTAAAAACCCATAAACAAAAAGCAATTTTTAAGAATGAGAGATAAAGCGCCCATTTAATTAGAAAAACAAAGGTGGCTTGGCATAGACAGAGACCTCAGTGACTCGAGTGGCATGGCCAAAACCATGACCAGTGACATAATACGCAAATACTAGGTGCTTTGTGGAAGCTGAGACTCCGTCACTCTCTTGCTCGATCCTCATTTTGCAGTGATTCAACTTCTTTCAAAGTCTCCCACAAGAGAATGATAGTACTGTATGTTTCAGGTGATAAATTGGTGCTTTTATATATTATCCATGAAGAATGAATGAGTGATAATTAATTAATTATTTATTAATCACCTTTTTCTGTTATTATTATTTATTTACTTTTCTTAAGCTATTTCATCAATTTTCTTAATTTTAAAAATGTAACAACAACTATTATTATATTTTACGTAAACTAGAAAGGTTGATCTAAAAATTGTAAACCTTGTTATCATTAACTATATAAACTGTTATTATATATTAGTTATAAATTCTATCATTCACAAATTAAAACAGTAATATTTGTTTGTTAATTATTTTAATAAATAGAAAAGAATAACATATTATATCTTCAAAAGGCAATATAGTTACTTAACATTTTATTAATAGTGGTCAAATTAATTAAAATAAATAATAAAACTAGAAACAATTAATTCTACATCAAAATGGGCTTTGTTTAAGTTAAATAGAAGGATATTTTTAAACAATGATATAAAATAAAATTGAATAAATTAAAATTTATTTATATACAAGTATATTAAATATGAAAAAAAAATGTTTGTTTTGAATCCATAGAAAAAATTAGTCGTAAAGTATACCTTTTCCCAATAGCATACTATTCTTTGTTACTTTTTATAATAATTATTTTAAAAATTATATAATTTTGTTAATTAAATGTTGTATCCTATCTTTAATAGAACGATTGATTTCTTATCATAAGTAACAGAAAACTGATATGTTGTCGGTAGAATTGAACATGGAGATTTTAAATTGATAGTAATACATAACCATAAGCTTTTTATTCATATTTATATTTTAAAAAAAATAAATTTGCATATTTGAATATTGAATTTCACTTTTTTTAACAAAATCAACTACTGCTACTTTTACACATCCATAATTGTTCTAGAAGTTATTTCATACTAATTATCTAAAATTTGATTTTCTTAAAATTATTTAAGTTTTGAAAAATTAGTTTTTTATCTTAAAAGTTTTACAACAAACATTATTCAAACAAATTCAAATATGTAATGTGTAATAGATATATAGAGCAAGAACACGTTACGTAGTTGTTATTATTATTCAATAAAGGTGTTTTGGCTAACGAAAACTAAATTTGCATATTTTAATCTTGAATTTCACTTTTTTTTTTTGAGAAAATCAGTTGCTGGTACACATAGAAGTTATTCCATGTTAATTATCTAAAATTTCATTTTTCTTAATTTAAGTTATGAAAATTAAGTTTTTCTTATCTTAAAAGTTTTACAAACATTATTCAAGCAAATTGAAATATGTAATTTGTAATAGTTATATAGAACAAGAACACTTTTAGTAGTTTTTATTGTTATTATTCACTAAAAGAATGTTCTATTATTTAAAAAAGTTTATATTATTTCTTATTTTTTTATTTTAATTTTTTTTAAAACTATTGATAGTTAAAAAAACTACAGCATTGTAACATAAAATATTATATCCTAATATATATCACAAATAAAAATTACATTCAAATTATAAATCTTAGTTACATAATGTAAATATTTATTTCAAAGATTACACGTTCTAAAATACCAACGTTATATATACATATATATATATATATATATATATATATATATATATATATATATATATATATATATATATATATATATATATATATATATATATATATATATATGATGTCAATTTTTTTATATAACCATTTAGATTACTAATTTAATCCTTACTTTATTCTTTCAGAAACAAAAAATATTTAATATAGTTTTCATTTTAGTGTTCGTAGAAAAAGTTATTATATTTATTTAATATTCATCAGTATTTTTATATAAAATATTTATTTAATTACCCACATAAAAAAAGAAGCTTTTTTCAACCAAAACAAAAAAAAAATCTAAATCTCCGGATTATAACATCATTTTATTTTCAAAACCATGATATTAATATGAATTATTTAATGAAACATATCACTTAAACAATATGTTAATATAATCCATTCGTACTATACCCAAATTGATATCTAACCAGATTTAAACATTAAATAAAAAAATTTTATTATTTGCATCGTCAATGTAATTATTCAATTAAAAGAGATTTAATTACAAATAGTTAGAGTATGAAAAAAAAAAATGGTGATGATGGTGTTGAAGCGATGTGGATGGATAGGGATGCACGGATGCGTGTGAATTGAGAGTTCAGTTGCGTCCAAAATTTGTTCAGATCTTATGATATGATATGGCAACGAGTTCATTGTCTGCTTCGTTTTGTCATAATTGTTGTTTGAGATTGAATGTTATGTTATTTCGGATATTGTTGAGTTTATACTGTTGAAATGAAAGGTAGAAGGACAGTGATATCATTGTTTTCTTTATACGAACATACCAAATATTATCATTATGTACTGTTCTGCAAGGTGAGTACAGTGGGAAAGGATTTGTACTCTTATGTTATGCAGCACTTTAGGATAAAAATTAATAAAAGTAATTCTGAAAAGGATTCTAAAGTTTTCTCAGACAGAGGCTTAAAAGGGTAACTAATGACGCATTTTTTACAATATTTTAATTCTACCCTAAGATTCTTGGAACATTATGACATTATGTATAGTGTTTCGAAATGGAAATTTTGGAATGTTTTGTGCATTTTGGATATTGTTTTTTGGATTATTGTTCAGAAGATGATATTGTGAAAATATTAATGTTGGTGTTCGGTGGTCCAGATTGAATGTTCCATAACTTAAGAAAATTAAATTGATTTTATAAATGGTTAGGATAAGTAGTAGTGGTGATTCTGAACCAAAAGTACGGGTGAGATCAATTGTCATTGTCTTTGTACAGTGGAGTGAACTTGGGGCACCCAATCACATTAATGATTATGTCCAAGAGAATTTGCAACAACAAAAAACCATAATATAATGTAATGTAGTCTAAGGTTTGCATATTGTTATATTTCAGTGTTTTCCTTAATAAGTTATTGAGTTAATAGTTGTGAGAAATTGAATTTGCAAATTTTAGTAGCTTAATATTTTTTTAACTAAAATTTTCAAATAGTATACAAATAACATTCATACATAAATTTAATCACAAATATTCAAAACTTGAATTGATAAAATGAATACGAAACTTGTAAAATGCAATGTTAAATGTTGGAACTAGACTATACTTAGTACTAATATGAAATCTCTTTGTTATTCATAATTGCATTTTCAACATTCCAAGTTCTATAGAACAAGCTAATTCATTAATTTTAGCCCTATAAGAATTAAAAAATAATCAATCAATTCCTTTATTATTATATTTGATTATTGGTTTAAAAACAAAATTATTCATAGAGAGTATTCTTTGCGGCGTGGTAAAAAAATAGAATGACCTATCACGTATTTTGCCATATTATCATCATCTTTTCTAGATCAGAAACTTTAATTTTCATTCCATTAGTGTGTCGTCATGTACCATACTCAGGCCATCATCTTCTCTATGTCATCGGATCACCATTGAACCTGCAGAAAACCTAAAAATCACATAATCATTAAATCTACAGAAAACCTAGAATTCCCAAATCTGCTTCAAACATTAACCCTAGCTCGCGCAACAATCACAAATCTTTTTATCCAAACCCTAACTCGCGCAAATCGTGTTCAACTCCTAAATCAAAACAGAGATCCTTCATCGCAATAAGTTGCAAAACCTATATCATCTTTCTTGTGCATTATCATCAACATAAATCGCAAAAACTCAATTCATGATGAACCCCCAATTCCCGAAATCACGCCTCTTCCGTGAAAACCTGTAATATCCCAAATCGCACCACCATTGAACTTGTTCAACCTCCATTGATGACGCAAAATCATCTGCAAGGAATGAAACCCCCATATTGTTTTCCATTAAATCACAAAAACCTACAATAATTAAGGTTTTTTATTTGGGGAAGATGATGATGACGGGGCGAGATGATGATGTGAGTCAGCCACTGTGAGCATTATTGTGTGACAACTCATTACGTTTTTCTTACGTGGAATCTACACCGTTAACTATTTAGACGTCGTTAGTGAAAAGGACTAAATTGAACCTAAATTATGAAATAAGGGACTACATTGAACATTCAAAAATGTTTCCTGAATAAGATCATTCAATTTAAATGAAAAAATTAAATAAACTATTGAAGTGTCCATAGGTCCATTAGACCATCTATCATTGTATCAACTATAGATGTTATATTACTTCAATTTCTTCTTAGTTGTACGAAACACACATTAGAAAATTCAGAGACCATGTGCGTATTCAAACATATAAATCATTTATCAGCACATAGATGATTCATCAGATCGTTTAGTGAAACTCAACAAACTAGATTGTCTAACATTTATCCTAACTTAAAAGTGATTTTTATCAATGATTGTAGTTAAAACTCAGTTAACTCCAATTGGGTAGTTAAAACAATGAATTTATTCTCAATTATAAACCAAGAAAGCTAATATTAAATGTTTCAGATGTGATTGAAAATATGATCATCAATAAGCATTGCACCACTACCAACAAATGAAACTTTTTCTCCTCTTCAAGCTTTAAGTGCTCAATTTCATCTAACTTTATATTCACCCAGACCTATCCAAATAAGTAATAATGAGGATGAGGCCTAAAATCATCTAACCTCAATCATAGATAACTTTATAGTCATACACACCAAACCAAAAAAAAAAAACACTACCCAACCTTTATCCCCAAAAGAACAAACCTTAACAATATAACACCAAAACATGCTAAGGTTGAACTCAAATCTTTTTCCTCAACCTAGAATTTTTCCATTTCTTAATTCACCTCAAAATTAGAAACCTCAACTAAAGTTAAGTTAGCCCCGCCAAAGGCTTTGTCACTCTCAAAAGTAAGACCCTTGAAAATAGTTGTAATTAAGATGTTAGATTCTTTTTAGAAATATAAATTTTTTTATGAATAATGCTACAATAAAATACGTATAATGTTATAATGATATATGTACAATGCTATAGTGAAAATACCTTGTGAATCATGTGTTGCTACAGTAAAAATGTAGTACAAGCTATAGTACTACTACAGTGAAATGTAGTACAACTACAGTACTGCTACAGTAAAATGTAGTACAGCTACAGTACTGGTACAATAACCCTAACTTCAACTATAAATAGGGATGAGGAAATGAAGTTTTTCACAAAGGGAGCGAAATTGAGTAAGATTTTCGTAGAGAATAAGGAGATTTTAGGGATAGAATCTGAGTTGTATAGAAGGTAGAAAGAGCTTCTGAAGAGGTGTTCTTCATCTGGGAAGAGAAAAGAGGAGCTAACCTTCGCCAGTTCTTATTTTATAAATAAGTAGTGATGGTTTAATATTATTGTGGTGAAAACGGGAACTATTATTACTATTGTTTGTCTACATGAACTTCGGTGATGAAAATTTGTTTATAATCTTGTTTTGAATTTTTGAATATGTAAATGTTAATATTGTAAGTAGATGTTAATTTTTTTTATTTCCCTATGATCCTTATAGATTGATGGCTCAGGATGATAATAATGTGAAATTTGTGAAAGTTAATTGAGGAACACTTTGGCTAAGGAAAGACAAGGTACTTAAGTTATCCATTGAGACACGTCTCTCTTTTCTAGAAGTCTACTAAAAAAGCTTGCACTTTATTTCAAAAGTGGAATATAATTCTTTTATGTAAATAAAATCAACAATGTAAATTTCAAATAAATTATGATTATTATATTGAATATTGATAACGGTTCAAAACTCGTTATTTTCATATTTAAATTTGACATTAAACACACCCTTTATGACCTAGGATTAACTTGAAATCATGCAATTTGCTTAAGTTAGAGAATAAGAGAGTCAAAGTTGGTTTTCTTGGTTTTATGATTGGTTTTCCCATGATTTGGCAGGATTTATCAGGAATTGAATGAAGGAAATTGAAGAAGATAAGAGTTGGACTTAAGAGAAGGTAGAAAAGTGAAGAAAAGAAGAGTCGTAGCTACCGTGGGCGGTGAAACCACCGTTGAGCGGTGTACTCCCAAGAGAACTCTCTATTAGACACTCAAACGCCACCGCTGAGGGGTGAATTGGAGTGTTGACCATACCTCCAGGCAGTGGAATTTTCAGGGAACTATTTGCCCAACGCTCAGGCGACAGCGCTGAGGGGTGATATCAAGTGTCGAACATACCGCCAGGCGGTGTACTATTGGGCATGGGTCAGTTTCTGCTTCGATTTAAGGAATTATAAATAGATATGGACGACCTAGATGGTCTATCTTTTCACAGAAAGGACGCAGAAACACTCTTTTCACTCCTCGAAGGCGGATTTTGGATGTGGAAGCTCCAACTTATCAAATCTAGGGTTATCTTTTCATTCATTCCATTATTTTCATCTAGTTTCACCATGATTATTGTGAACTAAACTCCTTTGTTGTTGGGGAAACAATGTAATCCTATTGAAACTCTCATATATTGAAATTCTTGCTTTATTCATATGCTTTCTTTTATCAATTGTTAGAGTTTTTCCTCCATTATATTTGCATGCTTTATTTAAGACATTATTCAATAGCATAATCTTTGATTCTATCTATATGGACACGTGTGGGTAGGTCTAGACATGAGGGAGTTCTCTTGGTAGCAATATTACCTAGACATAGGGATAGGAGGACCGATTGCCTTAAGTTTTTGTGTGAATTATGTAATGCATGATTAATTGTTAGGAAGACTAGACATAGTAAACTAGTAATTAGGAGTAGGCTCTATTCACCAAGATATTGGGATTAGGGAAATTTAGAAAGTGACATTAACATTGATAAAGAAGTAGAATTAAGTAGAATTCGTAAATATATGAGAGTGGATTAGGATGAAATCATAAACCCCAACAACATCATTCATCCATATAGTTCAACTATCAATTGATCAATCTTTGCATGCATGTTTATTTTCTGTCTTCCATCTAAAACCCTAATTTTCGTTCTCTCAAGTCTTAAAAGATCAAGATATCACACGAACGTTTAGGCCTAAGAGTCTCTAGGGAAACGATACTTGGACTTACCGTTTAATTATTACTTGATACGATTTGGTACACTTGTCGGACTCTTAACAAGTTTTTGGCACCATTGTCAGGGACTCATGGTTTAACTATTCTAGTAGTGTGATTATTGATTACCTTTGACTTGATTTTTTATGTTTGTTTTTATTTTTGGTCTAATAAATTTTTTCTAGGGTTTTGTGCCTAATGTTTGCATGATGCAGTTTGGACAAGAATTTAACTATATGGACACTCAATTCTACCAAGATTATTTCAACCACTAATGGGAACCTCACTTAAACATGGATCAAAGCCAATTTGGGCAAGTTGCCAAGCAACAAATCACTCCACCTAAGGAGAATACAAAGCTTGATGAACTTTTTCAGTGGGTCATGGATACGAGTTTATCTTATATCAAAGCATGGAGGAGTTACAACAACATCAATGGCAGCAACAACCCTCTTTACCATCAGAAATGTTAGAGGACGCTCAACAACAATGGCAGAAACAACTTTCTCCATCAGAAAGCCTTGAAGAGACATTTCAACGAGTTATGCAAAGTTCCATCTCCTATATAGAACGCAGGGAAGCAAGTCGTAAAAGGATGGAGATAGAATTTGGTTGCATAATTAAGCCTCTGGATATTCTAAGGTTAATACTAAAGTTAACCCTAGGGAGGAATATCAAGTCACTATTACTAAAAGTGACAAGGTTGTTGATGAGGAAAAGATAGAGAGTGATAAGGAAAAGATAGAGGGGAGATAGAGACAAAAAGGTTGAGTGAGGAAGGTAGAGATGAAGAGAAGGAAAAAGAAGTGGTTGAGAGAAAAATAAAAAAGAGAAAATGTGTGAAAATAAAGAAGAAAATAAGAAAAAAGAAAAAAGAGAAAGTTGAGGGAGAAGAAGAGTAAGAAAGAGAGGATGAGAGGAAGAAAGAAAAAATCATATGAGAAACCCCTTCCTCCTCCAAAAAAGTATCACAGGAAGGAAAAGAAATTTAAGTGCTTTATGGAGATCTTCAAGAAATTGGAGATTAGAGTTTGTATGATTGAGACATGGAAACAGGTGCTTGGTTTTATCAACTTTCTGAAGAAATTCAATAGGAAGAAGAAAAAGAAAAGAATATCAAATAAGGAGAATATCAACACCTACTGATGGGTGTTTGAGCTTTACTGGGTCAGGCTAATGACGTTAAAAGAGCGCTTGTTGGGAGGCACCCCAGTAACCTATAAACATTATTCTTTCTTTTGCTATTTAATTTTGGTTTTGTAATTTTGGTTAGTGTTGAACATTGTTTAATTGGGTAGCATCTATTGAGAGATGCTAGATGATTATGTATTCATTGAATGATACAGGAAGGTACACCTACTGGTGGGTGTTGGTAAGTTTTGCACTTACTGATAAGTGCTAAAAGGTTTGGGTCAAGCTCGTGACGTTAAACAAGCGCTACCTGGAAGACAACCTAATTGATTGATTTATGTTGGATGTTTAATTTTGTTCTAGTTGCATTTAGGGCTTAATTGTTGCATAAGAGAGTAAAGAGAGTGAGAATTGCATGAAAATAAAAATTTGAAAGTTGAAATTAAAGGTTATAGGGTCTAAGACGCTTAAAGCAAAGCAAAAAAGGGAAAAGCCAACTCGCGCCCACCGCCAGGTGGTGAACTCACTGTTGGGCGGTGGCATCCTACTATTCTCGCGACACGCCTCACCCCTCCATACTTGAGAATGGATGACCATTAGAATGTCAGGATGAACTCTAAGACTGAGCTTCCTATATTCATACTTACAATACTTTGAAACCACCACTGAGAAGTTCCTCCTTGGAACTCTCTTAACCATGTTTCATTTACACATAAACCATCATACATCAATGCCATAGAACACATGAATTAATAAACATTAATCACATAACCTTAGACATCCATTACAAATCACAACAACACCTAAAAACCACCTAAGAAAGTATAGGAAACTGGCGCTCATGCACCCAGGAGCTAGCTCTCAGCGCCCTATCTACTGTTTTCTGGCGCTCAACGCCCTCAGGCTAGCACTTAGCGCCCTAGCCACTAGAACCCGGTGCCTAGCGCCATGAAGGGGGCACCCAGGCGCTGTATCAGAATTTGAAACTCATTTTGTATCACTTTACACACTTTTCCTACAACTTTTAATGATTCTTATGACCTTCTAAACACCCTTAAATACCTGAAATCTGATCCCTAACTCAAAATGACAACTCCAACCCAACTTACTACCTTAAACCATACCAAACTTAATTTTATCCCTTGCAATACTCAATTTTTGTTACCAATAGCTTGAACAAGTCCTAATGGACTTAATAACAGGCTTTCAATCATCACAAATATCCCAAAACACTCAATTCAAAATATCATTTGTCAAAACCTCTAAAGCTAGCCAAAACCTAGTCAAATTCAACATGTCAACTACCAAAGAACCTATCATCAATTTTCTATCATTTTTAAAGGTTCGAACCAATTTTAAATTACTCAAAGACAGACTTAAAAGTTCTAGATTATATCAGACTTACTTCCTTTAGGTTTTTATCTATCAAAACCTCCTAACTATGTTAGAAACCTTCCATTCTAAACATCATATCAGTTCATTCTCGTCATTAACAAGTTACTAAAGACTTATTAAACTGTCCAAAACCATCAATCTTCTTATCACACCAATATATCAATAACCCACTTCTCAAACCTCCATTATAGACCAAAAACCTACCTTTTTCTTACAACTGACACCACTAAAGGCCTATAACAATTTCATAACTTCAAAAATACATTTAAACCACCATTTCAATTATCAACAACAATTGTAACACTCAGCCTAACGATTTTACATAGATTTCATAGGTTCTTATATCAATACATAACAATTTCAAGCAATTTAACACACCAATAGTATCATATCAGTTTACTCATGTAGTTTAACACATTATTCCCATTCGATCAAAGATTTTGAACAATTTATTAAGCGAACATCAGATTAATCTAGCTTCCCTTAACTCACAAAGTTTCTTATCAAGGTCTAGAACCACACACTCTTTGTTTCTGACTCAAGGAACTGTAAATACACCTACAAAACATCGTAAAGAAATCAAGGAGAGTCCTTAAGACTTCTGATCAACAAGGAACTCAGAGAAAAGATCAAATTACACATGCAATGGAAATCTCCATGTATGGACTCAGCTAAAGAGTGAAGAGCAAAAATGAGATGAAACTTACTTGCTCTATTGTAGAAACTGATCAGGTAAAAACGTAAACCTTGTTATCGTGGTCAATTAGGCACCTCCTAATCATTAAAAAGATAACTCAGGAATTATAACTTTTAAAAAAATGATAGAGAATTCAAGAGAATGATTTTAGAAAGAATTTGAGTGTTTAAGATAAGGAGACGATTTTAAGAAATTTTATTTATTTAATCAACTTATTTTAAATTTTAATATTTGATCTAATTATTTTAAAACACTTACCAACTCTAATATTTTATTTTCTATATTCTTACCATTATTTTTACTTTTTACTATTTACTTTAGATCGTACCATTAAAAAATGTTGAAACATAATTTCTTTAACTCTAAACATGGGTAATTTCAAAAAAATTAAAACTTTTAAAATCTATATATTTTAATATCTTAAAATTTTTTTCTTCTAAAGATGCATTTCATATCAAAATAACTCCATAGCAAGTTATATTATAAATTTTAAAATAATTAATTAACACAAATCACTACTTTTTACACCATCACTGTGTCAACTAAAGGTAAATAGTTTATCACATATTCATTATATAACACTTTAACTATCAATAAGTTAAATTACTAATTTGACTAAGCACAAGTTCTCTAGCCCTGTTAATAGTCATGAAACACAAATACAAATGTTCTTCCAACTCATCCAATTGCTCACTAAAGCTACATTGGTTCTTCTTCAACAACCGTACAACTCCACCATCGGCCTGAACTTTATCATCCTTCCTCTCAAGCCAAAATCTCACTGTCCTCCTCATGTGCTCCAGCTCATCATTTAGCCGACCCACAAGCCGACCCGTCGTCTCCAAGTCCTTATTCATTATATAAGTTCCTTTCGTAGCTGCGTTCAGCCGAGCCATCACCAAACCGAACTTCCTTTCTGAACCCAGATTCATTGAAGCCAACCCAGGCATAGCCACAATCAATGCAAAGCCATGAGACATCATAAGAACCACAAGTGAAGCCGTTATAGCCGCAACTAGACAGGCCGAGCCACATTTTATTTTCGCAGCTAATTGGAGCTTGGCTCGCGCCTTATCGCGGCTCGACTCGAGCCGCTTTTGCAAGTCGGAGCACTGACACTGGGTGGCCCGAACCAGACCCAACGCGGCAAACGGGTTGGAAAAGTTTGAAAATTCGGTTAAACGGGTTATTACCATTGGTGAAGGGATTTGGTTAGATGGAAGGCATTGAAGAATGGTTTTGAGTGCTGAATACTTGAGACGCAGGCGATCAATGTCTCTTAGTAGGTGGCTACAGAGAAGAGAAGCATTAGCAGTGTGTGCAAAATAGTCTGACAATAAAGAGTGGACCTTGGGCCTGCATTGGGCCATCGATAAGGCCCAAGTGACCGTGGGCTGATCCGGGTCCAATAGATGCTCTGCGAACAGACGGTAAGAAGGGAGACGCGCCGAAGTGGTGGAGTCTCTTGACAAACAAGAAGTTGATTCATTCTTGGAGTAGGCAAGGACACGTGTCCAAAACTCAGTGTATGATTCTGTACGAAACGCGTTGGCATATTCCTCACGCACGTCCAAACAGGTTTGGTGATTTGGAGAAGTGCTGCATTCTGTTGCATCTCATTGTTCTCTATACATCAGATCACTAAATGTAAAAATATCACAAGTATACATAACCACAAAAATATTATAATTTGTTATGAAACTTTATTTTTGACATGATAATACAAATGATATTTTATATAAATTTTATAAAAATATATTATAAAATTCAAAGATGAATTAGACATATATTTAGTTTAACCATGAAACTTCAAATAATTTAGATAAAAAAACATTTTATCCTATTATTAATTTAATCTATAGGTATGAAATAAGGAAGCTAATATTCGTCTTTCTTAATTTTCAACATCTTAGACACTATATCTGGATAAACATAAGGAATTCGTTTTGATATAGTGTAATTGGATTTTGTCAGGGAAATCACGATAATCTAGTAAATTTGCTTAAGCTTCATAACAAGATTGAAGATGTAATTTTCAGTATCATTTTTGTTTATAGAGAAACTTTGTTTATCTTCATCAAATTTTCTGATGCTGATTATAACTCCTGTAGGCCAAACTAATGAAGAAAAGGGAAAAAGAAATGAACAAAGAGAGGGAAAAGAAGAACATGATGACCTGAATACGAAAGCAACTTTTTGATACGGCGAACCAATTTGATCTTCATTCCTTAATGTGATAGACACTGCAAATCAAAAGAAGGATACGAGAGAGAAAATTCAGAAGGCATGCAATGAGAGAGAGGAAATTAAATTGGATATTAACCTTTCTGAGATGGTACTGTTCTTTGTGAGAGATGGAATTTTGGTTTTCTTTTAATAATGCAAAACGCAGCTGCTTTTCTGCTCTTGCTTGTAAGAAAGAGCTATGAAAATAAGGCAATGTAGTGACATCTTGTAGTGTACGCGAAGGGTACTTACACTGATGGATTTGGCGTGATGGAACGAAGGGAGTTCTAGAATTGTTTTCTGTTACCTCAAAGCCAACTAATTGCTTCTAAGTAAAATCAGAAATGCCACTTCCTTATTGTTTTTGTTTCAAGTAGAGGAAATACCAAAAAGAAAATCATTCCAAGTTAGTAAAACTGAACTCTTTCTTTTCATTTTATTTTGGTTTATTAAAAAAAATAGGTATTTTACAATATAAAAAGTAAAAAATAATACATAAGAATACTAGGTTTGCAAGAATAACATAATAATCTAATATAAACCCTAAACAAGAATAACAACTTTAACATAATAATCTAATAAAAACAATCATAAGTTTTAGGGATTTAGATGGTTTGATTATTATTAGGAATGATCAACAAACACAAATCTTGTTACAATAAGTTTTTAACTCATGATTATGACATCTCTTTTGTCATGATTATGTTTGTCTTGTCTATATATACTAACTATGTCAATATACATTTATCTATTCATAAGTTAGATGATATTAATTATGCGACTTGGACTTTAGATGTTAAACTTTTGCTTAAGAGTTACGGGTATGTTGATCATATTACTCAGAATGTGACAATTAAGCATTGATTCCACTTCAGTTATTCGTTGGTTGAAAATTGATGCTCAATTAAGCATTGTTCTGAAAGGTACCCTTCAGTTTTCTTTAAAACAAATTTTTCATTCCTACGAAATATGTTTTGAAATTTAGGAACATGCCAAATTATTATACACCAATAATACTTAACGTCTTGATAAGATTTGTTATGATCTTTTCAACGTTGTTGCTCCTCGACATCAAGACTCTATGACTGATTATATGAGTAAAATTCATGTTTTTTTTCATGAATTTAATTTATTGCCTTCTGCCTCTACTCATGCCCAATAAATAGAGCAAATATCATAGTTCTTCATGTTATTAGCGTTGCATGACCTTGCTGATGAATATTCTCATATCTGTAATCATATTTTGGGTTCATATGTTGTTCTCACTTTGACTTCTACTTGTTCTACACTTTTGTGTGTACCTAGTAAACAAATCAATGATACATTTGTTTCTTCTACGTTGCATCTCAATGTCATAATCACAATCACTCTCACAAGCTAGGGAAAGGAAGTATCAAGTGTAACCATTTTGGCAAGCTAGGCTACAAATTGATAAGTGTTATGCATTACATGGTCACCTTTCTAGATTTGTTGCTATTGTTCACACTACTCCTCAATGGAATAAGGATCAACAACGTTTATATATATATATATATATTCGATTTTGATGGATTTTGAGAATGAAATTGTTATATTTCTAACCTGATTGAATTGTACGCTTGAGTCTTTTATAAATTAGCTTACCTTGAGTGGAGTAGGCATTGGGTAATCAGAATGTTAATTCTTAAATAAATAGAGTAACTTGAAGGGTCTAACCCCTCGCCCCAAAACGACCTAAAGATCGTCCAAAACTGATTTTTAGAACCCTAAATTCGAGATTTCAAATAATTTAGTTATTGCCAAACAACTTTAGCACCAAATGCTCTACCAAATGCTTACCACCAGACAACTCATTACCAGACGCTTACCACTAAACAACTCGTTACTAGACGCTCTACCAAATGCTTACTACCAGACAACTCAGTACCACACACTCTACCAGATTCTTACCACCAGACAACTCCTTATTAGACAATTTACCATATGCTTACCACCAAGCAACTCCTTACCAGACGCTTACCACCAAACAACTCTTTACCAGAGGATCTACTAGACAACTCCTTACTAAATAATCTACCATACGCTTATCACTAGACAACTCCTTATCAGATGCTCTACTAGACACTTACCACTAGACAACTCCTTACTAGACACTTTGTTAGACACTTACCACCAAATAACTCCTTACCAGATGATTTACCAGATGCTTGCCATGAGACAGCTCCTTATCAAACGATCTACCAGACACTTACAACTAGACAAATCCTTACCATACAATTTACCATGCGCTTAAACAACTTCTTACCAGACGATCTACCAAATTTTAACAAAACAAAAGACCAACTAAATCATAAATGACCCAAAAATAATTCTTGAAAATGTAGGATCTTCCCCAAAATTATAAATTTAGAATTTGACTTGTCAAAACCCTTATTTTATGCCAAAAGTTCACATTTCTTATTATTTATTCTAAATCAAAGTTATGTAACATTTCATCGACTCAAAATTACCAAATCTACATACAAACCATTCAAAACATAAGTTTTACGTGTCATTCAAGTTCAAGCTACAATAAACATTCAATATATATATATATATATATATATATATATATTTATTATTCATAATATTTAATTATTCCATTGTTAAGTTTTATCTAAACTATTAAACTAAATTAATCAATATTAATTAAAGAGTTAACAGAATTTTACTATTATTAAAATTATGAATTTATTTGTGTAATTTATACTCATTTGTTTTTAAATTTGAATTCATGAGTGTTTCATTATCATTTTAATGAATAATATTCAGGGTTTAGGTTAATTGATATTTGTAATTTCAATAATATTAAAGTTTTTTAATGATAATTTTCAGTAACAGGGCTACTTTGTAAAAGCTTTCGGAAAGAGTCCAATACATATTCAGGCCCAAAATCCGTTACACGGACATTGCATACTCAATCCCTTGATGCCTATATATACACTCACCAATCCCTATCCCCAACTCGTGCTTAGGGTTTACCAGCCGCGTCACTTTTCTTCAATGGTTGCAAAAGGATAGCATTGCAATCTCTGTCTCTTAACGGTTCTGTTTTACGATTATTCTCTTCATTGATGATTTTTTACTTTCTTAGGTTTACGTTTTTTTATCGCATGAGGGTCTGGAGTTTGGCTCTTTGGCTTTTTAACCTGTGCCATAGAGATGAATGCAGCACCCAATATTGACTTCTTTCAACCTTTTCACTAATATTCGCTTCCATGTTTGTTTAATCAGTATGCGGATCTTTTCGCTGAGGTTGATACATTTTTAATTTCCTCTGCGATGAGTTTTGATCAAATTTCTTGCCCTTCGTTATTTATTACCGTTTTTTATTAAGAAATTGTGAAATTGATGATTCGAGGGATCTGAAATTATGGTTATTGAGTAGTAATTCAGGCAGCCTACTTGCCACGATAACTACATGGCATGAAAGGTGTTAAACTGCTCGTATATAAAATGCTTTTGCTCTTCAGACTTGCTGAAATTATTTTGAAGCTGGTCTAGTAAGCTCAAGTACATTTTTTTTATCATTACTTTCAAGATTCTCCATTTTATTTCCTCTTAGTTATATTTTGTTTTGGGATGGCAGAAATTGATTTTATATTGATTATTCTTAATTAGTGAAGTTGATAATTTTTTTTGTCAACTGTGATCATGATTCTGCAGAAACTAGCACCTCTGGTGTTCAATGTTCGTCGACATGGAAAATTAGGTCTCTTGCTGTTACAAAATTTAAGACACATATTTAAATGATTTAAAAAGTAAAAGAACAATTTAAAATTTAAAAGTAAAATATTCATATCAGTAACTGATTTATATTCTTAATAGGTAAAACAATTTAAAAATATCAAAAAGAGAAAAAGCTTGGTTGGCTTGAATATTTCTGTTGCTGCCTAAATTCTTGAGAGCCCTTTAGGGGCAAGGCAAAAGTGAGGAGGGTCGGAGTTTATAACAGAATGTTTTTCTTAGAAATTTTTTTTAACAATTATATTTTCTATTATTGTTTATTTGGATTGCTTAGTTTAATTTTTATAGTTATTAGAATTTAAATTTAAGTTGATAAAATTGATTTATTTGGTGAATTTAAAGAAAGATTGAAATTTATGAATACATAAATAGGTCAAATTTTGTGAACAAAATCTTCTTCAATTGAGCTTTATTTTGAGAAAGGAGAATGTTTGGGGGTCATGTTATCGAGAGTTAGGTAAACTCGTGAATAAGTTTATAAAATTATATATTTTTAAATAAATAAGATTTAACATATAATAAAAGTAGAATTTTGACAGTGTTATAAAAACAATTAGACATAGAAATCTCAATTGATTTTACAAGAAAATGCATTTATTTTTGAATTAACTCGGAAGTTACATCACCTAAAATAGGGTTACAATGGTTTAAGATTTACAAAATTCATTAGCACATATTTAAAGATCTAATTTTTCCAATCATTTTATTCAATTCATATATAAAATATAAAATTTACATGTGAGGGAGGCCTTTATTTCCATATTTATAGGATTAATATTATGGATGATTTTGTTTTGAAATCCTTCGGTACTAATATTTTATATGGACATTTGTCATTCTTTGGCTTAAACCATCTATTGGTCCTTATATTTGTGTGCAAATCTCAGTTTGGCCCTTAAGTTTTGTAAAAATGCATACATTTGAATTTTTTATTTTAGGCTTAATCCCTCCCTTGGTTATGGGTTCTTAAGTTTTTTCTCAAGTGCTTATGAAATGCAAACATTTTACAACATTTTATCATAACTGTTAAGTGTATCTCACACGTTAACTTTGAAATGAGCTGTAATTTATTTATTTTTTATGTTTTAAAATCATTAAATCCACGAGACTATGGTCTTTCTTTTTCCTTCCGATCAATGATCACATTTTTTATGTTTTAAAATCAGGGGCTATGATCTTTCTTTTTCCTTCTAATCATTGATCACACTTCACTTATTCCTCTACCCTCAAACCCCCAAACTCACACCTTTTCTTTCTCTCAATTATGACCCAATTGAGACAGTTCAAAACACTCACACCTTTTCTCCCTCTCAAACTAAAAAATGCCGCGGTTGTCGACAGTTCAAAAATTATTAACCTAATTGAGACAGTTCAAAACTTGAAGACCGATTTTCACACAAACATAAGGACGTTTGAGACAACTTAACGGTGAAATGTGTGCATTTTTACAAAAATTATGACCCAATTGAGACAGTTCAAAACTTGAGGACCGTTTAAGCCTATAACAAATTTATGCATTGATGTGAATTTTTACAAGATATCTGCTTCTCTTAAAATTCAAATTATTTGTTTAATATTATTATATTATTATATTATTTATTACATTATATTTTTAAAATATAGTTTTCATGAAAATAAAAAGAAAAAAAAAATCCAAAAATTGTCTAATTTTTTCGCTTTGTTTTTCGAAACTTTCTTTTTTATTAAATTTCACTCCCTAAATTTCCATAGTTGGAAACAAAAGGCACATAATTGTATATTATTATATTGTAATTAATTATAATAAAATGTTTTTTAGTCACAGATAAAAATATATAATATTAAAGGATCTTGAGTTTTTAAATTCAGATTGAAATTATGAGTTAATAAAAATGAATAAAATCTTTAAATAAAAATTTAAATATTATTTTGGTCTTTATATTTGGTAATATTGTTTGATGTGAAATTTATTTATTTTATTTTGAATGTGATATTTATTTTAGTAAATTTTGTTTAATATAGATGTAGTCTTAAGAACATAAAATAAATAAATATATATATATATATATATATATATATTATTTATTTTATTATATTATGTTGTTAAGTATATATATATATATATATATATATATATATATATATATATATAAATATAAGCATGATATAATAATATAGTTAAATTATTTATGGATAAAGGATGTCATATTTTGACGGATGCTTGTTAAGACAACTTTTGTGTCTCTCATCTAAAATAAGCCTTTTCAACTCATCATGGGTTGCCACATAAACCCTACCTTTAAACCTCATCATGCTATTGAACCCCATAACAAAGTTCTTAGCTTGTTTAATACGCAACAACTTAGTGGTATGTCTCAAGTTAGGATCTAACAACGTTTTTCCTTGATCATCCCAAAGAAATCATTAGTTATAATAAGTTGATTACAACTAATGTGATCAACATGCAACTCTGTACCTAGATTTAGGTCATTAACTACTCATTCAACTCAAGCTCTTTTATCTATTTCTAAGTGATACATATGATCTTTTCTTAAGTGATACATGAATTGAAACTTATAGTCCTTTAAGAACTCCATTAATTTCCTTTGTCTCATAATTAGCTTCCTCTGATTGAATATTATTTGAGGTTCTTGTGATCACTGAACATATGAATAATTCCTCTAAATCTAAGACGAATACCATAATTGCTAACTCTAAATTTTCAATGGGGTAGTTTCTCTCACGAGCTTTCAACTGTCTTAAAGCATAATCGATCACCCTCTTCTCCTCCATCAACACACAACCCAAGCTTTGATGTGATGCATCATAATGAACTTCAAAAGGCTTACTTGTATGAAGAGTCATAAAGATTAGTGCACTAGTCAACCTTTACTTCAACTTTTGAAAACTCTACTCGCATTAATCATAATAAGAACAATGTGTTAGAATCGTGTAGTGGAAAAAAACCAAGAAAGAAGGGTGGGGGTGATGAATATCACCCGAAAGGCTTACAACATGGGTCTATGGACGAGCCCAACTCCAATCTCCTTGTTTCTAAATATCTAAATAGTGTAGAAATGTATAAGTTTTCTTTTATATTATTTATATTTGGTACTTTTGGACAAGTTGTCGGGCTCATATATGTTTACAACGGAGCTTTTTTGCACTTAGTTGAGCCCTTCTACACCTGGACGAATTCTTATGTACCTGGCTGAGCTACCCCTTTTGTTAGTCGAGCTTTACTGGCTACCAACAGAGTTCTTGTGCACATGATCGAGTTCGTATGTATCTAGCTAAGCTTTCCCTCCTATTGGTCGAACTTTATTAATTACCAGCTGAGTTCTTCTACACCTAGCCGGGTTCTAGGGTCAACCTGCTGAGCTCTTTTTCTTCAAGACCAACCTGTCGAGCTCCAAGACCGACTTATTGGTCTCCTAGACCAAGATGCTAAGTTGCCTTGAAGACCAACCAGGTTGTCAGGCTCTCTTAACAACTAGGTTAACAAGCTCTTTCTCCTAGACTGAGCTATTGAGTTGGCTGGAGTCGGGTTTTCCTTACAGTTGGGTTACCGAGTTATATTTCAGCTGAGCTACCGAGCTCGTCTGAAGGTTGGGCTTTAGAGTTCCTATGAAAGCTAGGTCACCGAAACTCCCCTGAAGACTAGTTGTCGAGCTCTTTCTTTCAGCCGAGTTTCCAAACTCTCTTTCAAGCTGGATTGTTGAGCTTTCTATCTAAGTCGGGCTATCAAACTCTTCTCTTAAGCCAGACTGACGAACTTCCTAACTAAGCTGGGTTGCCGAGTTTTTCTTCCCAAAGGCTGGCTTGCTTTCTAGAGGCATATTTTTCATGTTTTGCGCATTTCTCACGTGGAATAAAGTTATTAACACATGGTGTGCCACTTGTCCTTTGATCCATGAATTGTGGCATGAAATTAGGGCAAGTAGTTAGTGTAGAGATGAGCCTTTATTCTTATAAATAGAAGGCTCTGCACCATTTTAAAGACATTATTGGATGTTTAGTAAGACTTTGTTGAGATCGCTCCAGATTTTGGTATTGAGAGTCACTGGCTAGAGGTTCCCTAAAGCCTCCTTTATCCTCCTTCCTTAGATTAGGTCTAATCCTTCTAGGAATTTGTATTATCTCCTTACATGATCACATCCATTGAACCAATTCTTCATCATCGTTCTTCTGCTAAGTCTAGATCACAATGAACATGGTAATCAAAATGTCATGAAGTGATATCGAGGTCGTCATCTCCAACATTAAACCTCATATTCTTCATTGCTTTCGCATTAATATGAATTCACTCCAATTCATGCGCCTATGAGCTTGGAGGAGAATTCATCGGGGAGGGGATGAGGATTGATTTAAAAATAAAGCCATGTTTTTTAAGAAATTTTCCCTTTGTAAAATCTGACTTAGTAATAAAAATAATTCTTTAAGATAATAGTAGATAAATAAAGAGTGTAGGAAAAGAGAAATTTGCACAAATAATTTTATACTAGTTTGGACGAAAAGATTTTATAACTAGTGGTTAATCTCTCCAAAGAGGGATTAAACAATAATTAAAATAAATCACAACTTACAATAACATAGAAGATAGTTTAGACCTCTCTTGAATTCACAAGAGATGAAAGACACCTTCTTTGAAATACACAAGGGATGAACACCTCCTTTGAATCACACAAAGGATGAAAAATATCTTTTAGCAACAACAACAACACTCAATCACCCAAGAACTCACTTGGTGAAAGTTATTGCTCTACCCACACTAGGGTTTTCATATCCCCTTTTCACAAACAAAGAGAGTTTCTCTAGCAGTCACAATCTAAACCTCTAAGTGAAAAGTTATTTTAGAAACTAGGTTTAGCTAAAATATATAGACTCTTACTTTTGAAAATTAGATCATGCAATTGAAGAGTCAAGTCACAACTGCCACTTATAATCGACTTCGTCAAGTGATAATCGATTATCACATAAAGCTTAAAATTTTTTTTCTCGATGTGATAATCAATTACTAGAAGGTGAAAATTGATTAACACATACTCTGTTTGTGAAAAATTGGATTTCATTTGGATAATCGATTATCAATAGTGATAATCGATTTTCAAAGAGGTTTTTATGAAAAATAAAACTTTCCATGAGTGCTTTGCTGCTTGGGCTTTGCTTTCTTACACTTGATCTTTTAATTTAAATAATATACACAAATTACAAGACTTTAACAACTAAATTCTTAACTTTTCAATGTATCTCTTTAATCCAAACATTTTTTAAGTCTTCAACATTATTCCATGAGTGATCATCATCAAAACTCTTTATTGTAGCAAAATGTTGATCTTCTTCTTTTGTTAACAATCTTCCCTTTTTTATAATGATAAAAAATTATTGAAGACTTGTGATATGTCCTGTTTTAAACAAGTAAATAGACAAAAATAGTTAATCCAGAAGAGAGATAGATAAATTTTTCCACTTTTTAAAATATAAATTAGTACAATATATCAACATAATCATATATCTTCACCTCAAAGAGGTACAAGTGATCATAAGATATCAAGACAAATATATCTCCCCTATATTTTTATCATAATTAAAAAGAATGATCTTATGATTGAAGAGTTCCCCCTAAATCATTTAACTTAACAAAAATTTAACTCCCTTTAAATGTAATATTCCCTTTTTTAATAAGAGTAAACCTTTCTAAATTCCACTTATATCAACCCTTAACATCCAAAGGGACTTTCTTGATTTTGAGATAATTTGTAAAACAAAAAAACTTTTATTCCCCAAACACTTATTTGGGAATTTTAGGTTAGAAACATGTTACTTCATAATAGGTATCCAAACATATTTTGCATTAGGAACATTAAAATGTTTTATTCTAGATTTATTTGAAGTGTGCCCTTCTTTCATACAATAAAATCATGTTATATAATTTGTATTCCTAGAATAAGGCTTACCTTTCTCTATCCATACAGTATGTGGTCTTTTATCCTTATTTTTAAGGCTTGCTTATTTTATGAGAATCCTTTTTCTTAAAAAATGGCTTTTCAAAATTTTTATTTTTAGTTGTAACTTCAAGTAATTTTTCAAGAATGTCAATGTCAAACATAAGACTTTTACAAGATGCACACTCAATAGGTGCCTTTCTACTTTCTTCTAAAGTTGAAATTTTGTTATTTAGAGGTTTTACTTCTTCCAAAGATTTTTTAAAATTATTTTGCAAGGCTTTATATTCTGATTTCAATTTTCTATATGCATAATTTAATTTTTCAGATTCAACATATAATTCTTGAAATGTATAATGTAATTCATCATAATTATTTGACTCACTAAAAACACTAGAATTACTAACCTTGTTGCAGCTTGATTCAATTTCATCTATCAACCAAATGTTAGCTTCTTCATTTGAATCACTTGAACTTGATGATGAGCTTGAATCATTCTCCATTTTTTTTCTTGAAGAATGTTCTTCCATTCTTTTCTCTACTATTTTTAGTATTTGTAAAGTCTACTTTAAGGTGTCCTGATTCTCAATACCCCGTAACACTCAAATTTAAAGGAGGATCCTTGATTCTCTTTTTTTTTTGTGTTGGCCTTTTTTCTTCATAAACTTTATGAACGTTTCATCATTAGGTCCATATTTTCACAATCAGAATCATCATCTTCTTTAGGACTTCTACTTTTGATGACCATACATTTAAAAGTAATATTGCTTTTTCTTCTTTAATCCTATTCTTCTTCAACCTTCCAAGTTCAAGCTTGTGCTCTCTTAACTTACCAACAGGAGTAACGACAAACATAATTGTAAGGTTTTGGGACTTCGTGATGGTTGTTACCTTTGACCGTCATGTCCTACTCAAAGATTTCAAGATTTTAATATTAAGTTCATTAATATCGAAAGCCTTACCCAAACCATTGAAATGATTAACAATGTGTGTGAAACGCTTATGCACATCATAGATGGTTTCTCTTTGTTCATCCGCAACTGTTAGCGGAATGACAAGTGTACCATATCGTATCAAGTAATAAAAATGGTAAAACCCATTATCGTTGTAGTTAGGTAGCTTATATACCCTTAAGAAGTTGTAGAATTAAGAGATGTAAGACTTAAAACAGCCTTGAGAGATGTTGTCCAGACTTAAAGGCCTCAAAGTCCCAGATCCTTTAGTTTTCTCCATCTACTTCATCTCCTAATGCTATATAAGCAACCTAAGGTCTCCTTTGTACACACACCTTTAATACCTTCAAAATTGAATATAAAGAGTGTTTTGAATTCAATTTCAGATGTAATTCTGTCTCTTAGTTTAATTTTGGGTCTTATATTGTGAAGAACAAGTGACTATCCTCCTTGGCATTTATCTTAGATCCTTTCAAGTGCCATGCCTTCTAATTCATAAGTTTCCTTTCCTTTCTCTCTTACATATTTAGTCTTTTTAATTCCATTTCTTAATTGTTCTTATTTAGTTCTTAGGCTTATTTCTATCTAGGCATGTTGTTCCATAACATGTGGTATCTAGAGCCTTAGGTTGTCATTTTTAGGGAAGCATGCTAGGTGTAGGGTTGGGCAAAAAATACTGAACTATACTGTACTATAGTTAATTGTACTATATTATAGTAAAAAGAACTCAACCATTTTTACTATAACTTAAATATATTGTTTTATGGTTCAAGTTTTAAAAACTGAACTAAAAATAACTGTACTGTCTAAAAAAAATCACTTTGTCCTAAAATAATTATATATTTTTTTTAATTCTTTCTCTTATGTAATTATTTACAAGTAAATTTATTAAAAAAAATGGTCTACTTTGTTACAAAAGTGAAAAACGTTGAGTTAATTTATCTTTAAATTTATTTTGTTATATGTTAATTCAAATATATTAAATTTAACTATTTGATTGTTAACATTCTCTTTTTACGCATTTGGTATTAGATGAATTTCATATAAATTGGACTAAATATATTAATATTATTTTCCATTCTATTCAATACTTTTTAAACTAGTAGGGCCGCATTAACTTTATCCAGAAATATTTATGGAAGAAAAAATAAAAAGAAGTTTATTTTTTCTGTAAACTACATGTAATTTTTACCTTAAAAATTAATGAGATGAAATTTTACAAACAAATTTATACATAGACTAATTAATTTATATACTCAGGTGGTTTTTTCTCTCTTTCTAATAAGAGTATTTTTCCTCTAAAAAAGGTAAAAATAGTATAGTAGTTAAAATTAGTGCAGTTTACAATTCAATTAGTACTTTAGTTTAGTTTATATTGTAGTTTAGTACAATTTACAATTCATTTAGTAGTTCAGTTCAGTTTATATTGTAGTTTGGTACAATTTACAATTCAGTTAGTAGTTCAATTCAATTTATATTGTAGTTTAGTATAATTTAGTATAGTACAGTTCAGTTTGATAAAACAAAAAACAGTTCAGTTTGTGTGAACTATTTTACAGTTTAGTTCAGTTTAAACAAATTAGTTTTTAGTTCAATACAATTTTTAACAGTACAGTGCAGTACAGTTCCATTTTCCCACCCCTAGCTAGGTGGAAAGCATTTTCTTTTGTTCATCAACGCTCAACACTCACAGTTCTCGCTCAATGTGGACGTGAATTTTCATCCAGTTTGTTTGTATGATATCTTACGCATTTCAACTCCGATTTGAGTGAAATGTTTTTCTACAGTTTCATTTACATGTTAGGAACAATATCCAATCCTTATTTCAATTTAATTCCATCATTTACTATTATAATTTGGTGATAATTCATTCAATATTCCATATTTTGCTTGTTATTTGGGTTATTCCTAATCTCTTTGTTGTATTTTCTTATTGTTTTGTGTGTTTGTTGGTTGGATTTTTGCTTCTGGATGTTATTCCTCATCAAGTGCCTAGAAGTGGTTCACAAGTTGCTTTCTAGATGTTATAAACAGAACCTTCCAGCACAAGCAACAAGAACCTCTTGGAAGTCTTAAACAAGTAGGCTTTTAAATTGTTTTTCTTTGCCTTTCGAACTATTATTTCTTGTCTTGACTGGTCTGTTTGGAGTCCTTATTGACTGTTTAACCTTTGATTTGAGTCATATGTGATTCCTCTTTAGGAGTTTTCTAGAAATTTTTTCTTGAAATTACATTTGTAGAGTTCTTTGCATCATTGCTCTTGTATGTTGAATTGAGATGGATCAAATTAAGATTTAAGTGTGTATGCTTTGCTTCATGTTCTAAACTAATAGAGGTCTTAAACAAACATAAAATCAATCTTTTTTAAACACACATACTCAATTTTTATGTGCTTGGCCAAAACATATAGCTGTAGTAGTTTGCAAAAAACAAATAAAATAAAATCATCAATCTGTTTTCTGCTTAATATTTTCATTGTGGCTAAGACATTCTTCTAGTTTGTGTGTGTTTGACATCATATTCTGAGCCTCTATTATCATTATTTTACAGAACATATAGGTTTGAGGCATGCCAAATTATTTCCACTCATTTGTAGATCTTTCTCTTCATGTATGCATAGAGTTTTTGATGTACTTGTCTCTTGTTTGTGTCTGTTCTTTTCCAGAAATTTTTTTTAGTTGTACCTTTGTCTTGATTCCTTCATTTTCCTTGTTGTTTTGGCTCTTTTAGTTCTTTCTATGTCAATTTTTCTTGCTTTACTAGGTTCCTTTTACATAATTTTGTCTAGTAGTTTTCACTTTATTTTTTGGCCTCTTGAAGTGTATGTCTCTTGGTTTGTGTCCTTGTATTTGTTTAGGTTGATTGTACAGTTGTATTTTTCACTAATTATATGCTCTAAATTCTGACTTTGAGACACCTTGCTATCTTGAGTGAGGCTTGCAAATGAGTTGGAGTGATCTTTCCTTTTTTTTAGCCAAAACCGTGAGCAATTTTCCAAGGAGTGTATTGATGCTTTCGTTGAGTTTTGCTGCTGTTTCTAACTTGTTTTCTTGTAATTTTTCTACTGTTTTTGTTGTGTAAATATGTCTACAGGTTCAAGGCACCCTTCCTCCAAGGGATATAGCACTCATGGAAACACATCTAGCAAATTGGACATGAAGAAAACCTTCAAGCAAATCCATAAGCAAATTGATCTTCTGAAACATAGAATGGAGAAGGAGTTTAAGATGAAAGGAACGCAAGAATGTGGACATCAAGAGTACAAGCATTCTACTCATGGTCATGACCCTTCTAAGAAACATTAAGAAGATAGAGTTTTTGACCAATGCTTTCAATTGCCAAAGTTGAAATTGCCTTCCTTTCATGTAAAAGAAGACCCTGACATTTGGTTAGATTGGATAGCTAATGTAGACCAATTTTTTGTTTTTTATAGTGTAGATAAATCATTTCATGTAAAATTAGTTTGTTTAGCTTTAGAAGGATACACCAAACAATGTTTAAATAGGAAAAACTTGACCATGGCCTCACCCACGAGTACACGGGAACAATTTAAGGATATTATAATTGTGCACTTTGTGCCTCCCTACCATTTTAGGGAACTCTTGCTTAAGTTCAAACGACTTAAGCAAGGTAGACGACATGTGGAGGAGTGTGCTTGTGACCTCAAAGTGCTCATACACCGTACTAACACCATTGAAAAAGAACAAACAAAAATCACAAGGTTTACTAATGAACTTAATAGAAACATCCAAGAAATAATTGAATTCCATGATGATGAGAATTTGGATGCAGTGGTTCATAGGGCCATGAAAGTAGAAAAGCAACTCCTGCAAAAAGAAGCTTATCACAGAAAATTTTCAAACTCTTCAAGAGATTATTTCTATAAATCCTCATCATTAATGGATAAAATCGAGAATGTGACTAAAGAGCCCACTAAGAAATCTTGCCCTCATTCCTCTTCCCAACCTATATCTCCTTCTAGATCAAGTCATATTAAATTTTTTAAATGCTTAAAAACGATCATATGGCTTCTGTCTGCCATAACAAAAAGGCAATGTGCATAGAGGGTGAAGCAATTATCACTAATGAGTCACCTCTTCCTTACCTGCACCAACTTATAGCTCTTATTCCTCATCAAGTGATGCAAAAGAGAAGGTCATGCTTAATTCTTTAAATGAGGACCTACAAGATAGAAAATAAGAGAGAGTAAAAAGAAGAATATGAGAGGAAAGAAAATGAGGAGAGAGTAAAAGAAGAATATGAGAGAAGAGAAAGAGAGGAGAAAACAAAGAAAGCAAAAGAAGAACTTGTGAGAGGAAAAGAGAAGACATAAGTTTTAGAGACAGTGCTACTAAAGGCCCATTCCCCTCCTAACATTCAAATGGATCCAAGCCATGACAGAGGAGTTTTTCAATCCTTCTACTTTTTCTCTCTTTACTAAGTTTTCTTTCATTGTTCCAAACTTATTTTGTAAAAATCTCCCACCTCCCTCTTGCCTTATTTCCAACTCTTCAATCACCATTTTTGAACCACATCTTGAGTTAGTGTTACCACTTTGGTTACATTCAACTCAAGACAAAAATATTTTTTTTTTCTAAAAAAGGTCTCTTAGTTTTCACCAATAAATAAAATAAAAATCTAAGGAGAGTTTCTTCTAATATTAGTTGTTTATATACATTGTTTGGACAATATAAATTCATTCACAAAATGTTTGATAATTTTTGCAGGTTAACATTTGATCCTGGAGGTGTTCCTATGGATTATACAAGAAATAAGTCACTATACTCTCTTTTTTGTAGGTTTTTCAAGATTTGAGGTCAAATCCTCTCCAATCTGGGGGGATGATATGATCATAGATAGGACAAGAATGAAGAGTTTTAAGATTGACAAAGAAACATAAAAAGAAATAACATAGGTTTTCTTAGGCTTTTATTTTGCCTACTCTAGTTTCTAGTTTCTTTCTCTTTGTTTGTTTGTAAAGAAGCTTATATATTCCTCTTTCTTTAAGGTGCAAGAAATGTGGAACTTCACATTGCTTGGACTTAAAAGAAAGAAGAATAAATAAGTCTATTCTTTTTTTAGTTGCTTGTATTACAAGTTATCTCGTGTATAATTTTAATTTTGATCTCTAGACTAGTTAGGTAGCTTATATACCCTTAAGAAGTTGTAGAATTAAGAGATGTGAGACTTAAAACAACCTTGAGAGATGCTATCTAGACTTAAAGGCCTCCAAGTTCCACATAATTTAGTTTTTTCCATTTACTTCATCTTCTAATGTTAATAAGCAACCTAAGGTCTCGTTTGTACATACACCTTGAACACCTTCAAATTTGAATATAAAGAGTGTTTTGCATTCGATTTCATTACTTCTTTGAGATACAATTCTATCTTTTAGTCTAATTTTGGATCTCATCTTGTGAAGAACAAGTGGCGATCCACCTTGGCATTTATCTTGGATCCTTTCAAGTGGCGTGTCTTCCAATTCATTAGTTTCCTCTCATTTCTCTCTTACATTTTCAGTCTTTTTAATTCCATTTCTTAATTGTTCTTTCTTTGTTCTTATTCTTATTTCTATCTAGGCACGTTGTTCCATAAAATCTATCAACCAATGTTAGCTTCTTAATTTGAATCATTAGAGCTTGATGAAGAGCTTGAATAATTCTCCTCCTATTTCTTTTTCTTGAAGAATTTTTTTTCCTTTCTTTTCTTTACTTTCTTTAGTATTTGGACAGTCCGCTTTGACGTGTCCTGATTCTCTGTACCATGTAGCACTTAAAATCAGAGGAGGATCCTTAATTCCCCATTTTACAATTTTTTTTTGTTGTCCTTTATTCTTCATAAACTTTGTGAACATTTTATCGTTGGGTCCATATTTTTGCAATTAGAGTCATCATCTTCTTCAAGGCGACCTTAAATTTAAAAGCAATATTCCTTTTGCTTCCTTGATCCACTTCTTCATTCAACATTCCAAGTTCAAGCTTGTGCTCTCTTATCTTACCAAAAAGAGTTGCCATATACATAGTTGCAAGGTTTTTTGACTTTGTGATTGTCGTGATTGACTTCCATGCCATGTTCAAAGATTTCAAGATTTTAATATTAAGTTCATCAATATCGAAAGTTTTACCCAAACTTGTGATATGTTAACGACGCGTGTGAAAGGCTTATGCACGTCATAGATAGTTTCTCCCTGTTGCATTCAGAACATCTTGTATTATGGAAATAACTAGGCTTTCCGAGCACGTTTAACATCATCTGTGCCTTCATGAGTTATTCTTAAAATCTCCCACATTTCTTGAGCACTTTTACAAACGGATATCTTGTAAAGCTCATCCAGAGTTAAAGTAGATGAAAATATATTTTTAGTCCTAACATCATATGAAGTCTTTCTATTTTCTTCCATAATCCATTGTGAAAAGGTTTTTGGTTCCTACAACTCATTTACAATTATTGTAGGTAGAAATGGACCCTTTAACACTACATCCCAAACAAATCTATCAATAGACTGTAAAAATATTTGCATCCTAACTTCCTAGAAAGGATACTACAACCCATTTACAATTATAGTAGGTAGAAATGGACCCTTTAACACTACATCCCAAACAAATCTATCAATAGACTGTAAAAAAATTTGCATCCTAACTTCCTAGAAAGGATACTTTTCACCAGTAAAAAGAGGAGATTTATTAATAGGCGCACCCTCTACAAATGTTTGATTTTGTCCTACCATTTTCGAAATTTTGTTAATTACTATCCAAACAAGATTTGATACCAATTGCTAGAATCATGTAATAGAATAATTACTTTTGGAAAAAAACCGAGAAGGGGGTGAATTTGTTTACTAACTAAACTGTGCATTTTAAGAAATTCCCCCTTTTTATAACCAGACTTAGCAATAAAAATAATTTCTTTAAAGTAATAGCAGATGAATAAAGAGTTTAGATAAAGAGAGATTTGCACAAATAATTTTATGCTGGTTCAGACGAAAAGACCCTACGTCTAGTGGTTAATCTATCTAAAGATGGATGAACTAATCAATAAAATAAACCAAAAGTTATAATCCCAGAGAAGATAGTTTAGGTTTATAAGACACCTCTCTTGAAGTCACAAGAGATGAAAGACACGTCCATTGAAACACACAAGGGATGAAAACCTCCTTTGAGTCACAAAAATGATGGATAACTTCTTCTAGTAACAACAATAATACTCAATCACACAAGCAGTTACTTAGTGAAAGTTAAGACAAAATCGTCTATATGTCTAAACACTCTCATGTTTTGAAGTGTAACTTTTGAAAATATAATGACTTAGTTTCAGTACCAAGAGGGGGGGGGGGGGGAATTGGTGAAACACAAAAATTAGAGTCTTTTTAAAATCTTTTCCGTAAAAGGGTGATCTTTCAAAAGTTTATTGAAACGCAAAGAATAAGATATTCAAAGTACAATGAAAATAGTTGACTGCATGGAAAGTAATGTCGACTTTGAAAATAAAAAGTGCAGGGATAGAGAATTCAGACGTAAGTTTTATACTGGTTTGGCCAAATTGCTTACATCTAGTGTCATTCCAATCCCAGGAAGCAAATGCACTGTAATGATCAGGGTTTTTATAACAAGGTTTCTATAGCGACTGTTGGGGCAAATTGGCAAGTGTACCGAGTCGCACAAGTAATGTAAAATGGTAAGACCAAGTATCGTATCCTAGAGTACTCTCGGTGCTGAACAGTTGTGTGAAAACAAGATTAATTAAGACTTAAAATAAAAGAGATCATGGGTTTGGATTGCAAAAATAATAAAATAAAATAAAATGCAATTGATCAATGGAAAAAGAGCATAGAGATGAATGAAGGTTGATTTATATGAGATAAGTATGTTGTTGGGGTTAGATTTCACCAAGTTCCCTCTCATGTATATAAGAATTCTTCTTTAGGCTTTAATGCTAATGTCCCTCACTAAATCACTTAAACCCGATCCCTCGGGAAATAAGCCTGTCCCTAATTACCAGTTCATACAATTCCTAGCATTCCTGGTAAAAAGATGTGAAGTTCAAGGGGTTAAGACGACTAAGACTTATACCCTCATCCTTGAGAAATATAACCCTTAGGAGTATTCCAACAAGAACCTGAATTAAAAGGAACCTCTCGGCACTCATGCAATTCATAGATAATGCTATTGTATAAGCAAGAATAAAACATATAATCACTTTAACAATTAATGAAAAAGCATATGAAATTATGAATCAATTCAAATACATGAGAGTTTACAAGGTTACATCATTCCACAACAATAAATAGAAATTAGTTCCCCATAGACATGGGGGAACTCTATAAACAATGGAAGAAAGAAAGAGAATGGAAGACTAAGAATTGGCTAAGAGTGTATTGCTATGGTCTTTTCTGCCAGGGATGCAAAACCTAGAGCCCCAGGGTCCTTTAAATAGTGTCATAGGCGTGCTAGAACGAAGCCCGGTCCAAAAGAATCAATACAGAGCAGAAACATGGCCCGATCCACGTGAAATCACGCTCAAGCGTTGTAGAGGGGCCGTCCGGGCGTGAATTGAGGGTCATGTAGGGCTTGGGCGTTGAAAATGGTCGCCCAGGCTACGAAGCTGCGCTGCCCAAGCGTCGAGGGCCACCGCCCGGGCGGCGGACGTCGATTTCCTTCGCTTCAGCTGCGCTTCTGGACGCTCGGGCTGCGTGTTTTCCCTCCTTCTGGTGCCTTTTTGACCCCTTCTGAGCTCCCTCGTCTTGGTCTTTCAACTCTTCTTCCAGTATTACTTCAATCTGTGTCAAAACAAAGGGAATTAATCATAAATTCATTGAAATTAAACTCAGCTCTCTCATTCACACAATTTATTCAAAAAAGGATGAGTGTTAAGTCCCTGGCAAGTGTACCAGATCGTTATCAAGTAATTTATAAACGGTAAGTCCGAGTATCGTCTCCCAAATGACTCTTAGGCCTTAACTTTCATGTAAATTGATTTCATAAGACATGAGAAAAGAATAATTTTGTGGTTGTATGCAAAACGAAAATAAACATGCAAATGCAAGTGATTCAATTGGCAAAGAAAAGATATGGATGAATAGAGTTGTTGGGGTTTACAATTCATCTTATCCGCCCTCTTATATCTACTTTTCTTATTAAATTCACTTTATTATCAAATTGTCATGCAAACTTTCTTTGTCTACCCTAAACCCGATCTCTCGGTGAAAAGAGCCTATTACTAACTACTAGTTTACTATCTCTAGTCTCCCTAAGTAATTGGCAATGAATTTATCACAGAAGCAAAATACAATTGATCGTCCTACTCCTATCTCTAGGTAGTATTGCTTAATCAAGGAATTCCCTATCAGTTCATGACTTCCCCGTACATCTCCGTATCGACATAGGCAAATATCTTTTACCGAATGAGTTAAACGATAAAAACATTATGCATAGATAAGAAACCCAACAATTGATAATATAAGCATATGAAACATATGAATAAAATAAGAATTTCAATATAAGAGAGTTTCATAAGATTACATTTTTCGCCAACAACAAAGGGTTTAATTCAATATAGACATGGTGAAACTAGATGGAATTAAATAAAGAATGGAAAAGCAAACCCTAGATTAGATAAATTAGAGCCTAAGCATCCAAGAAACCGTCTCCAAGGAGTGTAGAAGTGCTCTGGACGTCTCTGCTTGCCAAAAGAATACTCTGAAGGTCGCATTGGGGCTATTTATAACTCAGAAAAGTAACAGAATTTAAGCGCAAGCCCAGAAGATCCCCGCTCAACGCCTAATTTGGCCGCTCAGCGCTTCCCCTCTAATTGCAAAACCGCTCAGCGGTCTATTTCACCGCTCAGCGGTTTGCCACTAATCGCCTGGATGCTCAGCGGTACCGCCTGAGCAAGCGACAATGATTGCTCCCTCGAATATCGCGTTCAGCGCTGGAAAATAGCGCTTAGCGGTGCCTTTGACTCTTCTTTTCTTCCTTTTCCTCCTTCTTTCTTGAGTCTAAGTCCTTCCTACTTCACTTCCATCTTTAATTCGCATCAAAACCCTGCAAAACAATGCAAACCAAGCATAATATTTCTAAAAACAACTTTTGACTCTCATGTGACTTAACTAAGTGTTTTTACTTGATTCTAAGCTCATTTTAAGCCATAGAGGGTGTGTTTTGATATCAAATTTAAGTATGAAAATAATGGTTTTTAGATTGTTATCACAACCCTAAACTTAGAACTTTTCTTGTCCTCAAGCAAACAAGACAAAACTGGGCTTTCCACCTTTCATCAAAATAGTTCAATAATCCCAAAATTCATTCTTCTCACAGCAAGTAATTACTCAATTCTGATTTTCAGTGGAATCGTATTAAGATGCATGCATGCTTTCAATTCACTTCAGCTCACATGATAACATATTCTTCAACAGATGTCTTACTTATGAATGATCAATCAACTAAGCATAGATGTAAACATGGAATTTATCAATTCTCTCTCAGCAAGTGTTTCACTCAATCACTCAAGTGTTTAAGAGGATACTCCATCTCTCTACTATTCACATGTCACCTGAAACAAAATTGCCCTTCATCTAATATAATCAACATTCTCACATACAAATGCCATCACAAGGACCTTTTCCAAGGCTTATAATGAGGCTGGGCTAATAAGAAAAATTGGTTTTTCTGGATCACAAAATGCTCAAGTCAAGAGAGCTATTTTAACATTCAAAGTTCAAGTACAAACACTCTTTTTAGCCAATCTCACTCATTCCCAACTTCTTCCCTTGTCTTTTTATTTTTACATTGAGCTCATCTTTCATGCTTTTTATTCTGTTCTTTCATTCTTTTGTCATGTTTTTTCTTTCAACACTTGAGCTCAATGCCTTTCTTTTTGCCTTTCAAATTTCCCCAACAACCCCAAACTTGAACCTTTTCAATACCATACAATTATTCTCAACCCAGCTCAAGGTAAATATTTTCAAAGCAAGGGTTTTCATCCTTTTTAAGGCTAAGGTTCAAAAAGGGTAGAACATATGGTTCTAATCACTTTGGGCGAAAATTTGGCTAAGTAAGGGCTTCCCATAAAAATGGCCTTGATCATATGACATCAACATGTAATTCAATCAATTCTAAAGACTCAGGCAATATCATTCATGTATCCATATGAACAACTCATATATCAATAAAGACTCTGGAGCTCAAAACCTCACACACTATTCTTTCTAACACATCATTCATACACCTTGCTTAGCATTATAACCACAATCATAAATCATCACACATCTGTTCACATAGCTAGTGAACCATTCACCTGTATATCAGCATGCAAAACAATCTTAATCATCATCCATATCCAATCATCATCAAATAAACTCATCATGCAATTTCATTCAATCAAACCATTTTTAGAAACAGTGTTCAAGCCAAGCACAAACACCGACAATAAAAATTTAACCTATTCTAAAAATTCAAAGTACAAAAGTGAAAGATAAAACCCCTGTCCTAAGCATGGGCATCCATCAGTAGATGCCTTCTCAACTCATATCATCATCTGAGTCCTTCTGTTCTCCACCCTCAGCATCCTCGAAGTCATCCTCCTCCTAATCCTCATCCATGCCTGGTGCTCCAGCTGCTCCAGACCCGCTACCTTGCGCCTGCTCCTGTTTAGGCCAAGCCATAGCACCATGGAACTCATCCATGGTCCACCTGTGCACCAGTAGTGTGTCATACAACCCTACTATCATCTCAGTAGTAGCTATATGCCTTCTGTGGAGAGACTCCAATCTAGCCTCCACCATGGACATATACATGTCCCTTATCTGGAAAGGCTCTGCATGCTGTGCAGGTTCATCATCCTGCTGGGCCGCTCCTCTCCTTGGACATCTTCTAGGTGCTGCTCCAGCTACCTCCTCATCTGCACAGAAGTTGGTAGTAGGAAGCATCTATGGCCTTCCTACGCCTCTCATATGGTGGAACAACAGTGTCCACCCCAGCCTGCTGGCACAAATAGGTAATTAGGGATGGATGTCCCAACGGCGTCCTGCTACTCACAGTAGTACCTCAGCTCTGAATCTCGTCAACAATAATTTTACCGACATTCACATCCATCTGCCTCGGCATACAGTAGATGAATATGATCTTGTGCATGGTAATGTCTGAAACATGTGAGCACGACTGAATATTACCATGAGTAAATGTCATCCAGTACTTTGCTAGGGGCGTCAGATCTGCCCTTCTAATGTTGACAGGCACTCCGTTTGGGTTGTTCGGAAAATGTCTTCCAGGGATGCACATAACCCTCTCAATCTTAGCAATATCTCTAAACCCCCTTACATGTGCTGCATATTGACACTGCTCACCTGGCCACTTAGTGCCTAAGAAGCTGTTAATGGTGTCAGGGTCATACCGGATGAACTGCCCCTAACATAGCTTATGTATCTCCCAGCTGACACTCCTCCTCTGATCAAGGCGTTCGTATAGAACTCCTTCACGAGTTCAATGCTAGCTGGTGCAGGATAAGTGGCCAACCTCTCCCAGCTTCTCCTCTCAATCTCCAATCCAAACTCAGGAGCCAAGTCTGGGATAAAAGTGACCTTCCTCTCCATCAACAATCTTTTCTCCTGCACAGTCACATAGTGCTCCTCATGTTTCCTAGAGAGGAACCTAGGAGAATAGAATCTTCTCAGCCTCTCTGGCTCTTTCCTCTTGTTCCCAGGAGTTTTCGCCCTTCTTGATGATGACGACATTCCTGCATCAAATAAAGTTCATAAAATCACAGAAATTCATCATTAGAGGTTAACATATCATCATTCTTATTTCAAATCAAGCACTGTCAAATGCTTGAGGGAAAAACAAGGCCCCTCAGCGTCCCTGCATCAGAAATCAAGCAACACACAAAACTGCCGCCCACCGCTCAACATCCAAATGGACCGCTCAGCGTCCAAATGGACCGCTCAGCGGCGGCGACAAGGGTTTTTCAAAAACCCTTTCCTAAACGTCCTAATCTCCACTCTATCACCAATTTCATCATTCCAGACCAAATTTATGCAGTTTAATCGGTTCAAAAGGTTTCTAATTCATTAAATCATGCATAGAAATCAAAAGCCCTAATTTCTCATGTTCCTACACATGTTCTTCATCAAATTCCAATTTTAGAAACCCTAACAATGAAATTTCATACTTACTTGAGTGGAGATTCACTAAATACTTGCAAGACTCCTTGTAATTGATGATGAATGCCTCCCAATGCAAAGCTGTCACCAAAAACCCCAAACTTTTGACAAAGAATAGTAGGAAAATGAGATTTTTGTGAGTGGGTGATGGAAAAAGTGGGGAAAACTCTTTGAAAAGCTCTTGAAAGTGAAAAAGGAGTGCTAGGGTTTGTGGAGACTGCTTGGGCGAAATGCAAAGAAGAGTTTTCAAAGTGCAGAAACCCCCAAAACTCTCATATTTCAAAAGCCCGAGCTGGGTCTGCGCTGCCACCGCTCAGCGGTCAAATGGACCGCTCAGCAGAGCGTTAAAAAATTTCTCTTCTTCTTTGCTTGCCTTCACGTTTTCACCCCTGTAGCACTTGAGTTCAACTTTCAGAATTTTAACTATGTATCTTTCCCCTCTCAAATGCAATATTCAAACCTATTATGCACTAGAGCAGAGTTTAAAAACAAGAAAATAATCAACTGGGTTGCCTCCCAGGTAGCGCTTGTTTAACGTCACGATCCTGACCCAAACCTCTCTAGCACTCATCAGTAAATGTCTCCCACCACCTTTCAGTATGTGTACTTACCTGTATCCTTCAGTAGATACATAAAAATTAGCATCCCTTAGTAGATGCTACCCAAAAATTGTTTAGAAATCCAAAAATTACATGTCCAAAAGAAAATAAAATTAAAACTAATGTTTTACAGCACAAATAAGATTCTCTAGAAAATCACGTCTTCTGTATCATATTGGTGTCTTGAGTACACCAAATCCTCAACTTCCTTCTATCCACCTTCTTGGTTTGTCTGGAGTTTGGTGCTTCAATCTCCACCACTCCTTTCTCTTTAAGCTCTTTTTCCATCCACTCCTTCTTCTTGTACTTCACCTTTATACCAGGTCAAAGTGAGTCTTCTTTTGATTCAAGATGGATTGTTCGTCCTTTGTCAATGTCTTCATCAATAAGTACCTGCAAAATATTACAACTATCAGTATCAGTACCTGTACTTTCGTCAGCTGCAGCTTCTTTTCTAGACTTTTTGTGTCTGGCTCTCTTCTTTATTCTCTTTAGAGTCATTGTACAACAACAAATGTTATTGATCTCTTAGGATGATCCTCCCGTCATAGACGCTAATAAGCATTTTTGACGTTGTCATGAAAGGTCTTCCTAGAATCAATGGTATCCTTTCATCTGCTCCCATATCCATGACTATGAAGTCAACCAAGAACTCTAGCTGCTCAACACGAACAATCATATCCTCCACCATATCAAGTGGCTTTTTGGTAGAGCCATCCGCCACCGTCACAGTAAGATTATATGGTTTTAATACTAGCCCTCCAATTCTCTTCAAGAAACACTTAGGCATCATATTAATACTTGCTCCAGAATCTAGCATAGCTCCTCCTACATCAATATAATTAACAATACACGGAAGAGTCAAACACCCTGGATCCTTCATCTTGGGCGGAAACTCTCTCTTTTGAGGTTGAACAACGTCTACCTGTTCATCTTCATCAAGATCTATAACATCTCCAAGATAATATTTTATTCTCTTAGAGTAAATAGGAATTTGTTCATTCACTGAAGGCACCATAGTCACTTGATTGAAAATTTCTCTAAATTGCCTATTGTGACATCTCTTCTCTCTTCTTCTTCACCCTTACTACTTCCCAGCTCAATAATCTTTTTTTCTTCTTCTTCTTCTTCAACTTCAACAACTTCCTTTTCAGCCTTCCTTTTACTCCTGGTTACAACAACTTTGCACTCTTCTTTAGGGTTAACATCAGTATTAGCCCTAAATTGGTTTTTCTTTGTAGTTTCCACCCTTTTTGACAGCTGACCAATTTGCATCTCCAAAGATCTGAAGTTGGCTTGGTCACTTGCATGTTGAGACTCATAAACCTTCAAAAACTTGTCAAATCTATCATTCAGGCCTCTGACAGTCTCCGTCAAATGGTTCACCTACTGCCATAAGGGTGATGGTTGTTGTGGTCTGTTGTTAAGGAAGCCTCTTGATTGCCCAGATGGGTTATTTTGAGTTTGCCCAATAGTAGGATGGTTTTTCCAACCTTGGTTAGTGTTGCCCTAGTTGAAATTTCCCTGCCTATATTAGAACTGGTTACACATATAATTTGCTTCCTGTTGCATATCTTCTGGCACAACACATTGACCATTAATATGGTCACTACCACAGAAATCACAAAGTTGTTGAGCGTTGGAGACATTCCTAATCTCCTTTGGAAGCTGAGATAGAATCTTCGTTAAATTGTCCAGTTTCTGAGTAAGAAAATGATTTTGAGCTAGCATAGCATCAGCAGCAGGCAAATGCAAAACTCCCCTCTTCTACATTGGTGCACCCCTCTCACTAAATGTCTCCTGTTCATTTGCAGCTATACTCTCGATAAGATCATAGGCCTCATCCTTAGTCTTTTTCTTTATATCACCTCCAGCTGAGGCGTCAAGCATCATTTTAGACTGCGTATTCAAACCTCCAAGGTATGCAAGAACTAGGGTTGTCTTGTCAAACCCATGGACTAACGTCTTCCTCAATAGGTCTTTAAACCTTTCCCAGGCTTGTCCGAGAGTCTCCTCCATGCCTTGTTTAAATGAAGAGATTTCCAACTTCCCTTGGGTGACTTTCGACTGTGGAAAATATTTGTTCACAAATTTGGACGCCACAGTCTCCCACGTAGTAAAAGTTCCTTCTGGAAAGGAGTTCAACCATGCCTTAGCATTACCTCCCAGTGAGAAGGGAAACAAGCTAAGCTTTACTCGTTCATCCGATACTCCTGTCATCTTTACAGTATTATAAATTTCACTGAATACTGTCAAATGATCATAAGGATTCTCATTTGGCAACCGTAAATTGATTGCCCTGTACAAGATGGATTAATGCAGGGTTCTTCACCATGTTGGTTGTATTATCTCTTCGCATGGCTATACTGTTGAAGTGAAAAGGACCCACAACATTGTATGCATCACCAAGTGTGCGTCTGGGAGGAGATTGCTCATTTGCCATCTCTTCTTCATCTTGTGTAAGAGCTTCTGGTGAGGGTTGTATTAATCTCTTAGGAGAGGGAAAGAGTTCTCTGGATGGACGTCTGACTCTCCTTCCTCTCCTGTGTGATAATCCTTCAAGAAGCGGTTGTTGGCTTTTCTTCTAGTATGAATAACTTCCTACATACACAAGAAACAAATACCCTAGAAGCACTTTTATAAAGTAAAAAAAATAAAAATTAAAACAAAAGCAAAATACAAAATATATACAAACAAGTCAAATTTAATCAATTTACACTACTAGAAAAGTAAACCACGAGTTCCCGGCAACGGTGCCAAAAACTTGTTAAGTCTCTGGCAAGTGTACCAGATCGTTATCAAGTAATTTATAAATGGTAAGTCCGAGTATCGTCTCCCAAAGGACTCTTAGGCCTTAACTTTCATGTAAATTGATTTCATAAGACATGAGAAAAGAATAATTTTGTGTTTGTATGCAAAACGAAAATAAACATGCAAATGCTAGTGATTCAATTGACAAAGAAAAGATACGGATGAATAGAGTTGTTGGGGTTTACAATTTCATCTTATCCGCCCTCTTATATCTACTTTTCTTATTAAATTCGCTTTATTATCAAATTGTCATGCAAACTTTCTTTGTCTACCCTAAACCCGATCTCTCGGGGTAAAGAGCCTATTACTAACTACTAGTTTACTATCTCTAGTCTCCCTAAGTAATTAGCAATGCATTTATCACAGAAGCAAAATACAATTGATCGTCCTACTCCTATCTCTAGGTAGTATTGCTTAATCAAGGAATTCCCTATCAGTTCATGACTTCCCCGTACGTCTCCGTATCGACAAAGGCAAATATCTTTTACCGAATGAGTTAAACGATAAAAGCATTAAGCATAGATAAGAAACCCAACAATTGATAATATAAGCATATGAAACATATGAATAAAATAAGAATTTCAATATAAGAGAGTTTCAAAAGATTACATTGTTCCCCAACAACAAAGGGTTTAATTCACCATGGACATGGTGAAACTAGATGGAATTAAATGAAAGAATGGAAAAGCAAACCCTAGATTGGATAAATTAGAGCCTAAGCATCCAAGAAACCGTCTCCAAGGAGTGTAGAAGTGCTCTGGACGTCTCTGCTTGCCAAAAGAATACTCTGAAGGTCATACTGGGGCTATTTATAACACAGAAAATTAACAGAATTTAAGCCCAAGCCTAGAAGATCACTGCTTAACGCCTAATTTGGCCGCTCAGCGGTTTCCCTCTAATCGCAGGACCACTCAACGGTTTTCCTCTAATCACTTGGATGCTCAGTGGCACCGCCTGAGCTAGAGACAGTGATTGCTCCCTCGAATATGGCGCTCAGTGCTGGAAAATAGCGTTGAGCGGTGCCTTTGACTCTTTTTTTCTTCCTTTTTCTCCTTCTTTCTTGAGTTTAAGTCCTTCCTACTTCACTTCCATCTTTATTTCGCATCAAAACCCTGCAAAACAAGCCAAAACAATGCAAAACAAGCATAATATCTCTAAAAACAACTTTTGACTCCATGTTACTCAAATAAGTGCTTTTTCTTGATTCTAAGCTCATTCTAAGCCATAAAGGGTGTGTTTTGATATCAAATTTAAGTATGAAAATAAAGGTTTTTAGACCGTTATCAATGAGTCCAAGCAAGTTTCTAAGTGAAAAAGGATGCTTTTAGTATCAAAATCATATCACAAATAAAGGTGTTTTAAACCATTATCACAACCCCAAATTTAGAACTTTGCTTTTCCTCATGCAAACAAAATGTAACTCAGCTCTTCAGAATAATCACTACAATGACTCAACCTTTTTCAAACACTTTTTCAAGACAAGGAATCACTTTTATCAATACAACATGAAGATTTCAGTCAAGATGTGCAGGATTCAATCAAGATCAATGTGATGCTCAAATACCTCTAACAGGTGTTATGCTTAAGAATGATGAATCAACCAAGCAAAGATGTAATCAAAAATTCAGAGAACTATTCCTCACCAGGGAAAGTGTTTCACTCAAGCACTCAAAAGTGTCTCACTCAATTTACAGGTGTATGGTGTGATTTTTCTCTCTATTATCGCAGTGTCACACAAATTAATTTTGCCTTTCATTTAACCACAATCAAACATCCTCACAAGCAGGTTATCATCACAAGGGCTTTTCATGGCTTGTAACTTGGCTGGGCTAAGAAGGAAATTGGTTTTTCTGGTCAACAATGTTTCTTGAGTTAAGAGAGACATTTTATGAATTTGTCATTCAAGATCAACTCTCTTTCTTTTTCCTAGCTTTCCCTTGCAGTGAGCTCTTTCTGTTCTTTTCAATTTTCTTTTCTCACTTTTCTTTTGCCTTTGCTTTTTATTTGCTTTTTCTTTTGATTTGCTCACTGCCTAGAGAAGTAGGTTGGTACCTGGAAACCCTAAACTTGAACCTTTATCAGTACCTCATCAAATGTTCTCAACTTAACTAAAGGTAAAGATTTTTCAAAAAGGTTTTTCAAGACATGCATAATGCTCAACGTTCAAAGGGTAGAACATATTGTTCTTTTTTTCAGTGGGCAAAAATTATGTGCAGGCTAAAATAATAAGGGATAACAAAAGATGGCCTTGATCATATGGAACCTATAGACAAGTAGTTCAATCACAGAAAATTTGGGCAAAATCATTCATGCTTCCAAAGTAATAATAATTATTTAAAAATAACTCTGAAGCTCAAAACTCACACAGGTAAAATCACAAGTTCCAAAATTCAGAAAAACATCCTGCTCAGTATCTCAATCAAACTTTATCTCAACCACCTGTCTCACAAATTGGGATTCATCACTTATAGCACATCATCCATCATCTTAACTTCAGTTAAACACTATAATCTCATAAAGCAAAACTTATCACACAAATCAGGCACATTTGAATCAAGGCAGTTTAGTTCATTCAAGCAGAGCACAATAAAAGTAAAAGAGAACAAAAACAAAAATTAAAACAAAAACAAAAATTAAAAATTAAAAGTTCAGAGAACTGGGTTGCCTCCAATAAAGCGCTTCTTTAACGTCACTAGCTTGACACAATAAGCTCATGCCACATCAACCAACTGCATGACTGTAGAGAGGCATTCCACCTCATCACCCAGGTAATGCTTGAGGCGTTTACTACCCAGCTTCTTTATGGGTCTTTGGCAGCTGGGTCAGTCAACTCAACTGCTCCATGGGGGAGGACCTTCTTGATCAGGAATAGGCCTGACCACTCGGACTTTAACTTTCCAGAGAAAAGTTTTAGTCTAGAATTGAACAACAACACCTATTGTCCTGGAGTAAAGACCCTTTTTACTAGCTTCCTATCATGATAATATTTCACCTTTTCTTTGTAATTTTTAGAAGAATCATAGGCGTGCAACCTCATCTCCTCAAGCTTAATAATTTGCCTTCTTCTCTTTTCTGTAGTGTCACCAGGGTCAAAATTCAGGAATTTTAATGCCCACAGTGCTCTATGTTCCATCTTTACTGGCAGGTGACAGGCCTTTCCATAGACCATTTGGGAAGGAGATAATCCAATGGCCGTCTTCATTGCAGTTCGATATGCCCAAAGGGTATCATCTAACTTTTGAGACCAATCCTTCCTTGATGCGGCTACTGTCTTTTCCAAGATCCTTTTTATCTCCCTGTTAGAAACTTTAGCTTGTCCATTTGTCCGAGGATGATAAGGTGTAGCCACCTTATGTCTCACACCATAGTGCTTGAGTACTTTTGCAAGCTGGTGGTTGCAAAAATGAGATCCTCCATCACTAATGAGTACTCTGGGCATTCCAAATCGGGAGAAGATTTTCCTTTTTAGAAATTTAATGACAGTACTAGAGTCATTCTTAGGACAAGCCAGTGCCTCCACCCATTTGCATACATAGTCAACTGCCACCAATATGTATTCATTATTGAAGGATGGTGGGAAAGGTCCAACAACATCTATGCCCCAACAGTCAAAAACTTCGACTTCCAGAATGCCTTGCAGTGGCATTTCATGACGTCTAGACATGGTTCCTGTCCTTTGACACTTATCACAGTTAATGGCATGATTATCAGCATCTTTAAAGAGGGTAGGCCAATAGAATCCTGACTGAAATACCTTTGCGACTGTCCTTTCTCCACTAAAATGTCCTCCATAAGGTGAATCATGATAGTGCCATAAAATTCCTTCCACTTCTTCCTTAGTCACACAACGTCTCAAAAGATTATCTGCTCCAATTTTGAAGAGGTAAGGGTTATCCCAAACAAACTGTTTAGTATCATGCAAAAATTGCTTTCTTTGTTGCCAGTTGAGATCTTCTGGTATGAGTCCTGCATCTTTGAAATTGGCCATATCAGCAAACCACAACCTTTGTTGAATGTACATGAGTGTTTCATCTGAGAAAGATTCCCAAATCTCTGTTTCCTTGTTTGTGACTTCATAATTCACCAACCGGGATAAGTGATCAGCAATTACATTTTCACTCCCCTTCTTGTCATTAATTTCCACATAAAATTCTTGCAATAAAAGTACCCATCTGATCAACCGTGGTTTGGAGTCTGGCTTGGCTAGTAAATATTTAATAGCCGCATGGTCAGTGTAGATAATTACCTTAGACCCAATGAGATATGGTCTAAATTTCTCCAAAGCATACACAATAGGAAGAAACTCTTTTTCCGTGGTGGCATAATTTAGGTGGGCTTCATTGAGGACTCTACTTGCATAATAAATGGTGTGGAAAACCTTTTCTCTTCTCTGGCCAAGAACTGCTCCTATGGCATAATTACTGGCGTCACACATCAGCTCAAAGTTTTGATTCCAATCAGGAGCTATAATTACAGGAGCAAAAATCAATTTTTTCTTCAAGATATCAAAAGCTTTAAGGCACTATTCATTCATCACAAAAGGAGCGTCCTTCACAAGGAGGTTGCTTAGTGGTTTTGCAAATTTTGAAAAGTCCTTGATGAATCTTCTATAAAAGCCAGCATGTCCCAAAAAGCTTCTCATTCCTTTCACATTAGTAGGTGGTGGAAGTTTTTCAATGACTTCTACTTTGGCTCTGTCTACTTCAATTCCTCTAGAAGAAATTTTATGACCCAAAACAATACCTTATGTTACCATAAAATGACATTTTTCCCAAATGAGAACAAGATTGGATTGGGTGCATCTTTTGAGTACTATATCCAAGTTAGACAGACATTTATGAAAGGAACTGCCAAATACTGAAAAATCATCCATGAAGACCTCAATGCATTTTTCTATCATATCTGCAAAAATTGCCTGCATGCATCTTTGAAAAGTGGCTGGGGCATTACATAGTCCAAAAGGCATTTTCTTGTAAGCAAAAATTCCAAATGGACAGGTAAAGACCGTCTTTTCTTGGTCTTTAGGATCCACGACAATTTGATTATACCCTGAATATCCATCCAGAAAATAATAGAAAGCCTGACCTGTCAATCTTTCTAACATTTGGTCCATGAAAGGAAGAGGAAAGTGATCATTCCTTGTAGCATTGTTCAGCTTCCTGTAGTCAATACACATCCTCCATCCGGTAATAGTCCTTGTGGGTATGAGTTCATTTTTTTCATTGTAAATAACTATCATCCTACCTTTCTTTGGCACCACCTGTACTGGGCTTACCCATGCACTGTCAGAGATATGATAAATAATACCAGCTTCAAGTAGCTTCAGTACTTCTTTTCTCACCTCCTCTTTCATCACTGGATTCAATGTCCTTTGTGGTTGAGCAACTAGTTTGTAGTCATCTTCCATGAATATTTTGTGCATGCAATAAGTTGGGCTAATGACTTTGAGATCTGAGATTGACCATCCAATAGCTCATTTGTTGGCTTTGAGCACTTCTATCAATTTTTCTTCTTCTTTTGGAGAGAGAGAATTACTCATGATGACTGGCTTGTTTCCCTTTTTTTCTAAAAACACATATTTCAAATGTGGTGGTAACATTTTAAGCTCTGGTTTGCTTTCCTTGACTTCTTCCTTTGAGTTGAACGAATGGGCCTCTTTTAATTCTTCAAAATTATCCAAGCCTTCTTCAGTGAATTTTTCATAATTGTCATCAAGTGCTTCTTCTAAAGGGGAAACATTACATACCTCCTTTTCTTGAATCATGCATATTTTGTCAAGGGTGTCAAGATGGAAACAACCTTTACCATCCTTTGGGTGGGACATGGCTCGAAAGACATCAAAATTTACTTCTTCATCTTGCACTCTCACCTTCAGCTTGTCATTTTCCACATCAATTAAGACTCTTGCGGTCTTTATAAAGGGTCTCCCAAGAATAACAGGAACATTCACATCTTCTTCCATCTCCATGATAACAAAATCTACGGGAAACAAGAACTTGTCTACTTTTACCAACACGTCTTCAACTATCCCATAAGGATATTTTAGAGATCTATCTGCTAGTTAGATAGTCATCCGAGTGGGCTTAAGTTCCAAGCCTTCAATTTTCTCAAACATGGAGAGTGGCATGAGATTGATACTGACCCCCAAATCAATTAGTGCCTTCCCAACAGAGATATTCCCTATAGTGCAGGGAATGGTGAAACTTCCTGGAACTTTCAACTTGGGAGGTAATAGCTTTTGTATGATGGCGCTGCAGTTTCCCTGTACCTCAATTGTTTCCTCTTCAATGTACTTCTTTTTCTTAGAGAGGAGTTCCTTCAGAAATTTTGCATATGAAGGCATTTATTGCAAGGCCTCTGAGAAGGGTATGTTGATCTCCAGTTTTTTGAAGATCTCTATGAAGCGCTCAAACTATTTTTCTTTTTCCTTCCTAGAATAATTCCTTGGGTAAGGAAGGGATTTTTCGAAAACTTCTTTCTTTTTTTTTTTCATTCTCTTCCTCACTCAATTTTTCTTTTCCTCTCTCTTTTTCTTTTTCTCTCCTCACAATTTTTTCTTTTTTTCTCTCTTTTTCTTCTTTCCTCTCACTCTCTTGTTTTTCTCTTTTTTCATAATTTTCTTTTTCTCGCAATCTCTCTCTCTCTTTTCTCTCATATAACACTCTTCCACTTCTAGTGACAACTGCCTTGCATTCCCTTCTAGGCTTCATGTTGTTCTTGACATAATCCAATTTCTGAATTATGAACTTACATTGCGCCTCCATGCTTTTAGATGCTGCCTGAGTGTTTTTCTGAATTGAGAGAGATTCCTGCATGAACTGTTGGAGAGTCTCCTCAAGCTTTATAGTACTGTTAGCTGGTGGTGGTCTAGTGAATAGTCCACGTGCTTGCCCAAATTGACTTTGATTTATGCTTGAGTGAGATCCCCATTAGTGGTTGAAATTACCTTGAACGACCTGCACCCTGCACAAAAATTCTAGAGAGGGATTGTTAGGATAAAAGTTAAAATAAAAAATTAGGGATTGAAAAATAAAAATTATAGATGGGAAAAATAAAAATAAGATAATAAAATAAAAATAAAATAAAGTCAAAATTAATCAAGGATCACACAAATAGAATAGCTTAAACCGTGAGTCCCCGGCAACGGCGCCAAAAACTTGTTGGGGCAAATCGGCAAGTGTACTAGTCGCACAAGTAATATAAAATGGTAAGACCAAGTATCGTATCCAGAGGACTCTCGACACTGAACAATTGTGTGAAAACAAGATTAATTAAGACTTAAACTGAAAGAGATCATGGGTTTGGATTGCAAAAATAATAAAATAAAATAAAATGCAATTGATTAATGACAAAAGAGCACATAGATGAATGAAGGTTGATTTATATGAGATGGGTATGTTGTTGGGGTTAGATTTTACCAAGTTCCCTCTCATGTATATAAGAATTCTTCTTTATGCATTAATGCTAACGTCCCTCAGTAAATCAGTTAAACCCGATTCCTCGATAAATAAGTTTGTCCTTAATTACCAGTTCACACAATTCCTAGCATTCCTGGTAAAAAGATGTGAAGATAAAGAGGTTAAGACTGTTGGGAAATAGGTAGGCTTCGTGTTTACACCAAGAGGTGGGGGGGGGGGGGGTGAATTGGTGTTTTTACAAATACAAAATCTTTTCGCAGTCTTGCAATCAAAGTATTAAACTTTTTACACTTTGTTGAAATGTAAGTAATGAAAATTGTATGCAGCGGAAAAACGTAGTTGACTGCGTGAAGATTAAAGTCGACTGCAAAGTAAAAGTGTAAGGATAAAGAAAATCAAACACTGAATTTTTATACTGGTTCGGCCACCAATGTCTACATCTAGTGTCCTTCCAACCCAGGAAGCAAGTGCACTATAATGGTTGCGGTTTTTACAACAAGGAATTTATAGAAGACTTCCACATCAAAAATATAAATCTCCTCTCTAACCCAAAACCAAAATATAGCTGCAGAACAAAACCAAACTTACAGCAAGAATCCCCTCTTCTACAATCTGCAACACCACTTTGAACAATGCTCAAAGTGAACAATCCCCTGTATCCAACAGGTCCAAAAACTAGCAGTCTTTACGGATGCCAAGCCAGAAAAACAATGCAACTGTCTTCAAAGGATGCCAAGCCTGAAAACGCGATCACACAGAAACACCTTCTTTGTGCAGATACTGATCGATCTTTGTGTGCGCAGAAGAACCTCCCTTTGAATCTCTTTCAAGAAAGATCACCACCGTCTTCTTGGAGAATTCTTGGAGCTCTTACAACAGAGAATTTGATTTGAAACAAAAATGAAATTGTCAGTTCTTCAAAAGTCTATTAACTGATTCGTGATCAGTCTATTTATAGATTTCTATTAATCAGACAGACTCTCAGTCGATTTTGCTACTAATTTAGTCGATTGAATTATGATAGTTATAATAAACAGTCAACCAGGTAGCATACAGTCAACCAAAAACAAAGCACATTTAATACAGTTGACCAAGTCATCAATGCTCAACTAACTTTTAAAAATATAGCGGTTAGGGTGAAAGAGCATAACAGAATTTCAAACCAGATAACTGAGACAATCGAATGTGTGGCGCACATAGTCGACTTCAACCATGTAAAACATTTTGAAATTCTTTTCTTCTCAAAATTTCATAGAGCACTGATTCTCAAAATCTGTACAAAGATTTTAGCATAGTCGAATTCATTTATAATGTATTTGACTACACTAGAACTTTGTCACATAGTTATAAGTTCATGAACGTCTTGTGGTTTTCAGCTTTAAAACATGTGCAGAAAAACATATGTAAAGATGCATTGCACATAGAACATAAAACATGTAATCACATTCCATATATATATATATATATATATATATATATATATATCAATCAATCAACATAGGAACATGTAACTCAGTACTTAAGCATGTTCATAGATATAATAATCAATTTGCATAAGAACATGTAATAACAACAAACAACATATGCATGTTATTAAGCAATGTGTTGTCATCATAAAAAACTAGATTGATATAGAAATTTTGTTGTCAACAATCTCAACAAAGACGACTAAGACTCATACCCTCATCCCTGAGAAATATAACCCTTGGGAGTAACCAACAAGAACCTGAATTGAAAGGAACCCCCCGACACTCATGCAATTCATAGATAATGCTATTGTATAAGCAAGAATAAAACCGATGAATAACTCTAACAGTTAATGAAAAAGCATATGAAATTAAGAATCAATTCAAATACAGGAGAGTTTACAAGGTTACATCATTCCCCAAAAACAAATAGAAATTAGTTCCTCATAGACATGGGGGAACTCTATGAACAATGGAAGAAAGAAAAAGAATGGAAGATTAAGAATTGGCTAAGAGTGTATTACTATGCTCTTTTCTACCAAGGATGCAAAACGTAGAGCCCCAGGGTCCTTTAAATAGTGTCAGAGGCGTGCCAGAATGAAGTCTGGTCCAAACGAATCAAAACAGAGCAGAAACAGGACCCGATCCACGTGAAATCACGCTCAAGCGTCGCAGAGGGGCCGCCAGGGCGTGAATTGAGGGTCATGTAGGGATTGGGCGTTGAAAATGGTTGCCTAGGCTACGAAGCTGCGCCGCTTGGGCGTCGAGGGCCTTTTTTACCCCTTCTGAGCTCCCTCTTCTTGGTCTTTAAACTCTTCTTCCAGTATTACTTCAATCTCTGTCAAAACAAAGGGAATTAATCATAAAATCATTGAAATTAACCTCAACTCCCTCATTCACACAATTTATTCAAAAAGGATGAGTCCAAGCAAGTTTCTAAGTGAAAAGGGTGCTTTTAGTATCAAAATCATATCTCAAATAATAATGTTTTAAACTGTTATCAGCGACCTCCACGTCAACATATAAAACACCTCTCTAACGAAAATATAGGCATATACAAACAAAGAACAACAACAAGATGTCCCCTCTCCTGCAGTCTTTAATCACTTTGAACAATCCTCAGAGTCCAGAACGTCGTATGTTCTCTTCCTGTAGTTACAACAGAGCAGCCACAATCTTCACAAGATTGAGAGAAGAAGTTGATCACGTATCAGACACCTCAATGTGCAGGTTGATCAATCAGAAAATGCGCACATATTCTTACTCGTCAAGCAATCACCAAAAAATGAACACCTCAGTCTTTCTTGGTGGATTCTTTGGAGCTTTATCACATTCTATCAGAGATCAATAATCTGAAACAATTCAATCAAAACGTTAGAATCACAAAAGTCTCTGTAGAAATCAAATTTTCGTCTATATATAGTTTTTCACAAAACTGACGCTCCTAAGTCGACTATGCTACTAATATAGTCGATTATACTCAGACAGTTATAACATATAGTAGTAGTCAAACCAACTTAATTGATTTCGCATTTAATACATTTGACTCACAATCAATGCTTGGTCAAAGATATAAAATATAGTCGTTAGACATCACAAGCATTAACAAAATTTCAAAACATAACTAACTAAGTTGAGTAGCTTCCGTATACAGTCGACTTTATAACACTTCAATGCAGTTTTGAAAAACTTTCTTTCCAAAAATTACTCATAGCACACTTTGAAAAACTTTCTGCAAAGTCACGAGTTTTAATCGACTTATTTCATAATGAAGTCGACTTAAAACTGTTGTTTTGCCACACAATATAAGTTCAAGTAAAGTGCATGTGGTTTTCCTTTTTCAAAACATATGTCATGTATTCATAGATAAGACCTCATGTAAAAGATAGTGAATTTGCATGCTTTAACTAAAACAACACAAACATGTTCTCAAGTAATCATAAACATGAAAGTAATGAACATGTTACACATATAAACACATAACAACTCATGCTGTTATTAATAACGTGTAGTCATCATCAAAAACCAGAAGTTCTGAGATTGTAAGGTTTGGCTAAAGACATAATCAGTTGAACTCTCAGGAAAACGAAAAATTATCAAGACCTTTGACAAAAACATTTTAAAACACTAAACTTAAAACACCATGGAAAACATAACATGTTAAACGTTATTTCTCTAAAAAGGTAAAATCACAAAAAGGCATTTGCATTAACCTAAACGATACCATGAGCTAAACTGTTACTTTGTCTAATGATGAAGTTATGATTCAACGCTTGGTATCTGTAGAAGAAAAACTTAATTGTTAAACGCTACCTCAACGATAGGAAATGAAAAGCAATTTGTTGTTCTGAGCAAGCATTAAAAGACATTAAATGTTCAACGTTCAAAAACAGCAAAAGTGATAAGACATAAGACATATCTGATGCATGCACAATCTACTCTATTCCTTGCATATAACCTACTCTACACGCATCCACAAGCCTCAAGTAAAATACCAAAATTAGACGTTAGAGACAAAAAAGATATTCACAGAATGTTCTTCACTTGAAGCAGTGTCTAAAAGAAAGTATAACCTACTTCAAGCAAAGTACTGAAAAACCAAGTCTGCTCTGACAAATTGACTTTAACCAACGACGGTTGTACACGAAGAAAGAGAAGACACAAGAATCAAGGTTAAGCTTAGCTTAACAGACATTTATCCAAAAGCCTTTAAATAGAAGATCATTTAAATGAAGAATCAATAGGATAACATACAATGAAAATATTCATCATTTGAGAAGCCTTCAAAAGGAAAGCACAAAAAGAGCTCAAGAAAAAAAGAATATCTAAACATAAAAAGAGAACAAGAGAAAAGAAGAAAAGTAATACTCTTGAGCTTCATTGTAATATTTGCTTACTAATTTTAAGAAAGGGAGAAAGTAAAAAGAGAGAAACACCTACGAGTATTTAGACTACATTGCATTGTAATCATATCCTCTCTGCGAGAGTAATAGTCTGAGCAACTCATAAGCAATCGTTGATTTCAAATCTGAAGAGAATTAAAACACTTGTTGAACTCGAATGAGTTAAGAAAATCTAGGCAAGGTTTAGCACCAGGAGTGGTAAGAATACTCATCTAGTCTAGGGTAACAAGAGATTATTAGCTTATTGAAGATACCAGGAGTGGTGAGAATACTCATCCAATCTAGGGTAACAGGAGGTTATTCACTAACAGAGAAGACGAGGAGTGGTGCGAATACTTAGTTGTAATCTTGTTGAAGATTGTAGTGGAACCCTTTGCAGAGGAGACTAGACGTAGCTCATTTTGAGCGAACTAATATGAAAATATTTGTGCAATTTTTATTTACTTCTTGTCTAAATGTTTCTCTTATAAAACCTGCAGCTAGATTTTTATTTCTAAATACATGAACATTAAAAACTAAATGATTATTATTCAACTAAGGAACTTCTTACAAACACTGCAATTTACGTTTTGAATAACACGCTAAAAGAAACTATCCTTTATAATCATTTACAAGGTTGAGTGTTTAAGCATTCATTTGATAAATCCAAAACTCGAAAAACATGCTAGATTAGAAGGGTTGCGAAAAGAATTTTTCCATTAACACTATTCAACCCCCCTTTCTAGTGTTTTTTCTGGTACTTCAAAAGTTATTGCTCTACCCACACTAGTTTTTTCAAAGTCATTTTTGACAAACACAAGGAGTTTCTTTAGGAGTCACAACTCTAAACCTTTAAGTGAAAATTTATTTCAGAAACTAGGTTTAGCCAAAAATTATAGGCTTTTATTTTTGAAAATTAGGTCAAGAAACTGAAGAGTTAGGTTGCAACTACCTTTGATAATCGATGATCTCAAGTGAAAATTGATTATCACATAAAATTTTGAATTTTTTTCTAGATGTGATAATTGACTACTAGAAGGTGATAATCGATTATCACAAAGTATTTTATGAAAAATTGGATTTCATTTGGATAATCAATTATCAGTAGTGATAATCTATCCTTATAGAAGTTTTTGTGAAAAATAAAGCACTTTCTATGAGTGCTATATTGTTTGAGTTATGTCTTTTGACTCTTGATCTAAGAATATATTACAAGACTTAAACAACTAAATTCTTAAGTCTTCAATATAGCTCTTGAATCCAATCATTCTTTAAGTTTTCAACACTTCTCCATAAGTCATCATCATCAAAACTCTTTACTGAAGCAAAATGTCTATCTTCTTATTTCGTCAACAAAATGCTTACCATTGAGTGTGAGTTGTGTCAAAACTATCTTGGAGAAATTATCTATGAATCCCCTATAATTGCCAACTAGATCCACAAAACTCCTAATCTTTATGATAGTCTTAGGATGTTCCTACTTAACCATTACCTCCAGTTCTGTAAGATCCACTGAAATCACTTAAGTTGATATAATATGTCCTAATAACTAAATTTCTCTCATCTAAAACTTACATTAGGACAACTTTGGCAAGTTCTTTTCCTCAAAATTCCAAATACTGTCAGATGCTCTTCATGCTTCTCATGAGTTTTGGAGTAGATATGAATGTAGTCTATGAAGACTATGACAAACTTATCTAGAAAGAGATAAAAGATCCTATTCATGTAATACATGAATAGAGTTGGGACATTCGTCACTCCAAATGACATCATCACATCATCATAGTGTCCATATCTTAATTTGAAGGTTGTCTTCTGAATATCTTTAGCCTTCACTTGAAGTTGATGGTGTTAGCAAAATGGGGAAGATGAAGTTTTGATGATGCCCAAATCAAGTCAAGATTTATGAAGATTCATGAAGATCCTTTGAAGACTTATTTTTGTTATGAAAAGCTTTTGTAATAATTGTAGTTTAATTGTTTAGGACTTAGATTTGTAGTAGGTTTTGATTCTTGTACCTTTATATTTTGTATTTGTTGTTTAGAATCAAAACTTCCCCTTTTAATCGATTAATCCCTGATATAATCGATTAAAATCGTTGCAGAAGCCAAAACCCAATCAGCTTTGGAATAATCGATTAAAGCAAGTTTTAATCGATTAGTTAATCGATTAATGTTGAGAATAATCGATTAATACTAGCCGTTGGAGGTTTCTGATTTGAAAAACTAGCCGTTGTACTTATTTTAATCGATTAACACTAATATTAATCGATTAAAAGCGTTAAATGGCCAATTTCGAAGAATGGAAGAGTTTTTGCTTGAGTCTATAAATAGGCTCTCTTTATCCTTTAACAGAAACTCTTCCCTTGTGCTAAAACACTCAGAACTCTTTGAGAAGTGTGTGCTCTTGCTCAGCTAAGGAAACTCTTGTCTGTGGTGCTGGTACATTGCTACTACAGTGACAGAGGAATAACTGGTTCATCCTTGGTGCATCTAAGGAGGTGTGTGGAAGAGGATCATCCTTCGTGAAGTATTCGGAGGAGGTGTTTCATCCTTCGTGAAGTATTCGGAGGAGGTGGTTCATCCTTTGTGAAGACTCAAAGGAGGTGCAGGTTCATCTCTTGTGGTATCAAGAGAGGTGGTTTCTAAACTCTTACAAATTGTTTCTTTTTTATTGTAATTTGTAATTGTTTTGTGATTAGTGAACTGTTTATCTCGGTTTGAGATAAGCGACTGGACGTAGGATTGGTAAGATCTGAACCAGTATAAAAATCATCTGTGCAAATTTCTCTCAACCTTACTCTTTTATTTATATTTATTATTTGCGTAGAAAGATAAATTGAGTAGAAATTAAAAGGCACACGTTTATATTAAAAACCCTCTTGGTTTGTTATTCCACGCTAACAATTCCGCTGCAGCAATTCTAACAATTGGCATCAGAGCTTGCTTTGATAGTCATTCAAATGGCAGGATCACATCAAACCTTTGCAGAGGGTGCATCAATCAATAGACCCCCACTATTCACAGGTAAGAATGCAAATATTTATTGAATCTATTGATTGCGAAATTTGGGATGTTATTGCGTCTGGCTCTTCTGTTCCTACTAACAATACACAGGAACCAAAGCCCCATGGTCAATGGACCACTGAAGAAAAGAAAAGGTTTCAGAATGACGTGAAAGCCCGGAATATCATTGCATCAGCGTTGACTGTTGATGAGTTCTACAGGGTCTTTGTCTGCAAAACTGCTCAAGAGATGTGGGATGTACTCAGAGTGACACATGAAGGAACAGATGATGTAAAGAGGGCAAGGAAAAACTCCTTAATCCAAGAGTATGAAATGTTCCGGATGAAGCAAGGAGAAATAATCTCAGACGTTCAAAAACGCTTCACCAACATTGTCAATCATCTCATTGGACTGGGTAAGTCATTTGATACCGATGAACTTAACATTAAAATCTTGAAGTCTTTAGACAGGTCATGGCAACCAAAGGTGACTGCAATCTCGGAGTCACAAAACCTCAACACCATGACTATGGCGGCACTCTTTGGAAAATTGAGGGAACATGAACTAGATCTTGGAAGACTTGATGAAGAAGAAGCAAAAGCCAAAAACAACAAGAAGAGTTTGGCATTAAAGTATGAGGTTGAAAGAAGCAAAGGTAAATCGGAAGATGAAGACTCAGACGAAGAGGAAAATTTAAGTCTTGTGATCAAAAGATTAAACAGGTTCATGAAGTCGAAAGGTAAAGGAAGATTTAGATACGAAAAGAAAGATAATCACGTATCTTCCTCGAATTACCGATGCTACGGCTGTGGAGAAAAGGGGCATTTAAAAGTAGACTGCCCAAATCAAAAGAAGGGTGAAGACAAAAAGGAGAAAAGATTCTTCAAGAAAAAGAAGGCCTACATTGCATGTGAGGATGACAATGAAACCATTTCAGACTTAAGCGACTCAGATGAAGAAGCAAACATCTGTTTAATGGCAGATGATGATAATGACAGTCAAGTACGTAATTCTAATTATTCTGATAATGATAGTCACATTGATGAAGATGAATTGCATGAAACATATGCTGCATTATGAATTGAATCTGAAAAATTAGATGTTTCTCATAAAAAGTTGAAAAAGGATTTTAAAAATTTAAAATCTGAATTTGACAGCCTTCTTGAAGAAAATGAAAATTTGAAATTAACTTCTGAAAATCTTTCTAAAGTAAATGATGTTTTGAAAACTGAATTTACAAATATGTCTGAAGAAAACAAAAGTTTGAAAAATAAATTTTTATATCAAGCAGAAGAAATCAGAAATTTGAAAAATAAAGTTTTATATTATGAAAAAGAAAAATATATTGCTAATAATGAATGTGAATCTTGCATAAAATTCAAATATTTTTCTGAAAATACAATTACTGGAGAATGTAGTAAAATTTCTGAAAATAAAACTGCTAAGAAATTTGTCCCTAAAAATAAATATAGAACCCATAGAGCATGGGTAGAAAAAGGAACGATTAACAGAAACACAAATGTTGTATCCTGTTTTTATTGCATGAGAAAAGGCCATACCTCAAACAAATGCAAAATTAAACATTTTGGTGTTTCTAGTGGAAGATATGTTTGGGTTGTAAAATGATTTCATTTTTTTATATAACCCAAAGGACAATGTTTATTTTTTTTTTATTTTTTTTAAATATTTTAAGTTTTTTTTGAAAAACAAAATTTGAGAAAATTTTATTCCAAGCATGTTGTCTTTGATAAAATTGTGGACCATGAGGTAAAACCTCTTGAGTCAGTTGAATTAGATGCAAGTAATGATGAAGACTTACAGAAGACAACAAAGAAGAGAAAAATTATGACAATCCGTAAGACGAAGATCTCAACAAATTATTATCATTGAGACATTTCTAAAGGGGTAACATTAGAAGATCTAGGAATTTTAGAAATCTCTTGGATTGCATTTATATTCATTTGATCCATTTTATGCATTTTAAAAAAAAAAAATTAACCATATTTTGTTTTATACTTTAAAATTTCTATCTTGTATGGTTTAAAGTATGATTTTTTTTTAAAGTTCTTTATCCTAAAATTCTTTTCTTTAAATCCCCTATTGTGTATGTTTGAATGAATATCTAAATTTAAAATATATTTTATGCATACATGCTTTTATTTTATTAAGGGGGAGTATTATCTTAGGGGGAGAACTTGAAACACAACTTTTTAATTATGATCAAAAGGGGGAGAAAATATCTTAAAGCTTATTGTTATTCACTAATGCCCTTGTCTTTCATGAGTTATGTTCTTATTCAGATTATTACTAAAAGCTTTAATTCAAAGGAGTTTTTGATCATCATCAAAAAGGGGGAGAATGTTAGCAAAATGGGGAAGATGAAGTTTTGATGATGCCCAAATCAAGTCAAGATTTATGAAGATTCATGAAGATCCTTTGAAGACTTATTTTTGTTATGAAAAGCTTTTGTAATAATTGTAGTTTAATTGTTTAGGACTTAGATTTGTAGTAGGTTTTGATTCTTGTACCTTTATATTTTGTATTTGTTGTTTAGAATCAAAACTTCCCCTTTTAATCGATTAATCCCTGATATAATCGATTAAAATCGTTGCAGAAGCCAAAACCCAATCAGCTTTGGAATAATCAATTAAAGCAAGTTTTAATCGATTAGTTAATCGATTAATGCTGAAAATAATCGATTAATACTAGCCGTTGGAGGTTTCTGATTTGAAAAACTAGCCGTTGTACTTATTTTAATCGATTAACACTAATATTAATCGATTAAAAGCGTTAAATGGCCAATTTCGAAGAATGGAAGATTTTTTGCTTGAGTCTATAAATAGGCTCTCTTTATCCTTTAACAGAAACTCTTCCCTTGTGCTAAAACACTCAGAACTCTTTGAGAAGTATGTGTTCTTGCTCAGCTAAGGAAACTCTTGTCTGTGGTGCTGGTACATTGCTACTACAGTGATAGAGGAATAATTGGTTCATCCTTGGTGCGTCTAAGGAGGTGTGTGGAAGAGGATCATCCTTCGTGAAGTATTCGGAGGAGGTGTTTCATCCTTCGTGAAGTATTCGGAGGAGGTGGTTCATCCTTTGTGAAGACTCAAAGGAGGTGCAGGTTCATCTCTTGTGGTATCAAGAGAGGTGGTTTCTAAACTCTTACAAATTGTTTCTTTTTTATTGTAATTTGTAATTGTTTTGTGATTAGTGAACTGTTTATCTCGGTTTGAGATAAGCGACTGGACGTAGGATTGGTAAGATCCAAACCAGTATAAAAATCATTTGTGCAAATTTCTCTCAACCTTACTCTTTTATTTATATTTATTATTTGCATAGTAAGATAAATTGAGTAGAAATTAAAAGGCACACGTTTATATTAAAAACCCTCTTGGTTTGTTATTCCACGCTAACAATTCCGCTGCAGCAATTCTAACAGATGGTACCATGACCTTTAGTCTATCTTGGAAAACATTGTTCCTTCATGCAATTGGTCCACACACAATCTAGAACTTTAATCCTTCTTCTTTATTAGCTACACCAGTCTTTCCTAAGAAGACACAATTGGTTTGATGATTTGTTTCTCAAGAAACTCCTTTATTTACTTCTTGAACTTCATTAACTCAATTGACGTCATTTAGTGACATTAACCTTACCTTAAGTACTGAGTCAACAAAAAACTTAACTTTAGAAGAAAATCCAATAACCTTATATGAAATTGGTCATCAAGCACACATATTTGTTTAGCACACACCAACAACCTACTTTCAACAAATAAAAGAAAAATACTATATATTTATTTCATAACAAATACATTACATATCATCAATATAGGAAATCACAACAAAATAAAACATCCAATTTAAATAGCTAACTTCCTTTTTCAGCTTCTAACTCAATTACATTTCATATACTCTAAAAGTCTATACTCACATGATGAAATATGTTCATACAAAAAACTCATCTAAGCATACTCTAACAATCCTACCTAAATAGAAATTTATCTTGAACCCCATTTTGACACATGCAAAAGTTCTACACCCATATGCAAACATAGTCTTAAAAGGATTATAGAGAAATACAAAAAATAAATTTACTCTGTTTAAGATACAAATAAAGTAGGATTGCATTAGTCTTTCACAAGACTCCTAAGACGCACTTTAATTTTCAAAGATATAGATAAATATGTTAGAATACTAAAAAGAGTGTAAAAAAAAACTTTTAAAAAGAATAATGTTTAGAAAATAAAACTTATAACTAATTTTTTATTTATTACTCAAACTTTTAATAATAAAATAGGTAAATTCTTCTTATGAAATCTACTTCTATTCTTATATATTTTCTAAATCATACATATAACTTAAAAAATAAAAAATATAAATTTATTTAAATTAAACCATTAATGAAAATCAAAACTGAACCATCTGTATTTTGTGGAAACTAAATTGTTATTTAAACAACACATTTATTATATATATATATATATATATATATATATATATATATATATATATATATAATGGAAACATCTTGTAGTTTTATTTTTTACATGTGTGAACTATTTTTCCTCATTTATAATCCATTTCTTTTAGGTGATGTACCGTAAAATTTGCTTCTTTTATAACATGGAAAACTTCTTTCGCTATGGTTGATAGTCTGATGCATGTGACAAAGTTGAGGTAGCCATAGTTATATTATATCATTGTTGTTTCGGTATAAATTATAGGACCGAAAGGTCAAACTTTGATGACGTTGCTTGCTGTCCTTCTATCTGCTTCTTTTGGTTTTGGACCGTACGCTTTGTGCTTGCCTCAACCGTTCGATTCTCTTCAGGTCTTGACCGGAGGGGAAAGGTACCTGAAAAGGCGCTCCGACGCTCAAGTTAGGCGTGTATGTAGAATTCCCAGTAGGAGGGAATTTGACCCTCTGTGGGAGAGGATTGATAAAAGTGTATTTGGAACGTACCTCGTTTTGAGTCCTTCAGCCTTTACTTATAGGTTTTAGATAGATAAACAAAATATAAACAGAATAAAAATAAATATAAACGGTCTTACTTGACACATCTTCTATTAGGATATATCTGGTTGATATATTCTTGATTAAAATATATCTCATTGATATATTTTTGTAGACACCATTTACGCTTTTGGCATTGGGCTTTGAGCCCAATAAAAATGCAGTATCGTGATGAGTTGTTGGCCCATTAGAACCGTTCGGTTTTCCAGAAAGTATACTATCGTACAATTGTTATATTCTATATCTAGAAATCAAAGAAAACTTCTCATCATTGGGAAACGAAAATTAATTTCCATGCTCTGAAGCCCTATAAATAGGAAGCATGCATCCAATGGAGGCGAGCCAAGTCAATAAGCAAAAGAGCCCCAGAAAACCGATACCCCAGAAGAGAGAAAAAAAGTCACCATGTCTATGGATCTAAAGAAATCTAACAAGATCAGAGAAATTGTTAGACTTCAACAGATCCTCAAAAAATGGAGAAGGTTAGCCAATTCTTCAAAAGCCACTGCTACCACCAATTTGGCCACTTCCACAACCACAACCAGTAAGAGTATGAAGTTTCTGAAGAGAACCCTTTCCCTATCAGAACGTGAGGGAGGGTCAAGCAATGTTGTTCCAAAAGGCTACCTAGCTGTTTGTGTTGGTGAAGAGCTCAAGAGGTTCACTATACCAACTGAGTATTTGGGTCACCAAGCGTTTCAGGTTCTTCTCAGAGAAGCAGAAGAAGAATTTGGCTTTCAACAAACAGGTGTGCTCAGGATTCCTTGTGAAGTTGCTGCTTTTCAGAGTATCTTGAAGATGGTGGAAAGTAAAGGGGACATGTTTTCCTCCCAAGAATGTAGACTCAGCATTGAAGAGATGCTGATGGGTTACTGCTCAGAAAACCAGATTGCACATTCTCACCATCCTCAAAGTCCATTATGCAGATAGTACTGCATATTGCAATTTTTATCCTTTTGTTTCTTTGTACCTTACTAAACCAATGTATGAGAGAGAGAGAGAGTGAGAAAGAGTGAGTTCAATTACATTTAAGAGACCCTTTTTCCATTTATGAAGGAAGGATATGATTATGACTTTCGTTGTCTATTTACTAATTCTGAAAAATTATTCTGTAATAGATTGGTATGTTTTTATTTTTTTTTCAACAAGAAGCACTTCTGTGTTGAATAATTACATGGTTGTTCGTTTTCTGAAAAAGGGATATCAATAAGGAAATTATAAATTGTTGAAAGAGTCCTGAATCTTAAGGTGTAAAATATCTGAAGATTTGACATTACAGACTCAAGGTTGAGATTCATGTAATCAAACCTTCTGTTATGGTTTGGCAGTATTTTTATGTCTGACCATATTGATCAGTAACTGGCTCATTGCAATTGATTCATATTAACAAGAACTCAAACCATACGACCAGACAAATCCTTATGTTTTGATCTATGTATGTAGCAAACAAGTGATGATTCAGTTAAGGTTTCTTCGAAAAGACTACATAGATACAAGTTTTGAATCGTGAAAAAGCATTCCCCTCAATTTTGGAACCTGTAATGGGTCAAACACCAAGAGTAGAGTGCTGTTTCAATTTTCAAGCAGAAAAGATGCTGTTTCAATTTTCAAGTAGAAAGGATTTAAAATACTACCTTTCCTTGAAGATATTAACATCTTCTGTGGTAAATTGTTTAGTGCTGACCAATATTTACATATATGGTGAAATGTACTATGGTGAATTGACTAGCTTACACCTTCATATGTCAAACAAACTTGCCATAAATATATTAACTATATAAAATTATAAATTTAAAGGCTATTGACAATTTCCAAGATGATATATTTCATGTCCTTGAATTAATTACTTACTTTTTAAAAGATCAAATAAAATATGAAAATAATTTAATGCAGAACATTGATAATGGAAATATATATTCCGGCTTTTTATAATAATTTTAAAAAGAATTATATTTAGATAGTTTTTTTTTTAAGTAATCTATAGTGAGAAAAACACTAATAATTTATCAAAGTTAAATTTATGTGTCAGACAAGTTGTGATTAAAACCACATTCAAATTGGTATACTTAAGAAGGAAATTCAAAGTCAAAGGTGAATAGGAGTCTAATAATCTCCTTGCAGCAGATGCTTAATAATTGCTAACATTATCTCTCTGACAAGATTCAAGTCACTTAGTCGTTGATTTTTAAATTGATAAATTAATAATTTAGAAACAGATAGCGTATAGGGGATTAAAGTGGTCCACCTTAATCATAGCCTAGTGAATGATTGATGTAACTCTAAATATCAAGGCTAAGGTAGGTTAATATCTTTAGAATATTATTCAGGAAACTAATGATTAATTTTAATAAGAAAAGTTAGAGTAACATCATTAAGTTGTGCTAAATATATCAATAAGAAATAACTTAATTTATTAGATATAATGATATCATTATTGTAGTAATGGGTGCTAGAAAAATACCATCTAACGTATTCTCTTTTAATAACTTCATTAATGATTAAAGGTATACGAAATTATTAGGCTAAATGAGATGTCGAAATATAGTTAACATGATTTTTACAGAAAAAAACTTCATACAAAATTAAAAAAATAGGTAAAAAAAAATCGAGTCTTAGATTTTTTGTTAGGACTTACACAACAATTCAATAAATAAGGAAATATATTTGTACACATATTTAGAAATTCTAAATAAATTAAAATTTAGAACAGTTTAAAACTGTGTGTATCGAAGTTTGCCCTAGTCAATATTTACATATCATTATTATGTTTGTTTTCCCTAATCCTTCTTTCTTGTTTTGAAGGTTAAACTCATGTGGGGTTTGTTTATTTAAATGAGGAGTGAGAAGGATTGAGATTGTAAAGTAGATAATCAATTTATTAAACACATTTAGCAAAATTAAAAAGTGAGAGATAGGTTCTGACTGCATTGGTTTCCAAGGCAAACCGCCCTAAGACTCAGGGTACCCTCGTACATTTCAATTGTACTGTTGTTATCTCATGGCTTAATTATTTTATTGCCATGATTTTTGTTTTAAGCTAGTTTATGGTCTGAAAACTGAGTCATTTTTGGCTTTTCAAGATGAGCATGTGACATGGCATTAATAGCACACACAAAGAGTGGCAGAATTAAGCAGTCTCTATACTTTATTTTCCCAACTGCATGTTCAACTTTGACCTAAATAAATGGGAAACTCTTTGCACAACTTTCATATTTTCCCAAGTGCTCGTTGCCATGTGGTCATGTGGGAAAGCAGCTGAGGACAAGGAACATGGAGTTAAGCATGTAATTGAGGATGAAAGAAAACAAAACAAAAAATAAAAAGACAACAAAGAAAATAAATAACTGTGTAAAATGTAACACCCCAATTAATACCCCATTTTAGTGATGTCCACTTATCACCCTCTTTAAGCTTCCTAGTATGAGTGGGAGGTAGAATTTGCAGTGCATTTAATTCTCCATTCTCGGTAGACGTGCGACTGTAAAGGGAATGAAAATTTCCTGGTAGTGGAAGTCATGTAGCAGGTGGAGGATGGACCGAACGTCCAAAGTGGTGACCATATTTAAGGTTAGATTTTCAGATTTGGCACCATTTTTACATGCAACCACTTCATCCTCAACCTCCAGAACCACCATCTTTCTCCTCCTTTTCTCTAAACCTCCAACCTTCTCTCTAGATTTACTCACATTTCTTCCCCTTCGATCATCAACTTCCTTTCAGATTAAACACTCCCAGTGTCAAGAGCTTGATTTGCACCGCTCGAATTTTTGTTTGGATGACTTTGGATTTTGGAAGAAACCATAGAAGTAGTGCTTAGAAGCTTAGCTTGGATCATAAGGTAAGGGAAGCTTATAAATTTAATTGTGATTATTTTTGTATGCATGATTTTATGAGTATATGTTGTTGAATGTATGATCTTGCTGTGGTGAAAATGCATGTTTGAATTGTGGTATGAAATAGGTTATAAGGTTATAAACCTTAGTGAAAAGCTGAATCTGTAATCGAAGGGTCATTAGGACCGTTCGGTTTCCCTTAAAACAATTGATCCGATCCCTTTATGTTGAAACTTGAAATATTTTGTTTAGTTAGTCGTTCGAATTTACCTATTAAAGGACGTCCGGTCTTACACTGAACGTCCGACATTGAATTACTTGGTCATAGACTGAGTATTCGGCCTCATATTAACTGTTTAGAACGTTCAGTCATACACTGAGCATTCAGTTTCTATTGATGATTAAATATTTGACAAGTACTAGGTATTATACCAGTACTTGAATTCTTAAAACGTCGGGTTTATAATATTATTTATTTGAAAAGTGTTCGGTCTTACACTAACACTTGATTCCTCACAGAGTGTCTGGTCTTGTACTGACACTCGCTTTATTAAAGAGAACTCTTTTATTTTAAAACGTCCGGTTTTCATTAGTTAAGTCCTATTTGCTTTCATTGTTGAGTTTCTATTGATCTTTCCGTTCGGTTTTCAATGATTAAATCCTATTTGCTTTCATTATTGAGTTTCTATTGATTTTCTGTCCGGTTTTCCTTGATTAAGTCCATTGGCTTTCATTGTTTATTTCTATTGATCTTTCCGTCCGGTTTTCATTGATTAAGTCCTATTCGCTTTCATTGTTGAGTTTCTATTGATCTTTCCGTCGGGTTTTCATTGATTAAGTCCTATTTGCTTTCATTGTTGACTTTCTATTGATCTTTCCGTCCGGTTTTCATTGATTAAGTCCTATTTACTTTCATTGATGAGTTTCTATTGATCTTTTCGTCCGGTTTTCATTGATTAAGTCCGTTGGCTTTCATTGTTGAGTTTCTATTGATTTTTCCGTTCGGTTTCTTTCTAACCGTCCGGTTCTCATTAACTAGTCCGGCTTAGTTTTTCATTTTTGAGTTGCTCATCGATTCTTTTCTTCTCTGCCAGATCGTTCGGTCACCTATTAGAACTTCTTGTTTACTTCAGTTCTTATTCTGTCTCTGACCGTCCGGTCACTTATTGAATCTCTTTGATACTCAGTCTCCAAACATTTTGTATTCCGTACCGTCTATAAGAAAAGATGTAAAGGATGAATGAGTTTATTTGGATTTAAGAGTATTCCAGGGAGGAATAGCTCATGAGTGGAATTGTATTGGTAAAGTATGACCTTGGCTAAGGCTCAGGTTCTGACTCTATCCTGATATTCCGTGATTACGCCTTCTCAGGTAGAGAAGGGTAACTCATGCGTGGGAATGGCAGGAGGTCCTTTAGCCTCAGGGTATTTTTATACCGAGGTGGTTCCACTGGAATAACCTCGGGTGGCGGTCTGTTGAGTGTACCCCAGCCAGGTCCACCCGGATGCAGAGAGCGACGAGCATACATGGTCATACCGTCCGGATAGTGTCTAGAGGATTTGGTTATAATGATGTTACTGTTCGGATTTTTATATGTATATACTTTACTTATGATTTATGGTTGAGATATTGACGTATGTGATTCATGTGTATGTTTTAAAAGTGTATGAAAATGATTAATTAAATTTACATAAGCTTACCCTTATCTGTTTTGTCTTGCCTATGTTGCTGTTTGGTATTTGACCGTCCGGTTTGTTCTCTTCACTGCAATGATCATCCTTTTGGGTGTGAGCAGAGGGTGCTCAAGAAGATACTTTGGAAGATGTCCTGCAGTCCGAACAACCCTTGGACGTCATGCGGAGAGCTGTGCAGGATCGTCGGTCCTTAGATTAGATGTTTACTTTTGTTTAGAGTAGGTAACTGTTCGGTTATGTATATTTTGTAAAATCGTTCGGTTACATATTTTGTGTACATTCTAACTTTATAAAAAGTTTCAAACTAATTATGATATTTCATACTTCCTCATCTCCTAACTGCTTATCTTCCACTGTTCTTTATTATAATTTATGTTAACTCCTCAAATAAATTACCACTTTTGTTTATAGATTTGTGGAGATGTTACATAAAATGTTGAAAATAGAAAGGAGAATAAGATCAGAAAAATAATGATTGCCTCGACTCATTTGGTTAAATATAAAATGAAAAGCATATTTGCCTTTTGTTTTTAGTTATATGATAGAAGAGATTTTTTTTCTTATATAACAGTTTTATTTTTAATTTACTAAATAATATTTACATGAATAGTGCAATTTTGTAAAAGTTTAGAATTTGATTTATGAGAAACCGAATTCTCACTTCTTATTTTTAACCGTTTTTAAAAACTGCTGAAAGCTTAAAACATTTCTTTTCAAACTTAAACGATTTTCGAAAGTTGTTGAATATATTAACTTTCAACATATTTTTTAAATTTTACTTTTAATTTAAAATTAACAAAAAATTAATTTATTCTAATATTTATTATACATTATTATTATTAATATTTTTATGTTTATTTTTGTTTTTAGTGTTATTATAACTATTATAATTTTCATAATAATTATGAAAATAATAACATATATTAAATTATATTAAAATAAATTAAATATTTTCTAAATTTTGTAATAAAATTAATTTAAGAAATTTGTTAAAGTAAAAAAAATATTACGTTAAAATATTAAACCAAGTTAATTATTAATTAAAATTTAAATCAAAAAACAATTTTAATAAATATGTTAAACTTCAAAAACTGTTTAACATTTTTTTTAATTTTATTTTTAAATTAAAATTGATAAATAAATAATCTATTTTAATAATTTTTAATATTTATAATATATTAAATAACATCTTATATTATTATAATAATATTAAAAATAAAAATAAATATAATAATAATAATAATAATAATAATAATGTAAAATTTTATTCAATATAATATAACATTAAATAATATTAGAATAAATTAATTATTTGTTAATTTTAAATTAAAAACAAAATTTTAAAGGTATTTTAAAAATTAACATATTCAACTGTTTTGGAAAACTATTAAACATTTTAAACTTTCAGTGCTTTTTTTAAACTTTTTAAGTTTTAGATGGTTTTTACAAATCGTTCCATATTTTCAATATATATTTTTTAAAAAAAAATATTAGAATTTAGTTTCCGAACAACTGAATTTTAACATATTTTGTTTTAAAAAATTTAAAATAAGAAGTGAGAATTCAGTTTTTCAAAAATTAAATTCTAAACTTTTGTAAAATCGTATTATTTATGTAAATATTATGTACAGTGTGCTATATAAATTAAAAATAAAACTGTTATATAAGAAAAAAAATCTGATAAAAGAATATAGATGAATAAAACGGTTGTCAGTTATTCTTACAAAAGTTACGTTCTTCGACACTTTTATATCAACTCTATTCTATTTCTTGTTTGCGTAGGAATAGAGAAAAATAAAGATTAGAAAAAAATAAATAAACATAAACTAGTAAGTACAGTTTAAGAGCACAGAAGATCTAAAACAAACTTAAGATAAAATATTTGTTAAAGCATTTTTTTCTGAAAGATCTAAAGCAATTAATATTTAAACAATTTTGAGATTTTTTTTCTTAAAGATTTAAAACAATTAGCATTAAAAAAAATTGAAATGCTGTTGTTGCACCTCCACAATCTCGTTATGCATCTTTAACTTTATTTAAAATCTCAACTTTGTCCATCTGTCACTTCTGACATTAAAATAAGAATATTAGATAAAAAAATTCTTTAGCGCATTTTAATAATTGGAAACCCTAGTGCACCCCTCAAGCAACTTTAGTTCCTCCTCCCCACCCCCCTTACTTACTCCTCCCTCATGTCTCCTTTTCTCCTTCTTTGCGTTTGTGGTTGTTCTAGTGTTAATGTGATAACGTGGCGGTGGTGTGGTAGTCTTCTTTGATGGTAGTGTGTTGGTCTTCCTCTTGCATCTTTTTCGTGCTTGTTGCTACGCTTATTTCCCCTCCTCCTCTGCTCATTGATTAAATGTATACTCATTCATCTTGTTCACGATTGTGCTAGATTGAAATATATGTGTTGGATTAAAACTTTATTGATAGATAAATGTATGCAAAATGTAGTATGAAAGCTTAGAAGTCTTAATCGAAATATACTTAAAGCTTCGTCGACTTTCGAAAAACGATTAAGGTCTTGACATATTTTTAATTACAGTGAAACCTTAACCGGTTTTCGAAACAGACGAGGTCTTAACTGTATTTCAAAATACGGTTAAGGCTTTGCTGACTTTCGAAAGCTATATACGTTTGTTCGTATTTTGAATTATGCTTTTTTATTTTTATTTATTTATTATGTTTTTATAGTTTTTTTTGTGTTTTTTATTTTTTTTAATATATTATGTTTTTTGATATTTTCTAATGTTTTATTTTTGTATTTATATATTTTATTTATCTATGAAAAGTATGTCGCTTAAATAATTTGTTATGTATTTTATAAATTTTGGAATTTAATTTAGTTTTGTTATTTATGTTTATAATTTGTAATTTCATATTTACTTATTTATTTAATATTTTTTATTTTGTAACTGTGAGAACCTAGAAAATAAAATATTAGAGTTGGTAGGTGTTTTATTATAATGAGACCAAGTATTATAAAATTTAATAAATTGATTAAATGAATATAATTTCTTAAACTTGTTTCATTATCTTAAACACTCACCTTCTCTTTAAACACTATTCTCTTGAACTGTCTGCCATATCTCTAAGAGTTCTAACTCCTCGATCATCTCTTTAACGATCAAGAGGTACCTAAGAGATCATGAGGGAGTACTCTCCTCCACTTCTACCCGATCAATTCTTTATTTAGATCAAGTAAGTTTCTACCCTTTTTCCTCTCAATTTTCAGTGTATGATCATGCAAATAAATCTGTTTTTGCATTGCATGAAAAGTGATTCTTCTTTGATTCTTGGTCAATTTGAGGTTCTAAGGTTTGATTCCGATCACCAATTGGTGATTTGTAGGCTTTTCTAGAGTTCATTACAGTGGAAGCAACGGTCGAGTGTTCTTAGAGTCGTGGTAGTTTTCCTAAGGTAAGAGAAGCTAGATGTCTATGTCTAAATTGATATTGTTTTGTAAGTTTGGGTGTTGTATGTGTATTAACTTGATAGAGTAATAATTCCAACGTTTATGAGATATTCGTTCAATGAAATGTATATGCTTTGGTATGGTGATACGGTCCACTCCGACGAGGACCATCGATCTGGTGTGGATCGAACAGATAACTAGACAGAAAACGCAGGGGAAGACGCAAATCGAAGAAAACTCGAGGATTCGAAGATCTGTTTGGTAAAAAACCTAAGGTTTTAGGCAGAAGCGGATTTGAACGGTGGAGAAGTGATTTTTAATCGGTGAGAAAGGATCTAACCGGTAGAAAAGAGGTTTAATCGGAAGAAACCCTAGGCGAAGAGGATTTATTGGAAGAATGAAGTGCAAAGACGAAAGCAATCGGTGGATGTAAGGCAAACCTGGTTGAAAAGGTAGTCCATGGCTTGGATCTGTTAGAGAGGAAGATTCTGATGTGGTTTAGTGGTGATAAGTGTGGTGGTTCAAGTGCAGAGGTGGTTGGGCCGAGGAGAGCTCTCGTGAGAGAAATGATGAAGGAACTCTCGAGAAGCTGATAGAATGAAGTGTTTGGTGAGAGTGAAATGCGTTGGTGTGGCAGTGATAGGTAGAGCCACGCGGCTGAAGTTGAGTGGCGTACGGTGGTAATTAGGTGGGGGAGTGAGAAGAAAATCTGATTATGGAAATTGAAGAAATGGCAAAGTGAATGAAAGGTCGCTGAGGAATCCCTTGGATTCTTCAAACTTGACTTTCAAGGAATTAAGTCTGGAGTATACTCAACAGTTTATTAATTCATTATCTCAAAAGTCCATACAAGAAGTGTAGACATGACTATTTATAGGACTAGAAGTCCCACATGCCTATCACAATACAAAGTACATAAAAGAAATACTAAACTAAAGAAATTGGGCTTGGGCTCCGCATATCATATGGTATGGTTGCAATTTGATATGATGAAGTTTGGTTGTTAATATTGTCATTAAATGCATGCTATGGGATTTTTTTAATGTTTGTAGTTGATTGAAATGTTTGGGAAGTTAGGAATGGTCAAAGTTATGGTTTTAGTAGCTAATAAAGGGGTTTTAATTGTCAAGTTGGTGAGAAAAAGGTTAGTTTGGTGAATATGATATTCCAGGTCGGTTATAGGAGTATTTGAAAAGTTGTTAGGAGTATGTTTTGGGTGGAAACTGGTTTGAACTAAAGAAGGTGGTCCATGGTTGGTGTGTAAGTGGTTTTTAATGAAAATGGGTGGTTTAGGTAGTGAAATTCTGAAGTAGGGAGTTGAGGTAGGTTTTGGAAGTTTGGGGTCTGTAATTGAGTCTTTTAAAACTTGTCTATGCCTTTATCTTACTGTTTTAGTATAGAAAGTGGTAAAAGTGAGTTTAGGTAGTTTAGAATGGCTAATTGGGGTTTTGAGTAGTCATTTTGAGTTAGAGGTGTGTTTTATGTAGTTTATCAGTGACTAGAAGGTCTTAGGAGTTAATTAGACTTGTGTATAGGGTATAAAAGGGGAAAATTAGAGGCATTTAAGTTATAGTGTCATGCCCAGGCGCCCCTTGAGCGTCCCTAAGCGCCCTCTTGCCGAGAGGATCACGCTCATGCGCCTTTTTTGTGAGAGGAACTGGCTTGAGCACCCACATGCGTCTTCTAGGAGCCCCGTTCCAGGGAATCTAGCGCATGAGCACCCCTTTTATGGGACTGAGCGCCCCTCAACTAAATTTTTTGTGTTTTCAGCTGGGTTTGTCCTGTGTTTTTCTGATGCTTTGTTTTGGTTTGTTTGATGATTGTGTGATAGATTAGTATAAGTTTCATAATGAAATATAAAGTGGTATGTTCGTGCGTGTTAAATGAAAAAGTTAGTTCCAAGGTGGAATCTCTTGGTGTTGGTTTCAAGTATGGTTAGTGTGAATGCAGGTAGCTCAGTCTTGAGGGTTATCTTGACACTCTAATGTTCTTTCATTCTCAAGTAGAGAAAATTGACACATGTGGTGATAGTAGCAAGAGGTCTTAGCCTTGGGTGCTTCCAGTATGATCCAAAGCGTGAAACATACTAACTTTGTGACTGTGGTAGAGGCCACCACAAGTGAACAACCCGCCTTAGCTCGACATTCATTCTAAATCTAGATAGTCAGCCTAGGTCTTTGTATATTAAGATGGTTGGTTTGATGAATGTTATATGTGATTCATGTATATCTTATTCTAAATGTTATATGACTGATTTTGTATCTAGATTACCCTTGTGTTTGTGTGCTATTATATTAAATTTGTAATTATTATTATACAGTTTAATGCTATATTTTGGATGTTAAAGTAATTTTATGTTAGATATATTTTATTGTGTTTTATAAAAATTGATGTTTTTTTTTTGTTTTGTTGTACGTTTTTATAATTTATAATATTATATTTGTTAATTTATATAATTATTTTTTATTATGTACTTTTATTTTAGATTTTTTAATATTATATATATATATATATATATATATATATAATTCTGTTTTTATATATAAGTATTTAATATAATTTATTTTTAATATAGCGGGTTGACATATATGGCTAGAACTAAAGGTGCGTTTGTTCATCATGGTGGAAGTTCATCACAGGATAAAAGGAGAAGGCATACGACATCAGCTCATAGAAGACACATAAAAGAAACTAACGTTGACATCGTTGAGGAGCATGAGGAGTATGTTCAGTAGGAATATGTTGAGCACAAGCATGTTGAGCAAGAGGATGTTGCTCAACAACAACATGAAGAATGTGGATTCCCAAGAGGTCCATAGGACACCTTGCTGCTTACCCACTACATGTAGTTGCATTTGTATTATGGCAAGGCTGGGTTAGTATATAATCTAAATGTTAATCCATACTTAATTGGGTATATTTTTTTTTGTTATATATTTTGTTCTTGTTGTTTGTAAGATTGGTGGGAGATCAAGGTGATATTCCATCTGAAAAAAATTGGATTATATCATAAGGCTATTGAGCCTTTTATCATGATATCTGGGTTGAGTTCCTTATATCCTACGAGTACATTAATCATGGATTGATCCTAGTGCTTGTGGAAAGGTTGCACTTGGAGACAAATACTTTTCATCTCCTGATAAGTGAGATGATCATCACATTAGATGACGTGAACAATTTGCTGCACTTACCCACTGTGGGTCAATTTTGGGAGATCGAGCTGTTAGAATTTAAGAAAGCTCGATCTCTTGTCATGGATCTGTTGGTGTGGACCGTGCTAAGGCTACAACTGAGATGACACAAACACGTGGTCCTAAACTTAGACTAAGTTGGCTTAGGGATGTGTATGAGGAGTGTTGTCATTAGGAACTCTATGAGTGTGTGACTCATGTGTACCTATTGCATCAAGTTGGATGCTCGGTTTTTGCAAATAAGAGTGACACTCGTATTGCAATTTCGTACCTACTTTTTTTTCGATACTTGAATGCTTGCGCAAGATATGCTTGGGGCTCTGCGACACTTACATATTATTTGATTTTCATACCTGCTTCTGTTTCGAGACTTGAATGCTTGCACGAGATATGCTTGGGGTAGAAAGACACTTGCACGTACGTATGAGCAGCTCAAGAATGCTAGCTTTGTTGACACAAAACAAATAGATGGATATGGTATTCTTCTACAGGTACAACTTTGTGTTGGATTTTTGTTTTAATATATTTTTGAAATGTATAATACAATTTAAGTAATGTTTTTGTAGAGTTGGATCCATTAGTAGTTTCCTGGCATGGGAAGGAAGCAACTGGTGTCAAACTACGTTAAAAAGGATCCTTAGGCTTCACGGTTCATATCTCCAAGGTAGGGTTGGAGTCTTCTTGAGGGGAGGTGTTAAGAGTCTGGCAAGTGTATCGAATCTATCAAGTAATAATAAATGGAAGTTCGAGTATCGTTTCCCTAGAGACTCTTAGGCCTAAACGTTCATGTGATATCTTGATTTCTTAAGACTTGAGAAAAACGAAAATTAAGGTTTTATATGCAAGACAGAAAATTAAATATGAATGCAAAGATTGATCAATTGATAGTTGAACGATATGGATTGTTGGGAAACAGGTAGGCTTCGTTTTAACACCAAGAGGGGGTGAATTGGCGAGTTTTCAAAATCAGAGTCTTTTCGCAATTTTTGAAGCAAAGTAGAAAACTTTACAAACTCTCTTGAATGACAAGTTAAAGAAAATTTAGTGCAGTGGAAAATCAAAGTAGACTACCAGATAATAGAGTTGACTGAATGTAAAAGTATAGGGATAGAGAATTGAAACACATGTTTTTATACTGGTTTGGCCTCAATGCCTACATCCAGTACCGAGAAGCAAATGCACTATAATGGTCAACGTTTTTACAAGGTTTTAATAGAAGATCTCCACATAAAAAATATAAAACACTTCTCTAACCCTTTAACCAAAATATAGGCAAACCACACAACAAGACTTACAGCAAAATATCCCCTCTCCTGCAATCTGAAACACACTTTGAACAATCCTTAAAGTGTACCAGACTCCACGAGTCCAACCCCTGTAGTCACAATAGGTAGTAGCAATCACAACAATCACCACAGATGCCAAACAATTTCTTAATCAACCCAGAAACACTTCAATTGTGCAGATTCTGATCAATCAGTATGCACACCACAGTTCTCCTTCATAAACTCTTCCAAGCAAGATCACAATTGTCTTCTTGATGAGTTCTTGGAGCTCTAAAACCAAGAGAATCAATCTGAAACAAAATATGAAATTGTTAGTTTTCCAAAAGTTCTCTATAAACAATCAGGTCTCGTCTATTTATAGATTTCTATAAATCAGACGCTCCTGCAATCGATTGTGCTACTAATAGAGTCGACTGTATTATAACAGTTTTTACAATTAAGACATAATAGCAACGCTGGGCTACTGCTCAGCGGTAGGTGCGACACCCAAAATGGCGCCCAGCAGTGGTGCGCAGGTGAAAAACAAAAGAAACTGGTGCTCAGTGCCACCTACGACTCAAAACTGCACTCTGGTTGACTTTTCAACATTCTGGTTGACATTTCTGCACTGCAATTCCTTGATACTTCAACCCTTCTTTCAAATCATTCAATAAACCTTCAAAATCAAGGGAAAACCAAGCATAAAACCAAGAAAACCAACTTTGACTCTCTTATTCTCTTACTTAAGCAAAATGTATGATTTGTCATAAAGGGTGTGTTTAATGTCAAATTTAAGTATGAAAATGACGGTTTTTCAACCGTTATCACAACCCCCAACTTAGAATTTTGCTTGTCCTCAAAGAAAATAAAATGTAACTCAGTTTTCAAACAATCAATACAATGGATTAACACTTTCCAAAAATCTTTCTTCCAAGACAAGTAATCACTCTCAGCTCATCATAAAAATATCAGTTAAGAAGTATAGATGCATTACTTCCATTAAACTCAATATGGTGTTCACATAATCACAATATTTCCAACAGATGCTATTATCATGAATGACCAATTAACCAAGCACAGATGCAATCATGTATAACTGGAATTACTCCTCACCAAAGAAAGTGTTTCACTCAAGCACACAGGTGTATATTGAGCTGACTCATTCTTTCTACTATCACAATGTCACACAAATTAACTTTGCCTTTTTCATTTAACCACAATCAATCATACTCACAAGCAAGTTATCATCACAAGGACTTTCCATGGCTTGTAACGTGGTTGGGCTAAGAAGAACATTGGTTTTTATGGATCACAAAATCCCTGAGTTAAGAGAGTTATTCACATTATAATTTAAGCACAAACTCTCTTTAAACAACCAATCTCACTCATTCCCAACTTTCCCTTTTCTTTGCATTGAGCTTTTCTTCTCATTCTATCTTTTCTATCTTTTTCATGTTTTGCTCAACTCATTAGCTCAATGCTTATCTTTTCTTTTTCAACTTTCCCAACAGCCCCAAACTTGAACCTTTATCAATACCACACAATAATTCTCAACTTAACTCAAAGTAAAGATTTTCAAAAGGGTTTCACATACTGTTTAAGGCTTAGGTTAAAAAAGGATAGAACACATTGTGCTTTTTTTAATTAGGACGAAAACTTTTTGCATTGGCTAAATCACAAATGGCCTTGATCAAATGACACATGCAAGCAAGTGATTTAATCATAGAAACCTGGGCAAAGTCACTCATGTTTTCAAAGTAATAACAATCATTCAATCAAAAACTCTGGAGTTCAAAACCTCACATATGCTAATTTCAAGTTCCAATACATAGATACATATCCTGCCCAGTATCACAATCACAATCATATCATCATGCATCTATTCACACATATTGTGAACAACCACCTATATATAGGATCTCATATATCATCTTAACATCAATCAATATAAAAGCATCATCAATCAATATAAAAGCATCATCAACAATTGATAATGCACAACATACCATAGGAATTCATCATTAGTGGTTAATACATCATTAAACACTTATAGACCAATACAGTTCAACACTGGGAGTGAAATAGGTTTCCCTCCGTGTCCAGCATCAAAATCAAACATTTCTCAAAAATTTACAGCAAACCGCCCGGCGACAGGGGTCTACCGCCCAGCGGTATGCACCAGCATCAATTCCGCCCGGTGGTGCGACAAGAGTTTTCCAAAACTTTTGCTTTGACAGCCCTAATCTCCACTCAAACACTAATTTCATCTATGCAAACAAGATTCAATCATCTTAATGGACCACACAGTTCCTAATCAAACAATTTCATGCATAAAAAGTGAAAACCCTAATTGGTCATGTTCCTAGAAAAGAGTATGAATGAATGGAGTTGTTGGGGGTTTACAATTTCATCTAATCCTCTCTCTCGTATTTACTCCTCTTGTTTAAATTGCTTTATTATCTAATTGTTATGCAAACTTTCTTGGCCTCCCCTTAACCCGATCCCTCGGCGAAAAGGGCTTATTAGTAATTACCGGCTTGCTATCCCTAGCCTCCCCTAGTAACTAGCAACACATTACAAATAGAAGCAAAAACAATTGGTCGTCCTACCCTCCTATCCCTGGGTGGTATTGCTTAACCAAGGAATTACTCACCAGTTCATGACATTACTGTACGTCCCCGTATCAATAAAGGAAAATATCAGTTACCGAATGAGTTAAACAATAAAAGCTTTAAGCACAGATGAGAACCCAACAATTGATAATAAAAGCATATGAAAATCATATAATTAAACAAGAGTTTCAATAAAAGAGAGTATCAAAAGATTACATTATTCCCCCAACAACAAAAGGGTTTAGTTCACCATTGTCATGGTGAACCAAGAGGAAAATAATGGAAGATATGGAAAGAAAACCCTAGAAAAGATGAAAAGGAGCCTAAGCATCCAAGAGATCCTCTCTAGAGAGTGAAAAATAGGTCTGGCCGCCCTCTTCTGTCAAAAGAATGAATAGGAAATTGTAACAGGGCTATTTATAACTGAGGAGCGCAACAGAAAACAGGCCCAAGCCCATCTGACAACCGCCCGACGTCACACTTTGCCGCCCGGCGGTTCACCCTAAATCGCGTCACCGCCCGGCGGTTTCCCTTGTGCCTTAAAACCACCCGGCGTCAGGGGTCTGCCGCCCGACATCCTCTGCTGATGTCTTCTCCTCCCGTCGGACCGCCCGACGTCAGGGGTCTGTCGCCGGGCGGTTCCTAGATTCTTCTTTTCTTCAATTTTCTTCATTTTCCTTGAGTCTAAGACCTTCATTTTCATCCCCAATCTTCACTTTCCTCAGATTTGCTACAAAACAATGCAAAACAAGCATAATATCGCTAAAAACAACTTTTGACTCTCAACTGACTTATTTATTAAGTTTTACTTGATTCTAAGCAGTAAAGGGTGTAATTTAGTCCAAAATAGCATATGAAAAGAGTGTGGGACACCCCACCTATGTGAGTGTGACCATGTGTCATGCTCTCGTTGGAAGGATTTTCCATAGTTAGTGGCCACATGTCACTCTAGAAGGGAGAAGATTCTTTATAGGCAGTGGCCGCATGTCCTCCCTATTGGAGATGATTTTTTCATTTTTCTCCAAATTAGGTCAATGTATTTTTTTAGGGTTTTGTATCTAAATTTTGGAGACACCCTTAGCCTATAAATAGTGGTGTCTCCACCCTTGCATTCACCTTTGAATTTGAGTAATGTTATGTTGCCATTTTTGTGTCATACTACTAATCTTAGGTCACCAAAGGCTAGACCATCCCATTTGGTCTCCTTTTGCTACCTTCCTTCAGGGTTGACCTAACCTCTCTTAGAGCAACATCAAACATCACCCCTTCACCATCCAAGCACCAAGGCCATGGGCATTCTCCTCCTAACTTACCAAATTCTGCACCTTTTGTTCCATCTCACCATCTCCATAGCTTCTCTTATATCTTTGTGTTAACCTAGCTAAGGAGGTTGCTATCATCTTGTTCTTGGAATAAATCCACCAAATAAACCATCTTACAAAAAAAAGAAACAAGAAACTAAGGAGATAATATCTCAAGTTCAATAGTTTTTGGACAAAGGCCAGATACAAAAAAAAAAAAACTTTGCCAACGAAATGTGGGAAATGAAGGATGTGTTCTGACTGTAGAACCATTGATAATATCACCATAAAATATAGGCACCTAATTTCTAGCTTGACGACATGTTGGATGAATTGTACAAGGGTACAACATTTTCCAAGATTGATTTAAATAATGGCTATCACCAAATTCAAATTAAAGAAGGTGATGACTAGAAAACCACAATTAGACGAAATTTGCACTATAAGAATTGCTAAACGTGATTAACAATTCGCATGAGTGTGTTTGGTGTAGTAGTAAGACCAAAAGGCATAGGAAATTTTATAATAGTTTGCTTTGATGAAATCTTATTGTATAGTAGAAATTTTAAGAAAGACATATGCCATCTTATACAAGTTATATTAGTTCTTAGGAATAATAAACTTTTGGGCAATGTAGATAAGTGAACCTTTTGTATAAATAATGTCACATTCTTAAAATTTATAGTCAATAAAAATGAGGTTCATGTGGATCTTGAGAAAATCAAAACCATTCAAGAGTAGCCCACTCAAAAATATGTGGGAGAAGTTAGGAGCTTCAGTGGTTTGGTATGGTCTTACAAAAGATTTGTTCCTAACTTCTCTATTCTAAATTCACCACTCAATGAGTTAGTGAAGATGGATGTCTTATTTTTTTGGAAGGAAAAACAAGAGGAATCTTTTTAGAGGTTTAAAGCTCAACTCACCAATACACTTGTTTTAGCCTTACCTTATTTTTGTAAAACATTAGAGTTAAAATGTGATGCATCAGGAGTTCACATAAGTGTTGTATTATTACAAGGTGGACACTCAATTGCTTCTTTTGGTGCAAAACTTTCGGTGTCTCCATAAAGTACCCCACCCACGAGAAAGAGCTTTAAGCTCTAGTAATGACCCTTCAAACATGGGAACATAATCTTGTGTCTTTGAAGTTTGTCATTGTTAGTTTAGCTAAACAAAAAAGGGAAGTGAATTGATTTTGAAACTTGTTAAGAAAAATATTATCTTTCTTTAAATTTATTTTTTTATATGGTTTCAGTTTAAAAAACAAAAATGAAATTAAATTAAGAATCAAGAGTGATAAAAGAATGGATGACAATGAAGCAGGACATGTGTGAGTTTGACTCTTTCATCTCCATCACCGAAGTAAAAAGTACATTCTCATCCCCATAATCGAATGGTATGAATCTTTCATCCTATCACAATCCTTATCTCCATTAAAGAAGAGGTACACTTGTACCCATCTTTCTACTATTCAAAATATTAATTAAATAATTTTTATATAAAAGATAAAAGTTACATTTTCTTTTCCCCAATGTCAAATATAAAAAATAAATAAATTATAATTCTATAAATATCAAATAAGAATATAAATAGCGTTTAACCAAAGATTAAAATGTCGAGGATAAAAGTAACGAGCACTAAATGATACATTTTAAAATTTTTCTAAACGATGTAAGTTACTTAAACAAACAATGCCTAAATGATAGTACATGTATTATGCCTAAATGCTTAGAATCGTCTAACTCTTTAAAGCATGTACGTTCTAGTATTTCTTGGTCTATTGTGTTGTGGTCTCTTTTTTTGTGCAGATTACTACCTTTATTCAAAAGCCTACTCAGGATTAGAATAATGTTAATATATAAGAAGATATTCAAGAAATGTTTCTTTCATGCTTTTTTCCTATCCTTTCCGTACACAAAACACAGATACTCTACCAAGACAAAACTTAGCTTCTGACTCAGTATGATAAAGGCTACAACTCTAAAAGAAAGTCAAAACTCTAAGTAATGAATCTTTTTCGAAAAAGTCTATATAAATAAGACTGCATAAAGAGGAGAAAAAAAGAAGAATTATTATTATTGAATATGCTCGCGTTGCCTCTCTCTTTAAGATCTATCTTTTAGACTTCTTCTTTCAAAAGAAAAAGTTCTTTACACGTTTTTAGAAAATTTTTTTTGTATTGATTTCAAGTCCTCTCTAAGACAGTTACATGTTCTGTTCTTATAATTTTCAAAACACTTTGTTGTTTTTGTCAGAAGTGAAGTAAAATACTTTTAAGGTTAACTCAATAGAGTTAGTCCGTCTAATTAATTAGACTAGTTGATACCAAGAGTGATGATTCTTGTTCTAACCATTGGGCTAGTTGTATACCAGGAGTGGTTAAACCCCTGGTATACAAACTTTAAACAACCTTCATGATGGAGGAGGCTAACTATTATTATGAGGTGATGTAATTTAGTTTGAAGAATGTTGGCGCGACTTATCAACAACTTATGGACAAAGTATTATGCCATTTTATCGGTAAGAGCATCGAGGTTTATGTGGACAACATAGTGGTCAAATCACCCATCCTTTCTCATTACAAAAAAGACTTGGTTGATGTCTTTTCAGCCTTAAAAACATATAATCTTTGTGTTAACCTAGAGAAAATGTATAATCTTTGGCTTAACACAAAGAAGTGTGTCTTTGGAGTTGATGGAGGAACGTTTCTGGGGTTTCTGGTAACCTAGCATGGGATAAAGGAAAATCCCGAGAAGTGCAGGGCTATCATTGATATGAGAAGTCCAAAAAATGTGAAGGAAATTCAAAGGCTACTAGGAAGGTTGACGATTTTATCTTGCTTTCTACCAAGACTTGCTAAAAAGACGAAGGTAATGATGAACAAGTTGAATACGTCTGACAAGTTTGCATGGGAAGAGAACTATTAAGCAAGCTTAAGGATAAATGACTTAGTGTAAGTCAGTATAGGCTAACACAACATGGATGACGCCTATTATTAAGTACCACAAATATGGAGAGATACCCATAGGGAAAGAGAAAAGATGGGGTAAGAGAGCAGCTAGGTATACTATTGGATGGTGAGTTGTTCAAACAGGGGTATTGTCGGTCTCTACTAAAATGCATGATCCCAAATCAAGGTGACTACATCGTGAGAGTTGTATGAAGCTATATATAGATACCACTCTAGGATTAGAACCATGGTGGTGCTGTTACAAGTAGCTTACTTTTGACTAACTATAAAGGCAGACTGAACAATGTATGTAAGTATCATGTTAGAAACATGGCAACTTAATTAATGGTAGGCAAGAGAAGTTGTACCATGTTTTCTCTCCATGTCCTTTTAGCAAATGAGGAATGGACATCATAGATCCCTTTAAAATGTATAGTATCACTATTATATAATCTAACTAAATGTTTTGTAACAACTTTCCTCATGAATGAAATTGGCTTCTCAGGAATTGCTGTAGTAGTCTTGAATCTCTGCACAAAACAATTGATATTAATAAGTGAATATGAATTCCAAATTTTGGAGAAAATCAAAATTTGTTAAATTTAAATATTACCGTTTACCAGCCTCTTGTGATATGGGAACGAACAATGTGAGTCATCCAATACATTACATAGTATCCACACTCATATGACCCCTTCTGTCTGTTAGACTACAATATATCATCATAGTTGTAAATAGTTAGTGAAAAACATTAAAACAAAACAACTATAAGAAAGTATGGCTTTAGCATATGTCAAACCTTGAGAGAAATCCATGCAAGCTTTCTACTGTTAGCAATTGATCTCCCAACCATCATCGTACTTGCTGGAATAGAACTATATATAAAAAAAAGGATTTAGCATTCATTTATATAACAAAGAAAGTCCAAACATTGAGGTTCTTACCAATCAACTGCTTGTCTGAGATGTGTTGGAGGAGACTTGTGCAATGAGCAGAACCATAAAGCATATCTCTCATGTATAGAAATAACAAGAAGCTGCCAATGGCGCCTGAATTTCATAATAACTTAACTATTATATACTAAAATCACATATGGAACTTTATTTTGTTAAAAAGTGCACTTACCTGGATATATAAGGCAAAAAATACATTTTCTTGCCGCTTGCAAAACTTCTTGTGAGATGTGTGTTGATCTGATCAAAATCATTTGTTTCGTGAATGGATTGGGGATCAATGAATCCATAATGATTAGAGTACCCCAAGTTGCTACTAAGCCCAAACATATACCTGAAATCAAAAATTAACTTTGATATAAGTATACTTGATATATAAATCAATTTTATATATAAATAATTGCTCATAGACTTACATCATCCATAGCTGAATAATTGTAATATTCAACTCTTCTGTTCCCGATGCAAGCTCTCTGACATCTTGGTTGTGGAGGTATAATGGGACCTCAGAGCCTCTCCCAAATACATTAGCATCATATTCAACCTCCAAAGGCTTATTTTCAAGGATGTCAGCAAGTATCTTCAATGAACCAAGAGGATCATCCTCAGATAAAGGAATCTTCTCCTGTGCATGCGTCTGTTGTTACATGGAAAAATAAGATAAGTTTTAACATCAATATATGTAAACTTTAAAATTGAGAAGTGTAAAGTAGAATTCCATACCGGGGGGTCAGAAACTGAACCAACCAATTGTTTAGGCCAAGCGATAAAAGATTGGAATGCATGTGCCACAGTGAAAATCTCATCTGTGGGCAGAGGAACTGAGACATCTGGTATGAAAATTTTGTCTACTGAGACCTTCACCTAATCCTATGATAGCTCCATACTAAGAACAACAGTTGTTGCCTTAAAACACTGTTCCAAGAGCTACCAGGACTGTGTCGGTATCGTCTAAAATGTATAGCAGACATGGACTAGCATCGTCCATGTCATCCCCTGGGACGGCTGATGCTGAACAACTTCCTTTCCCGTTTCTCCCTGTCAGAGTAAATGTTAGATTATACAAAAGATAGAAATAATTGCACATAAATGTTTATTAATTTTACTTGTGGGAGGCACAACATGTTCATGTTCCTCTACAGGAGATGGCATCGGGCGCATGCCACAGCTCTCAAACTGCTGTTGGAACATGGCGTAAACCTCAATATACAATTCATTCCTGAGCTCTGTCCTGAGCTCTGTCCTAAACTCCTCCCTAAGGTCCGCTCGAAGCTATTTTGTGATCTCTTGTGTCAGCCTTTGTTGTTGTGCTTCACTGTATGCATATGAAGTCTAACAAGAAGAGCTCCCAAAATAATCTCGAATGCCTACTTTAGTTCCAGCAGCACGTACACATCGAGGGTGCTCAGGTCGTCCAATTGCAGCTGTAAGAATATCCTGGTGACCCTCTGTTAAGTGCCTAGCAAGTGTACCAGATCGTTATCAAGTATAAAATGGGTAAGTCCAAGTATCGTTTCCCAAAGGACTCTTAGGTCTTAACTTTTGTGTAAACCAATCGCATAAAACTTGAGAAGAAATTAATTTTAGGGTTTTATATGCAAATAAAAAAAGTAAACATGCAAATGTAGTGATTCAATTGGCTAAAAGAAACTATGCATGAATGGAGTTGTTGGGGTTTACAATTTCATCTTATCCACCCTCTTATATCTACTTTTCTTATCTAATTCGCTTACTTATCATATTGTCATGCAAACTTTCTTGGTCTACCCTTAACCCAATCCCTTGGTGAAAAGAGCCTATTACTAATTACCGGCTTGCTATCCCTAGCCTCCCCTAGTAATTAATAATGCATGATAAACGGAAGCAAAATACAATTGATCGTCCTACTCCTATCCCTAGGCGGTATTAGCATAATGAAGGAATTCCCTTCAGTTCATGACATTACTGTACGTTCCTATATCAATAAAGACAAACAACATTTACCGAATGAGTTAAACGATAAAAGCATTAAGCAAAGGTAAAGAACACAACAATTGATAAAGATAAGCATATGCAAGCATATAAAGAAGATAAGAATTTCAATATAAGAGAATTTCAAAAGATTATATTGTTCCCCAACAACCTAGGGTTTAGTTCACTGTAATGATGGTGAATCTAGATGAAAAGTAATGATAGAATGGAAGAAATATCCCTAAACTTGGTAGATTGGAGCCTAAGCATCCAAGGAACCTCCTCCAAGGTGTGTGGAACAACTCTGGACGTTTCTCTTTGCCAAAAGAATGAGTTTTGATTCACACTGCACTATATATAAGCCACAAAGATAACAATCTACCAGAATCTAAACACAATAAAAACTGACAACCGCTCAGCCCCTTATTTAACCGCTGAGCAGTTTGCCCTTTAGTCGCAGGGCCGCTCAGCGGTCAATTTTACCGCTGAGTGGTTTGCCTCAAATTTCCCTGGGCACTCAACGGTCTATTCTGACGCTCAGCGGTTTCTTCAACCCTTCTTTTCATCCTTTGTCTTCATCTTTCATGTGTCTAGGTCCACCTTGCTTCACTTCCATCTTCAATTCATCTCAAAACCCTGCAAAATAATGTAAAAACAAGCATAATATCTCTAAAACCAACTTTTGACTCTCACATGACTCAACTAAGTGTTTTACTTGATTTTAAGCTCATTCTAAGCCATAAAGGGTTTGTTTTGATATCAAATTCAAGTATGAAAATAACGGTTTTTAGACCGTTATCACCCTCTAGAGTGAATTGACCTTGGGAGCTCTGCTCAACCAAGGAGTCCTGTAACATTACAAAACACCATTATTCTTTAAAAAGTTCAATGTAGTATGTATAATGAAATTATTATTATTTTAGGAACAATGATAACTTAGAATTCTTTCAGAAATTTCATGTGCAGTGTTAGAAGAGTAGGTGCCCGATGGTTTCATACAAGCCAACTTCCATTTCTCATGCCGAGAAGGTGGGGAAGGAGGCTAAGGGGAGCTACCACCCTGAGATGGTGATCTAACATATGCCTTTTGCTTGAGGATTTTCTCCTCAAGCTTCCTATACTCACCACGGGATAATAGGTGGGGGTTTTTATTGTGAGCACTTGTTTCTTGTGCTTTGCTTCTTTTTGCTTGTCACATATGTTTAATTAATTAGTTCATATGATATATATTTGCTAATGAGCAATTGAATAATATCAACTATAATAACATGTCATTCCTCTGTTGTCCGAGCTGCCAAGTCTCCTCATCAATGGCCTTATATGTAGTACATGAAGACTTATTTTTTTTGCTTCCATAAATATATCTCGAAGTCAACTTACTTTTAAAATTTTTGAAATTTTCAGCAACAGTTGATAAGCACTTATTTCTAAGTGTTGCGACATTTGGAATGTCAAATGTCAGCTGAAATAAACATGATAAAGTTGTATCAGTACAAAATTATCAATATAAACAAACTGTAATTAAAATGATATTAGCTAACTTACCAATATATCGTTCCATATAATGTTCCGATCAACCTCGAACACATGGTCAAAAGATGGAGTAAGAATACTAATGTTGTCACGTGTCACTACTCCAAGGTATGATCAGAAGTCATTAGTATTGGGGCCAGTTGCCACACCCGTGATCATGTTAACATTCACCAGTGTTCTTTCACTACTATTCTTTCTAATCAAAAGTTGTTTCATCCTGGTGGGTCCTCTAGTGGATCTGGAAGGGGGAGCCTCATCCCTTGAAGAATCTGGATGATCAGCCATATATCTGTCAAAATAAATAACAACATGAAATATTAATAAAAGACTTATGTGATATCATATAATTTAACAAAACATGTAATAGTAATCATAGGAAATATTAATAAAAAAACTTATGTGATATTAATAAATACTTATACAAAAATTGGAAATTCATACATAAAGATATGGATTCATCATATGTATATTCTCTCATCATGATCTGACCGAATTGCATGTACATCATCGTCAACTAGAGATTGGTCATCCAAATTTGTTGTAGTTTGAAATGAATGGTTGTCAGCAATATGAATATTAATCAGATTGTCTTCGTTAACTTCAATTTGTTTTTTGCCTTGAAGAGCGACATACCAATGGTCAGACACAGGATCTTTGACATAAAAAACCTGAGATGCTTGATGTACAATAACGGTTCGTCTCGATAACCCACCTTTCGAAAATCAACCAGTGTCATACCCGATTCATCTATTTTCACACCACTCTTATTGTCAAATCACTTACATTTGAACAATGGAACAAAAAACTTGGTGTAATCAACCTCCCATATCTCTTCTATTATACCTTAATATCTCATTGATCCAAGTACAGGAGATTGATCTTTTGATGTGGAAAATTGAAGCAACTCAGCTTCTAAATTGACTCCACTATTTTGTACTGTGCTTTTATCATCCAAAGTCTTCGTATATAATGTGCAACTATTAACTTCATAACATGTACAACATACGACATCAAACTTTAAACCATTTGCAAGCCACAATGAAGTTTGAGAAGAATGTGGCTCTTTGTCAATTTCAGATCTGAACCAAGACATAAATGTTTTGTTATGCTCCATCAATTGCCATTTCTCTGATTGTCTTGGATTTTTATTCTTAACAATGGCTTTGTGTGCTTCCAAAAAAGGGATCACCTCATCTATGTTGTTCAATATATAAAGATGTGCTTGCAACAATTCTTCGCGATCTTTTGTCACCACATTCACACCTCAGATGCTTTTACTTGTAGAAAATTTATTCAACCATGATGTTCGAGGAACTCCTATTGGATTCGTTGATGTCATGTAATCTGAACAAAACTCGATACTTTCTTCAGCAATATACCTTTCAATCATTGAACTTTTAGGACGATATGGATTTTTAACGAACCCTTTCAAAATCTTCATATAACGGTCAATAGGATACATCCATCTTAAGTATACCGGTCCGCACAACTTGATTTTTCTAACCTAATGAAAACGTAAATGTACCATGATGTCAAAAAAAGATGGAGGGAAAAACATCTCTAGTTAACACAAGATGATAACAATCTCGCCTTGAAGTTCATCTAACTTTGTAGGATCGATGGCTTTACTACATATTGACGAGAAAAACGAACACAACCTGTTTATGGTCTACCTAACATTTTTGGGCAAAATTCCACGAATAGCCACCGGTAACAATTGTTGCATTAAGACGTGACAATCGTGAGACTTCATGCCAACAAGCTTTAAGTCCTGCATCGACACTAAACTCTTCATATTTGAAGAGTATCCTTGTAGTACTTTGATACTCTTTAAACAAAGGCGAAAACTTATCTTCTCTTGTCTAAACATTGTGTAACATGCAAGGGGCAAATAAGTACGTTTACTAATCTCCCTGGGTGCCAAATCTTCTCGGATATTCATGTCAACCAAATCCAAACGAGCATTCACTCAATCTTTTGTCTTTCCCAGAATGTTGAGTAGTGTACCAATTAAGCTATCACACACATTCTTCTTTACATGCATCACATCTATGCAATGTCTAACATCTAAGTTTGACCAATATGGAAGATCAAAGAATATTGATTTCTTCTTCGAAGGGGTCGTTATAGATGACTTCTTGGCTGTTTTCCCCAATACTTGATGTATTTTATTAACTTTTTCAAGAATTTGAAGGCCAGTAAGTGGATTTGGTGCTTCGTCCCTCTCTTGATATCCATTGAATGCTTTTTTTAACCTTCGATATGGATGATTATGTTTTAGAAATCTCCGATGACGTAGATACACTGTCTTTTTTCCGTGTTTCAATTGATGACTTGCAGTGTTTTCTTCACAGATAGGACATGCTTTATGACCCTTGACACTATATCCTGACAAATTACCATAAGTTGGAAAGTCATTAAAGGTGCAAAATAACATTGCACGCATCACAAAAGTTTCAGAAGCGAATGCATCAAATACTTCAACCCCATCAACCCACAAAAACTTCAAGTCTTCAACTAGTGGGCTTAGATAAACATATATGTCATTTCCAAGCTGCTTTGGACCAGATATCATCATAGACAACATCATGTACTTCCTCTTCATGCACAATGCAGGAGATAAGTTGTAAATTATCAATACAACTGACCAACAACTGTGATTGGTACTCAGATTACCAAATGGGTTCATTCCATCAGTGACTAAACCAAGCCTAAGATTTCTACACTCTTTACCAAATTGGGGGAATTGTTGATCAATATTTTTCCATTGCTTTGAATCAGCTGGATGACAAAGCAGCCCGTCAATTTTTCTCTCATT